>OX940977.1:34692492-35179069 GCA_954871275.1 Leptopterna dolabrata | reverse complement strand
CTCCGCAACTTCTATCGAGTCAGATGTAGCGTTCAGAGAAGGGTTGATAGCTGATACCAGTGCTGCAACCTCTTCGTGTCTACTACAGATCACTGGATAGCCGTTCAGGTAAACCCATGACCTGGAATTCACCCCTCCATCCACACTTCTCCCTCTTTTATCTTCGCTCCCTTTGCCTGTAAAAGATATCAATTTTTCTGCTTTAAGGAGTACTGTTTGGAAAACAATGGTAGGTGCTGTCGTTTTTTTTCTTTAGATGGAAACTGAATTTAATGTGTGAATACTTAGTTGTTACCGGTCCTCCATGTTTCAAGTTGAAAAGCCAAAGACAAAGAGAAATTATTTACCATGCCACGTAACTTCGATGGTCTGGTCCAGATCCTCCCCAAATACCACCCACGAATGGTCTTCTGATAACGCCAAATGGACGTCGCTGAATCCCAAAATTTGACAGCCAGCGACTACAGCAAATGTGACTCCAAAGCTATCCAATTTATTTCCTAGAAAAATTTCAGATTAGTGATGGCTGAGGAAAAAGGAATTTAATAGTATGAATATGGTTGTATTAGAAACGGTAATGCGGGGGAATTAATTGCAATTCATCTTGAAGACAAGAGATGGTGCTTATAATTCAATTCAATTTCAATTTTTTATTCAGCAAATACTTTATACAACAAATATAATGATTTTTAGAGTCTATATACATAATACAAGATCTACACTTATGTTGGTTTATGAGCCTAAGGTCAATGACCCGTTCAGGCTCGTCGAATTATTATCAAGATCAGTTCTTTCTCTACCACAGTCAGGTATAAGAGCACCAAAAAGTACATTTGATGCTAAATCTATATAGGAATGATGGCTTTCTGTATACTAAACAGCTACTATAACCATATAAATAGTTCATTTATGTTAACGAAGACTTTGCTGCTAATCAGCAGAGTCGTACATCTGATAGTACAAACAGAAACTAGAACGAGCACTCAAACTGTGCTAGGACATAAATGATTCCCACCTGATGTCCATACAGTATATTTCGTGCCGTATACACAGCACACACATCATACATTTGACTCATCATAGGAATAAAATTGGACAGGTCGTCAATAAGTCTTTTCAATTCTATTCAGCTGACTACTTGCAGTCAAGTTTCAAGGGCCTGTACAGTACTTTGGTCCTATTCACAGGGACGGTTGTACGATCCAATTCTCGAATAGGTGCAAAAATTTAACCGGGTAAGATGAATTGCGATTGTTCTTGCAGCCCATTTGACTCGGAATACATGTCACAATAACTAGAGCTAGCGCAGCTCATACTAATCGTTGAATGAGCAGCTAACCCGTTAGGTGACCCATTCGAAACGCGTCCCTGGCATTGCCAAGTTAACAAGCACCTTCTGGTTGACGAATACGATTTACTCAATTCTACTCAAATGATAAAATATACCTATTTACTCCAAATCGAGCTTATGGTTCTTTTTACTTGCTGCTTGTAAGTCTGCAAAGAACGGTCTTGTCTCTATTCACACACAAGTCAGAATCCCCTCAAATCCCAAGCATTAATAATATCCCACCTCTAATAATAAATTCCATTCCCATTAAATATTGATCCTCCTGTTATCTGTAATCCTCTTTATTTTCGCCTAACGGGAGACTATATTCCGCAGATCTTCACTGAAAAGGCTGGATCTTGCTTCTAATTGTTGTTTATGGTGTATACTGCTTATAGTGATGAACGGTAAATAACGGAACTCCTTAGAATAACCAGTTATCGACCAAGAACTGGTTACTGAGATAACCGGTTACGAGAAAACCTACGTTCTTGGAGTAACTACTTCGCTTCTCCTCGGCTCATTGGCTTGGGCAATACTAAAAAGACGGTACCTACAGGCCAAGCTATACAAAGGAGCTGTCTCGCACCCTTTGATGTGTGGGAACGGTATTGAGTAACTACCTGCTGCCCATAACGCTTTACCTTGTAACCCGTTACCCGCTTCCTAACAGTTATCCATCAGCCTTAGACCTTTCGCTTCCCTCTGATGTGAGATGGTATAGTACGCTATAGGACACAGTGTACCTGCAGCGACCACTCTTTACCCTTTACTCCATACCTAACAGGTTACCTACTGTAATATGAGAGAACTTCATTATTATAATTGTTTATGAGTACCTGAGTAACGGAAATAATAAAGTTCATTCTTGAGTTTGAATCGAAGGAGAATAGCGTATTTCTTTAAATATTTCATTGGCGACGAAATGAAAAAGAACCAGGCGCGTAAAACTAAGGACTGGGAGGAGGAGGTCCACAAGGAGGACCTGACGAGGAAGATGGAACGTTTCTCAATTGAGCCATTTCATGAAACTGAGCCATGGGAGGAGTATGAAGCGCAGTTTCTGCTCCGGTGTCGAGTTAAGGGATTGGGAGGTGATGATGCCGGGGAAGCTCGAAGAGATCTGCTGCTGGCTTACGTGGGACCCAAAGCGTTGAAAAAGGTACTTCCTAGATCCGCATATTTGGCTGATTGGGATGAAGTTAGTCGCGCTTTTAAATCTATATATCAACCGAAGAGGACTGTATTTGCAGCGAGATTAGACTTCGAACAGTGCATAAGAGCGGAAAATGAGGGGTTTGCAGATTTTGTGGTTAGGCTGAAGGAATTAGCGTCTTATTGTGGATATGAGAATAATATGGAAGAACGAGTCAGAGACAGATTGGCAGGAGGCTGCAACTTCCACGCTTTTGAGATGGAAATTCGTCAACGTTGGCCGGAGGGGGTAAATGAAAATAACTCGCGGCTAACGCTTGAGCAGCTATTGAAGTTAGCCGAAACTATGGCAAGGGCGAGGGAAGAACTAGGATGTGAGAGGAAGGAGGAACAGTTAATTGGGAAATTGACACAGCGGGGCGAGAGAAACAAATCATCAAAGAAATGGAGTCAACCTAACAACCAAAGGAGAGAATGTGGACGATGTGGGTTGAAGCATGATGTCGGTAAATGTCCAGCCAGTCAGTCGAAGTGCTTCCGTTGTAACAAAATAGGCCATTTTGCAAGGCAATGCAAGGCTGCAACGGTGAGAACGTTGGAGGAAGATGATGAAGAACACGTAAGCAACGAAGTAAGTATTCAAAAGACCCAAATCGATGGGATGAGGTCCAATCGGATACCACGGGCTACAATTATGGTTGAGTTGAATGGTCAGGAAGTGCGGATGGAGTTTGACTCAGGCGCAAGAGCCTCTATGATCGGGTTGTCGTTATGGAAGAAGATAGGAGCACCGAAGTTAGAAAAGAGCAAATCTAGATTTGTTGCGTATGGGAGTAATATGTTGGACGTGAAGGGAGAGTGCATGGTTGTAGTCACGGTCGGCGATCAGATCAAGACACTTAAGCTTGCGGTAGTGAATGGTGAGGAGACACCATTATTCGGATTACCTTGGATCTTAGCATTCAAGATGGATTTACCGTCGGAGGTGAGAGTTCATAAGACAGAAGTGGAAACAGTTGATAATGTGACGTTGAAGAGAGCCAGGGCAGTGATAAACACATTCTCTGAAGTCTTCAAAAATGAGCTGGGAACTATCAGGGGATACCAAGCTCGAATTCATATGAAGGAGGGGGCTAACCCGAGAAGTTTTCCTGCGCGCAGGGTGCCATTTCCAATGAGGAAAAGAATAGAACAAGAGTTGGAAAGTGCGGGCGGGAATACTTGAGGAAGTGGATCCGACGATCACACCAATTGAGTGGGCAACACCGACTGTGAATGTGGAGAAACCAAATGGAGACATCCGGATTTGTGGGGATTTTCGGTTAACACTTAACCCAAACATGATTCTGGAGAGTGTACTCTTGCCTACGTTTGAAGAACTGACGAGCAAACTGGCAAATGGCAAACTCTATTCTTCATCGATTTAAGGGACGCATATTTGCAATTAGAAGTATGCGAAGAGCACAGGAAATACTTGACAATAGCCACACACAAGGGTTACTTCAAGTACCGGCGGTTACCGTTCGGCGTATCGGCGAGTCAGGGAATTTTTCAACGGTTCATGGAGGGGTTGCTAAAAGGGATACCGAATGTGGGAGTGCTATTGGACGACATAATCATAACAGGTAAAACAGTTGAAGAACACTTAGGAAACTTAGAAGCAGTTATGAGGAGATTGAAGATAGCTAGTGTAAGGGCAAAAGAAAAGAAGTGTAAATTCATGCAGAAATCAGTCAAGTATCTCGGTCACAACATTGATGAGCACGGTATTCATCCTTTGGAAGAAAAAGTGAAGGCGATTCAAGAGGCGCCAGCCCCAGTCAATGTCAAACAACTGCGATCGTTCTTGGGATCAATTAATTACTATGAGAGATTTGTTCCGCGGCTACATGAAATGTGCGCCGGCTTACATAGACTTACGGGGTCAAAGGCAAAATGGAAGTGGACAGCTGAAGAGGACGAGACATTCCGGAAAGTCAAGTCAATCCTGTCATGTTCAGACACCGTTGTGCCGTATGAGGAAACCCTGCCTTTGGTGCTGGTGTGCGATGCTTCGGAACAAGGCCTAGGAAGTGTCCTTATGCATAGGTTTCCCGACGGGTCAGAAAAACCTATTGCGTTTGCTAGCAAGACTCTAGCTGAAGCAGAAAAAAGCTACGCAAATATTGATAGAGAAGCTTTGGCGATAGTGTTTGCCGTGCGGAAATTCCATCAGTACATATATGGACGAGAATTTGTATTGGTAACGGACCATAAGCCACTCCAACGAATTTTTGGTACGGAACGAAATCTTCCAAAAGTTGCCAACAATAGACTTGTTAGATGGGCAGTCGAACTAAATCAGTACCAGTACGAGATTGAGTACAGGAAAGGGGAAGAAAATGTTTGTGCGGACACGCTATCAAGGCTACCAGGAAAGGACGATCCACTAGATACAGGAATCAAAGGTATTAACTTTTTAAATTTGACTAAAATAGAAACATTAATGTCAGTTGAAAAATTGAGGAAGGGAAGCGATCAGGATAAGGAAATCAAAGCGGTAAGAGAATACATCAAGAATGGCTGGCCACAACAACCGAACCAAGACTTGAAGCTATAATATATGCTTCGGAAAGATGAGTTCACAGTGGAAGATGGAATCCTGTTAATTCTGGGGCGTATTGTGGTACCAGGGAACATGAGGAGACAGGTGTTGAGGATTTTGCATGGTGGGCATCCAGGGATCGCCGCAATGAGGTCAATCGCGAGGTACTATGTATGGTGGCCCCAGATCGACAAAGATATAGATGGTTTTGTGAAGGGATGCCATCATTGTCAAGAGAATCAGGATGACGTGGAAGAGGTGCCCTTATATCCATGGAATGTCCCGGACAGGGTATGGGAACGGATCCATTTAGATTTGGCGGGACCGGTGATGGTATGATGTGGTTGGTAGGGATTGACGCCTATTCGAAGTGGGCTGAAGTTGAATGCCTCCGGTCCACAACATCAGCTGTGCTAATCCAAAGACTACGGTCATGGTTTAGTAGATACGGAATGCCGGCGGAAGTTGTGACGGATAATGGACCGCAGTTCATTTCGGGGGAGATGGAGGATTTTTTCAAACGTAATGCAATTCGTCACATAAGGACCACGCCCTACCATCCGAAGAGCAATGGGCTAGTTGAAAGATTAATACGGACACTAAAGAGGCGTTATCAAGCCATGAAACAGGAAGTGAGAGACCCCTTATTAGCACTGCAAAACGTGGTATTTAGCTATCGGAATGGGCCCCAGAAAACACTAGGAAGAGCTCCAGCCGAGGTATTTTTTGGGCGACGATTCTCGACGATATTCGACAACCTAAAACCTAGTGTCAGGAAACAGCTGGAAAGGAAGATGTGGAAACAGCAGGCCCAGTGTGATGGCCGAAAGAAAGGGAGATTTTTTGAAGAAGGGGAAGAAGTATGGGTTAGGAACGAAAACAACCATGGCTGGAGAGCAGGAATAGTGGAGAAACGGAACGGACCTTACTCATACGAGGTACGGACAGCCGGGGTCCTAAAGCGGAAACATGCTGACCAGCTACGAAGACGGGAAGGAGCAGTGGACGATATGGAGGGTGCAAGAGGATCGGAAGGGAGAAGCGAAGAAGAAGAAGAGGAGGGAGTAATGTAATATGAGAGAACTTCATTATTATAATTGTTTATGAGTACCTGAGTAACGGAAATAATAAAGTTCATTCTTGAGTTTGAATCGAAGGAGAATAGCGTATTTCTTTAAATATTTCACCTACCGATTTCAAGATGGTATCCCTCAGCTTAGTGCCCTTCCCCGCCATTCAAAAATAAAGAGTCCTCATTCTCAGTTCAGTTCTAATTATCAAGTAATAATGTTAAAAATGTTGAAGAGCCTAAAAACTAGTCCCATAATGTGTCGCGTTCCAATTTGTTGTGAAATAGGAAGTTCTAAAATATTGCTGATAATTAATTCAAGATTTTATCTACCTATCACATTAAATTGCAGACAGGTACATACCCATAGTTACCGACCTACTAAACTCAATTTTATGGGATCAGGGGGGGGAGGCGGTTTTTTTAAAAAAGATTATGAAATTCTGATATTTTAATTCCTTTGTCAACAATTTATTTCTGTTATATTTATGGCCACATCTGAATGTAAGCCCCATCAGTGTAAGTGACAGATGCACAAGATGAAGCACAAGGTAGGTATGTAGGTATCATACGACGAACTTTTCGTCATTCTTTCTCAGGCAAACACTCATGTTTGTCTCTCTTCTCCATGGGTGAACAGCACCCCCATCCGTAAACTGGTAAATGGTTATCAGAATAACCGGTTACTGACCGACAACTGTTAGCGAATAACCCGTTATAAGAAAATAACGCTTTAGCCCATCACTAACTACTAAACACCTCTGGACCACGTCTCTTCATATATAAATCGGGTATGGGATTGAGGGATATTAGACTAGGTATATTAAAATCCGTTTTTGGCATTTCATCTACAAACCAATCCACTTGTATTCATCAAGACCGGCATACCTCAATAATTTATTCAATTTCGGCCCTCCCTAACATTTGGCAGCTCCAGAACGAATTCAAACAAAAAGTAAAGCTTATTCTGATTCTAAAAGGATAGCAGGCAAGGATGTGGAAGAGCCTGCCAATTGCCGTCAGATCCCTCTCATCATTAGATAGTTTTCTAATTCTTTCACTTGAGTCTTTGGAGTCTGAGAAAATTTCAACCTTCTACGTGTGGCATAATATATTGTGTCCTCAAATTTGAGCTTAATTCATTTTGTGTGTTACCTAATCTGGGGCGGTTTTTTTTCTATTGCACAGCGGGAACTTGGTTCCTATTTTGGAAATACACCTAGGGGTTATTATCAAGTACGACCCGGCGGCAAGAACTGTCCGACGTGCGAAAAATCCCAGGAGACACGGGAAGTGGGAAAAACTGTCCCAGAACCCTGGACGGAATTGATAAGCAGCGCCGAGAGGGTTGCAGTAAAAATGTGTTGCTAATGAATTTGGCTCATTTAAAATGGTTGGACTGAGTGAGGGTGACGGTATGGTATGGCAGTTAGGTACCGACATGTCTTCAGGTTCTAATACCCAACCACCGTACAACAAAATGTCAAAGCTGTCATCTCAAAAATTAGCAGGGGAAAAATAGGTAGTTAGAAGCTTCATAGTTGAGATTTTCAATCAGAAATGCCAAAAACTACCTACTACAAAACTCAATTGTGAATTCGAAGTAACCTAGGGTGTTTTGAATGTGAAGATACGTATCTATGCACCTCCTTCCTACCATCGTATTGATAACACACTAGGCGACTTGACGTCCTTAGAACTTACGTCATGGCTGAAAGACGACGACATGGTCGTATTACCTGACGTAATGCAGAGCTCTGACCTATTTTCCGTCGGTACAATATGGTGAGGAAGTTGATACTGAAGCAGCAATTTCCTATCAAACAGACTGGTGAATGTATAACGCTCTTTCAGATACCACAACTTACCGGTCATGTACGAGTATAAACTCTGCAAATGTGCTCTGCTATCTTTGTATTGGCTTCTGGAGAGCGAGTTCCATACGACGTCGGAAACACGTCTGATGAGCTCTCGGCTCGCCGTTTTCGAATTGTACATTGTCATATCCACTGATCCTTTAATAAGGCTGTAAAACTTCATGTAAAGAGCATTTACTTGATGATAATGTATCGTAGGGATCTTGCCAACTTCGAACTTATCGTTGATGACGTCTGGAGCACTCAATGCCGCTCCGTTTTTGGTGCATGTCATCGAATTTTCAACGGCCCCAGCGATAATGGACAACAGCGTTAAATCCGGGTCGGGCTTCAGTAATTCTTTCTCAAAAAGTTTGACAACCGTCGGAATATCATCCAACGGGAAAAGCGACGGGTCGACGGGGTTGCGCGCCATATCCATCGATTAGAAGGTAGGTCACAACAAGCTTTCAGACGAGTAACTTCGACATATTTATCATCCCCCTAAAAAAGACAGAACCTATTAATCAAACACAAGCGTTCCACTACGCAGATTTCAACGTTCAATGACCACAATAATAAAAACTTACAACCAAATTCAACACAACATCACAACTCGGGCGACGAAGCTACAGCTTCAAGAAACGAAGAAAGTTGGCATGTTGTGTTGTTCCGAACGATGTTCGAGTTTTTGAGGTTAACTTGTTTACTTCTGTACAGGATACAATCAATTTAGTTCGGTTTTCTACCGCATATAGCGCTACTTACGACAAAGAGTAGCACAATGCCGATTAGTATGACCCCGTAAGACCAGAAAATGAAAAAAACTCCCAAAAATAATAAGATACAAAATACAATGAAGGTCACTATTACGTTAGGTATCATTTCTTGTGATTTCTTGACATCTCGTTCCTCGATGTTTGTTGATCACTTTCGTTTTGGGTTGTCAAAGTTACCTACTGGGGGCCATTATTGACTTCATTAATAAGGCTTTAAATAAGCGATCTTTTTGAACAACAAAACCAATATTCTTGTTACTTAAATACTTATTCGCAAAGGCGGTATTTAAATAGGTACATGGGATCTGCAAGTACCTATAATCAAATGTACCTACGTGGTACCTACAACTTGCTACAGCATAAGGTATGACGTCATAATCAAAGTAGAGTTGCACAACCTGACAACGGATCATATGTTGACATATCCAGTTAGATGAGTGGGGAGAAGAAAAGGAAACCAAAAAGGAAACAACGTCGAATTGCAGTTGACCTAATCACTCAGAATTAATTTACAATAATTTACTTTCTATTTTGAATAGTATTAGAATTTCACGATTTTCAAGTTTCGGACAATGTTTCCAGTCTGAGCAGTTCATTTATAAACACTTCTTATTCCTTTAACTCTGGGACTGGTAACTAAATTATTGCCTACGACTGTGTGCTCTCAATGACGGAAAATTCTTCGGGATCGACGGCTTCCACTGCGAACTCGGTCAATGGCCAAGTCACCGCTGTTGATGTAAGTTAGACTTTTGTTGCAGTCAAAGTTCCATCACTAATTATAACTCTGCTTGTACTGTGCTCAACAAAAATAAGAGGCGTCACGCATGATGAGCCACGACTTTTGGTGGGCGGGTCATGTCATGGATTGCAATGTACAAGAAAGTAGGTAGGTACGTTGTAGCAAGTACGTGCTCACCGCTCGTGTTTGATTGACGCTTATTTCACCGTTAAAACAGTTCTAGAAAAACTCCTTAATAATAAAGGTTTGTTTTATTGTGATTTTTTTCTCCTCGTGTCAGGTGTCAACTTCATGACCTCGAACGTGTTCGTAAGGAGGCCGTATTTTTTTTTTTTCTTTGTTAACAATTCGCTTTATTAGGCTTAATTGGCAACCATTCAAATGAAAAGTGTCGACTCATCAGGCTTAGTAGTTCATTTCATTCGGGAATTTGGGTACGAGCATTAAAATGGTATATGCATGCTACGTAGGTAGATATTTATATAACTGCTTACGCCTTGAGCCATGGCAGTAATAAATTGAAGGCCTTTTAGTGCGATGTACTGCCTGTTTCTTGTTGTAGTACAGGTTTATTGGAAAAGTAGACTTGGTTATTGGTGTTACCAATTATCATGTTGGATAATTTGTACCATTGGTACTGGAGGGCTTCTCGTCATCTGCCTTCAGCTAATTAGCCTTGATATGGACATCTGCATTTCCACTCCATTTGAGCATAGGTTGTCCAGGATGAAGTCACTGTAGACTGTATCTCCAGCTTTTGCGAAACTCAATCATCGTCTGCGTTTAAATCTTGGCCTGAAACTAGTCTGAGTCCTAAGGTTCCCTTCACACGGAGGAGAAATATGTCCCTTTTTGTAAATAGTCGCTTTATTGTTCATCTACCATCCTCTAATCTTGTCCAAGTACCAACAGTGGAATGATGTGAAGGGCCATGAAGTATGGCAATCGAAATACATACTCATTGTTTGGTTCGCTTTGTCTTATCAGTATAGAAATACTCGTTATTGTAGTTCCTTGTAATGAATCTGGGATGAAAGGCGAGGCTTTGCAGCCTGTGACGTGTGTAATATGCGCATAGATACGTTGTACCTGCGTAGGAACCTGCTACTTTAGGAGTGGGAGTTGAATTTCGACAACCAGTCACTGTTGATTCGGTAAAATAGATAAAGACGAGGTTTTAATTATCTTCTATTGTACTACTCAGTGGACGGTTTCTCTTGGCACAAAGTGGGAGTGCCTGCAGTGTCTGTAACCTGTTAACACATTCTTTGGCATTGCTTTTAGTTCGCTAGTATCTGCTAAACTATAGGGATCTTCGGTTTGTTAACGAGTACACGTGGGTCAGCTGTGTGGTTAATTAGGGCTCCTTCGAATGGTGTCTACTCATTGATATGACTTATATATATGAGGTTGATGAACTGTAAATCATTGCATAATTTTGATATATTTTTCGTGTAATCACTCATGTAATTCGCGGGGCCACCAAGTCTAAGTGCAATAAAGCGTTTTTATTATTAATAGTATTATTAATTCAATCAAGTACTGGCTTACTTAAATGTACATTTTAAAGCCGATGTAAATTGTAATAAACGAGTTATTTGATCATCTTCCTGAGCCTTAAATTGACTCCTGTCAATTCATTGTCCACTTCGTTGTAATTTGGTTTCGTTCCATTATTGCTGTACATAATAATGCCATTATGAAAATCAATTCCAAACTTATTGCTTGAGGTGTGGTTGGAGGGGATTCCGAGTTCGGTCATGGTACCCTCCTATACCTAGTATGTACGTAGTATTCCACCTAGTCTGTTCTATTTGTTACGAAAAAACATTTTAGTTAGAGAGTTTTTCAAAAAGTTACGATACCATTATGATATCTATTATCTTTTGAGAAGAAGTGTGTGAAACTTATCTGGTAAAATTAAGCAGATTTCGATATATTCTCGCACAGCTTTTCCACCCGATTTTGAGAATACAGAATTTTGACATGAAAATTATCACGTTGGTAATTTGTAACTGGCGACTCAGCGACAAAATGAAACTTGGAATCTAATAACCCGCTGGTCAATATGAATGTCTAAAGTGGGCAGTTTCATCGATTTTTTACTTTTTTTTTCTTCCTTGAAAGGTAATGGCTTAAAAGAAACAATAATGAAGTGGTAGGACAAAAACAGTGTACCTGTTTTAATTTTAGAAAAGTGTTGAAATATAGAGATCTGTTATATGTCGGGAAAGTGACGAGGAAAAGGGTGTTGTATCTCATTGGCCAACCCGTCGAGTGAGGCCAACCGAACATCGCGCAAAACAAAGCCCAAGAAGTTAGTGTTGGAGTTGTAGTAATATTAGATAATCTTCTTTTTAGGTTTTGCTACTCGTTTGCATTTCAACATCCGCCGACCATCTTCCATCGTCTGCATCCACAACGCGTTTTGGTTCACATTTCTTGTTTTGATTTTTTTCACTTTCATCACGATCACAGCTCACTCTCTTGCAGTTCAGTTATTTTCGTTGACCTGAATAAGGGTTTCTCCAGAGCCTTCGGAATGCCGTCTTTTATTCAGACAGCTGAGATTTTACTCCTAGTCTTCTCTCCAGAACAGTGCAATGTTTTTGTCTTTGTTTTATGTTAGTTATTTTATTCCAAATAACAAAACAAAAACAGAAAAATTGGATTTTCTCATAAACGCCCATTCTTTCTTCTTCTTCTTTTTTTAGCACTACAGACTCATCTGTCTTTGGCTTGAGTAATCGTCCGCTTCCAAACTGTCCTGTCGTCACTCCAGCTGATCCACTCTCCACATCTTCCCTCCATCTAGCCCTAGGACGCCCTCTCGGTCGTTTACCCTCATTTCTGAGGTCAAGCACTTCTTACATGCCAATCGCGCATTGTGCGGATATGAGCAGATATAGATGGTTTATTGAATAGCTCAGTGAGCTCCCGGTTCTTCCTCCTCCTCCAGATTCCATTCTCACGAACTGGGCCAACGATTCTCCTCAAGACTTTGCGCTCGAAGCAGTCCATTTTTCAGCAGTTGGTTTTCTTGAGGACCCAAGTCTCACATCAATAGGCTGCCACTTCGTATGAGAGTCTTGTAAATACGGAGTTTGGTCGTCTTAGATAGGCTCCTGTCCTTCAGTAACTTGGCATTTGCGAAATAGCTTCGGTTAGCTGCAGCAATTCTTCTTTTCACCTCAGCATCTTCTTTGCATCTGCATGTAACTAGCGAACCTAGGTATACAAACTCATCCACAATCTGGAATCACGGTCCTGGACGCTGTACACTTCCTGAAGGCTTTCGTTTCTTGACACGATCATCACTTTCGTCTTGCCATCATTGACTTCTAGGCCATGCTGATTTGCCTTTTCTTCTAATGCCCTGAAGGCTTCTCCAAGTCCCATTTTGAATGGCGTACTATGTCCAATTCATCAGCGAAGCCTAATTGAACTTTGGACTATTTGATGATGGTTCCTCTCCTGGTATCAGGTGGCGTCAGAAACTACTTTCTGGATGCTTAAGAGTACCAGAGAGATAGGGTCCCCCTGTCTAAGGCCATTATACACTACAAATCCATTAGACAGGACTCTGCCCACTTTCACTTGGAGGGACGTAGCTTTTATAGTAATTTCGGTTAGCCTTATGATCTTCAGAGGGATTTTCATGTCCTTCATTGCTTCATAAACACGGTTCTTAAACACCTTGTCATACGCTTTACGAAAATCTGTGAACATAATTATGCCATGTTGTGATCCCGAACTTCCACTTTTTTTCAAGGGTCCTTCTCACCATAAATGTCATATCAACAATGATCGATTGGGGCAGAAACCACACTGGTAATCACCCAGCCCTTCTTCAGAAAACGTCACAATTCTATCGCAAATCAAAACAACAACACCTTATACGTCGCACAGAGGGGGAAGATTCAAAAAGCCTTAGAAGGCCTTAGCGAATTTCTCCACTAAAATTACTGGCTCAAGAGTGTTTCGGCATTCTTCTCCATTTCATGTGTGGTTTCACTCGTTCTAGACCACTATGTACAGGTATAATAAAACAGCAAGTGTTTCATGTCAGGATTTTTTGCAGGGCAATGAACAACAAGCTGGCGACAATGAAGCACCTCAGCGCTCATATTGGGAAATCACACGGAGTTTCCTCATGCGAGCTCTGTTCATGTACTTCATCGCATCCTTCTTTAGACGCCCTGCAGCACCCGATGCCGGCACCAATTCCACAATATCTAGAACTCCCGCTTTGAATTTCTTCGAAAATTCATCTTTATTTGTAAGGAGAAAGTTTGTGACGTTCGATTTCATCGTCCCCCCCCCCCCCCTCCATCCACCACCAGCCTTTCATTGCCAACATCCCAACTTATCCACTGGTTCGTTCCAGCCCCGCCGAGTTTGTGAACTGGGATTTGGATGAATTCACCGACTGGGTTCGTCAGGGTTGGAGTGGTTCCTGAGTTGATGAAACCGACAGCTAGAATGTGTAAAAGTGAAGACACCGAAAGGGACACTCCAAAGAAAAGAAAACCGCCAAATACTGCCCAAACATCTGTCAGGCGATGTCGGAAAAAATGAAGCAGGTTATGATTTTGGGAGGGTTATGTGGAGATTACCTGGAGGTGAACTCACGTATTGTTGGGTTCAGTTGAGTTCATGAAACGTGGTTGGAGCAGAGTTCATGAACTCACAACGGTTGGAACGCGTCACCTCGACCGTAGGCCCTGCGCATGGTTTCTGCGCCGAACTTCTTCATGAACTCGGCGTGGCTGGAACGAACCTGACGTGTTTTTCCTAGTACTTTCACACATACCACACAATGGTCATTCCGAATCATAACAGTTTTCTGTTGATATGCTGCTCCTTACCACAATTTTTCCGTTTTTTTCCCGCAGGATCTCGCCGTTTATCTATCTGAGAATGAAGTTTTCCACGATAAAAAGAATTCCAACATATTGCTTTGGGAGCAGAAAGGATTGATGTATGGTGATTGGACTGGAGGTCCCAATGGCGATGGTACCTACACTTTCGACACAAAGATCGACGTTTCTGAGGTTCGTGCAATATCAGTTTATAGATCATGTAATCATCTCAGGAGAAAATAAATATATTGGGACACATAATAGTGGTGGAATCCATGAGCTGAGAACTTGAATCTCGATAGCGTTTGTACATCTAAGGGAACTTTTTTTGCAGTAACCATGACAAAGCCAGCAAATATTTGAAGATTTGTGTATAGTAGTCATGTTGCCGCATTTGCTTTATTATGTTTGCTTTGGTTGTAATTTTATAATAACGAAAAGTAAATACTTTTAGAGGTGGATTGTACCTCGATCTCTACTTTCTAATGACAACAAAGACGGTGTCACCCATTTCACTAGTAATGCAAATCCATCAGTGATAGACGAGTACAGAACTGCAATATTTTATACAAATCAATAAACTCATTTCATGTCTCGTAATTTCAGAACGTAAGGAACAACAAGTCTTTATACCTGCACACGTTCATGGTCAAGAGAGGGCGGCCCCATCGAAAAGATCAGAGCGATATGCATGTTGCTTACAGTGTGAAAGACCTGGTCAAGTACAAAAAACTCAAGTTTACCAAAACGCAGAACCTCCTAACTGGTGAAACACAAATGACCCAGGAAGAAATTGAGGTAAATTTACCATTATTATAAACAACTGAGCCATCTAGAATCAGAACGCATCCTATACAATCTTCTAAGTTTTGGAGAATCTAAAAAAACGGGTTCGAAGTCAAAACCCCCCCCCCCCCCCTTATAATTTCCCAGTGTTCGCTTGAGTCTAGTTAAGTCGTTCGAATTGGGGGAAAAAAACTATAGTAATAGCAACAATCGCTGGAAAAATAGAGAAAACTGTTATAGGTATTGGCACTTCGATTCCAAAATTGGGATAGGTAGGCGTTTCATTCTAATCTACTTGGACAATATTGCATTTTGATGCATTGTGTTGCGGGTTCGTCACCCCTTTTCTTTTTTTTCTTTTTTTTTTTTCAGAAACAGCATGTTTTCATTTTTCTACTCTATTTAATGTTCTTCTGCAATTTTTAAATATTTTAATTTTTGAATACACGTATTTTGTTTACCTACCTAGACGGAGGTCCAGAGGACAGAGGTTAGTGGACATCACTTGTCGAGTTTTCCACTATTTTTCTTCCATGTGTCTGGTTGAGAAATCACTTTCCTTTTCATTCCATCTGATAATAAATTTGCTGAATTGTCCATAGTAAAGATAGCAACTCGCGCGCGTTTCTCCAGACTATTTTAAAAAAAATTAAAATAACTAATGTTGGCTCTAACCGGATGCCAAGAGCACAGTAAAACTGAAAATAAACGGGATGTAAACAGTGTTGCTCTAAACCAATATTGCCATTTTTAATAGTTTCGTTACTATTTCATAATTATGTTAGGGGGAAAAACAAGGTTTATAGACAATGTAAAGGCAAAATAATAGGAAATGACCGAGAAAAATAGAATTTATGCCATGAAGGGAGGATTTGACATCAAAGCTCAGTCTGATTGGTTGCCAGCTGACTTGGAATCAAAGTGGAATATATCCAGTAGATTGGACTCATTTTTATACCAACCCGTTCTTTCTACATTCCTAAGCTTGTTATGTGATGTATCTTGATTCCAGCCCATTGCCCCATTAGATTCACCACGGTATGTCTTCTAAGAAACCGCCAGAATCCCCATTTCCCAACAAACCAACAAAAAATGGACAGGATACGTTCTGATCCCAAATGAATTAGATTGTCTCATTTCCGTATTGAAAAATATTGAGATCTAGCTCAGTGAGTGTCACCATCTCTTGTTCAATTTCAGCAAGCTGAGAAAACCAACTTGGCAATACTGTCGCACTGGCACCCAAATATTACCATCAACTTGGTAACTGATTTCACTGCATGGGTCCAAGGGACTGTCCCTTCTCCTTTGAATGAATGTAAGATACGTTTTGTTGAAATACTTTTTTTCCGTATTTTTTGGTATTCTTATTGTGATAATAAATCATGGAGAAGTATTTTTATATTATTTCAATTTTGGGCTTAATCTTTAATTTTGTTCGCTTCTAGTCGTGATTTTCTCACCAACTGGCGATCATTACAAACCTGTTGTATTTTACAACGAATTCTGGAATCTCTTACGTGATTACGAGCCAATCAATTCAACTACTCAGTATGTATGCCATTCTACTACCAACATGTCATTGTTCAAGCACCCTATGTTATCGTTGTTAGTATTGATGTCAACTGATGTTTGTGTGTTTTTTAGGCAACTTGATCTACATATAACTTATCAACCCTTGTCTCTTTTCAAATGGCAAATGTACTTGGCGCATTCTATGCGAAGTAAATTTACTGCCAACATTTTCCAAGATGAAGTTGAAGACGAAGATCAAGATTCATTGAAAGAAGCCCTTTTGGAAACATCGCCGTACCTTCTTGGCGCTACGGTGATTGTATCCATACTTCACAGTGTTTTTGAACTTCTTGCTTTCAAAAACGGTTAGCCTTCTTGTAGTTCGGATGGGAGTAATTTATTTACCGAGTTTATAAATTCGGAATCTTCAGTCTATTTTAATTTTCAGATATTCAATTTTGGAAGAATCGTAAATCGTTGGAAGGCTTGTCTGTGAGATCTGTGTTCTTCAACGTGTTTCAGTCATTGATAGTGTTGTTGTACGTTTTGGACAACGATACCAACACTTTGATTAAAATATCGTGCTTCGTCGGGCTCTGCATAGAAATTTGGAAAATCAACAAAGTAAGAAATATAAATTTATGTAAAATAATCAACATTTCATGGCTGGCTATTGAATATAATTTCAGTGTAGGACTGACCATCATCTCTTGCACGTTCATGATGTGGTGTTTCAGTTTGGGAGAATCGATTTGGTACATTTCCAGGTACACAGGTGCATTTGCTTTAGGTATAACTTTAGGTGGTATAGAATCACCAGAGCCTTCCTAGGAGGTACCGTCGTCATAATTCCGGTGCATAGGTGGATGCTAACCTCAGCTGATCTAGATGGTGTAGGATGATGGTAGCTTTCAATAGGGTTTTTAGAGATATCTTGAGCCATGTTGAGACGACGCTGTATGTATACGACCTTTTGCGTCAACCATATCTAAGATACGTTACGGCAGACTTCTGTGCTTGTGCAGTTGTTTTTACTTCTTGATTTGCTAATTGATGTATCTCTCCATTCGGATCCGTAGGGTCAGTCTATTTACTGCGTACTGGATAAATGGTCCACCATTTGACATTCATACTGTAGTGATCAGGTGTTCAACTTGGTAACTGTGGACGCAAGCGTCATTAAAAAGTTGTTGTCTAGTTCTGTGTGTCAGGTAGAAAAGTTGCTGGAAAAGTTTTGTGTAAAAGTTGCTTGTGCCTTTGACTTAATAAAGCGTTCGTTCGTTCTGTAGCTTCGTGTTTTCATAACAGTGGTGTCAGAAGTGGGATCAGCATGGATCCGGAAGGACTACAGTTACGTAGTGGCCGTTTGGTCCCGCGAGACCAGGAGGATCGGATCGAGGAATCGGCAGTGGAAACAGTTAGCGACGACCCCATAGCTGCTGTACGGGTGGAATTGACCCGGCTCGTGACGGATGCTTGGGACGAGTTGGGCGAACTGCGGCGACAAATGGTCGCGATGTTCAACGATTTCCGGGAAGACAGGCGGGAGGCAGCGCAGGCGAGCAGGGCGCCGGGTCGGGAGGACTTCCAGCCGGTGGCTCCGGGGGAGGGCCGCATCAGAGGAGGGGCTCCGGTGAAGCTCCACAGGTACGCCAGGGACCAACCGTGGGAGGAGTATCGCGCCCACTTTGAAGTTGTGGCGAAGGCCAACGGTTGGACGAGGGAGGAGAAGGGGGTCGCGTTAGCCGCCGCCCTCACAGGGAAGACAATGGCAGTCCTCTTGGAGGCAGGGGATGACTATGATCGGCTGGCGGGGGCCCTGGCGGAGCAATTTGGGTGTGGACACCAGGCGCAGGCCTTCATGCACCAGCTCCGGGCCCGGGTGCAGGCGCCAGGGGAAGAGACGCGGGCGTTCGCGCGCGACATCCGCCAGCTGGCTCATCGGGCGCTCCCTGGGGCGGACAGGGGGGCGGTAGAAGCACTGGCGGTGGCGCAATTCACGGAGCGCCTATTGGATGAGCGAGTGCAGGAGCTGGTGCTCCTGGGGACCCCGGCCACTCTGCAGGAAGCCCTGGAAATCGCGGTGCGGAGCGAAGCCGCGGTGGGTCGCCGTCGCAGCCTGCGGGGAGGGAAAGTCCGCGGCGTGAACCAGCTCGAAGAGGAAGACGACGGGGCGGCTCAGCAGGCACAGGTGCGGCGTGGCCGGGCTGAGGGGGCAGCCGCCCGGCCAGGACTCAAGACGTTGGGGGACAGGAGGTGCTTCCGCTGCCGGCAGGAAGGGCACATGGCCCGGGAGTGTTCGAGGCGGGTATGCTTCCAGTGCAACGAAGTGGGCCACATGGCAAGGGACTGCCCCAGGCGGCCGGGAAACGAACCGCAGTCGTAGGTGGGGGACGACCTGCGGCTGGAGGTAAGGGGGTGTCCCGGCGGGAAAGGAGGCCGACGGTGTACCGCCTGAGTCCCAGCGCGTCGATTTTGATCGTTGGGGCGGTGAACGGGAGGCCGTGCTCCTTGGTAGTGGACACGGGGGCCATGGTCACCATCGTAAGGCAAGGGCTGGTGGAGAAGGGAAACTTGGAGTTGCAGGGGACGTCGGTGGTTCTGCAGTCAGTGACGGGGGCAGAGCTGGCGGTGGCTGGCACGGCGGAAGTGGCGTTGGGGCTCGGGAAGGCGGGGACGCGGAGACACCGGGTGATGGTGGCGGACATCAAGGACGACTGCATCCTCGGCATGGACTTCCTGAAGGCGGCGCGGTGCAGGATCGATACGGCGTCGGGCAGTGTAACGATGGATGGCACGGTGGTGCGCGAGGTGGCGGTGGTGGAGGAAGCCTCGGCCGGCTTCGAGGAGTTAATGGCGCCGGGGGAGGAGGGCACGGCGGTGGCGGACCACGTGAAGGGGTTGGTGGACAGGGCCGTTCAGGGGCTGTCGAAAGAGCGGGCGGCAGCCGTGGCTGCACTGGTGGAAGAGTTCGCCGACGTGTTCGCCCGGACCAAGCAGGAGCTGGGGCGTATAGGGGGGGTGGAGCATGAGATCGTGGTGGAGGTCGACAAGCCGATTCGCCAGGCCCCCAGGAGGGTCCCGCCCCACAGACTGGCCGAGGTGGACAGGCTCGTCGAGGAGATGGAAATGGCGGGGGTGATTGAGCCTTCCTGCAGCCCGTGGGCGAGCCCGATCGTGCTGGTAGGGAAGAAGGACGGCTCGACCCGGTTCTGTGTCGACTACCGCCGGTTGAACGAGGTCACAAGGAGAGATGCTCACCCGCTACCCCACATTGACGACCTGGTCGCAGCCATGGAAGGGAGCAGTTGGTTCTCGTCACTGGACCTGCAATCCGGATACTGGCAAATCCCGATGAAGGAGGCTGACCGGCCGAAGACAGCGTTTTGTACACCCAGGGGGCTGTGGCAGTTCACGGTGATGCCGTTTGGCCTGACCAATGCGCCAGCAACCTTCCAGCGGGCGATGAACAGGCTCCTGCACGGGGTCATTAGGTTGGGGAGGGTTCGGGTGTATTTGGACGACGTGCGGGTGGATGCAGCCAGCTTTGAAGACATGGTGCGGTGGTTGCGGGAGGTGTTCACGCTCTTCCGGGAAAATGGGCTACGGCTAAACGCCAAGAAGTGCGAGCTCTTCCGACGGACGATTCCGTACCTGGGGTACATCATCTCGGGGCAGGGGGTCCACACGGATCCAGCGAAGACGGAGCGGGTCCGTCAATGGCCCACACCGACGTCGGCGAGGGAGGTACACAGTTTCGTCGCCTTCTGCTCGTACTACCGCACCTTCGTGCCCAATTTCGCGGAGTTGGCCAGCCCATTGTACCAACTGGACAAGAAGGGGGTGGGGAAGAAATGGGAATGGACCCCGGAATGTGAGGCGGCGTTCCAGGCATTGAAGGTGGCACTGACAAGGGCCCCGGTGCTCAGCCATGCAAACCCCCACCTGCCTTTCATCCTGGACGTGGATGCCAGCGGTAGAGCTGTGGGAGCTGTCCTGGCACAGGACCAGGATGGGGTCGAGAAGGTGATCGCCTACTTCAGTCGGTGTTTGGGAAAGGCAGAGCGCAATTATTGCGTTACGCGAAGGGAACTGCTGGCGCTGAAGACTGCGTTGGACCATTTCAACCACTATGGGTTGCAGAGTGGAGTCCAGGTGGTGGTAAGGACGGACCACGCGTCGCTGCAGTTGCTGAGGAATTTCAAGCAGCCGGATGGTCAGTTGGCACGGTGGTTGGAGACGCTCAACCAATACAACCTGCAAGTCCAGTACCGACCGGGGAAGAGTCATGCAAATGCGGACGGCTTGTCCCGTAGGCCGTGCCTCACGCAGGGGTGCGTGTACTGCCAACGGCAGGAGGACAAGGGCCGGACGGACAAGGACGTCTACCGGGTGCAGCTGGACGCGGAAATCGACTGGGCAGCGGCGCAGGCGGCGGACCCGGAGCTGACCCTGGTGGTGGACTGGGTGAAGGGGGGAAGGCGACCACGGTGGGAGGAGATATCCTGTCAGGGGGAGGGGCTGAAGGCCTGGTGGGCAATGTGGAAGTCCCTGAAGATGGAGAATCGGGTGCTGGTGCGGCGATGGGAAACGGACAATGGGACTGGAACCGTGGACCAGGTGGTGGTGCCCAGGCAGTGTCGGCGGAGGGTACTACAGGCGGTGCATGATATGGGCCATTTTGGGACACGGAGGGTGTTGCACAGCCTGCGCAGCCGGTACTACTGGGTGGGAATGACCAAGGAGGTGCGGCAGTTCGGTCAGGCCTGCCGGGCCTGCAATGAGGCGGGGAAGGGCCGGAGGGGGAAGGCGCCGCTACAGCAGTACCTGGTGGGGACCCCATTTGATCGTTTGGCTGTGGACATCGTCGGGCCACTGCCGGAGACGCCACGTGGCCATCGGTACGTGGTGGTGGCCATGGACTATTTTACGAAGTGGCCGGAGGCCTTCCCAGTCCCCGATCAGCAGGCCCACACGGTGGCCCGTGGCCTTGTGGAGAACGTGGTGTCCCGGTTCGGGGTGCCCCGGGAGCTACACACGGACCAGGGGAGGAACTTCGAGTCGGCGCTCTTCGAGGAGGTGCTGCGGATCCTCGGTACGCACAAGACCCGCACCACGGCGCTGCGGCCCCAGAGCAGCGGCCTGGTGGAGAGGTTCAATCGAACGCTCGAGGAGATGCTGAAGAAGGTGGTCCAGGAGGACCAGAGGGACTGGGATGAGCAGCTGCCGTGGTTGCTGTTGGCGTATCGGACGTCCATCCATCAGGCAACAGGGTTCTCCCCGGCCATGCTGGTGATGGGGAGATCGCCCACCCTGCCGGCTGACCTCTTGACCGGGCCGGCGCCGGGGCCGGCCTCGGCGCAGGAGTACGCGGCCGCGCTGCAGAGGAAGCTGGAGGAGGTGCACGCGCGGGCCAGGTCGGCCCTGAAGACAGCGGCGGACGAGGCAAAACGACGATACGACGTGCGGGCCGAGGCGCCGCGGTTCGAGGTGGGGGCGCAGGTCTGGCTGTGGGCCCCCCTGCGCAGACGAGGACTGGCCCCCAAGCTGCAGCGGCCCTGGGTCGGCCCGTGCGTGGTCCGGAAGGCGCTAACGGACGTTGTTTTCCGCATCCAGATGCCGGGGGGGAGGCGGCGCGTCGTGCACGCGGACCGGCTGCGGCGGTACCACGGGCAGCAGGAGAGGCCTGAGGGGGGAGTGGTGTAGTGATCAGGTGTTCAACTTGGTAACTGTGGACGCAAGCGTCATTAAAAAGTTGTTGTCTAGTTCTGTGTGTCAGGTAGAAAAGTTGCTGGAAAAGTTTTGTGTAAAAGTTGCTTGTGCCTTTGACTTAATAAAGCGTTCGTTCGTTCTGTAGCTTCGTGTTTTCATAACAATACCTATCATTACTGTGATAACAATGTTAATTCATAGAGTGATATTGAGAGAGACATTGTACGTTTCCAATTAGAATTGTTGATGGTGTTTTACTCCCTTTCAGAGTGTGCTGACTTCTTAACTGTATTAGGTATAGCAACAGATGGCGAATACTGTGTATTTGTGAATTTAGATGAGGGAAAAATTTGATAACTGGTCAGCACACTCTGAAAGGAAGTACAATTATCAAATTTTTCCCTCATCTAAATGCACAACATCACCACAGTAAAATTGTTATTTGAGGCAGTTAATAGGGGCTAGAGGAGTAGAATTTCGAACAGCAGATGAAAAAAATAACGTCATTATTTCTTCGGTATGAATCATGCAGGTTAGCCAACTCCACAGTCCAAATTTCCCTAGGCCTACTAGGTAGCAGTAAGGATTTTCTCACTCACAGTTTCTGGTAGTGGACCCATTTACATTCTGGCAACAATCCAATGGAGGACCTATGGAAACATATTTAATCAACATGAATGTTTTATGGATAGTATAGCATTGTACCATTATCCACTTTATGCATATGGTATTATTATACCTGACTTCCTATTTTCATTCTCATCCCCACATTTGTCCCTGACCAACGATCCGCATCCTTAATTAGCTAGGTACCCCACTAGTTTAAAATGTTTGGATTTTACATTGGATTATTTTCAAATTTGGACCATGTCCACTTGAATTCAGTTATTATTTCACTGTGGTACAAACCTCCTTGTAACCAATGTATCCTAGATATTCCATAATCTTGAAAAACTTCCAGTTTCAAACCCAAATGGCGCTTGCAAAGTTATTTCAAACGTTCCAAAATCGTCCTAATTTGATTTTAACTTATGATGTTCAAGGTGGTTGTTGGTGGTGGTTCTTCATAATATTGGTGTAATGTTTCTTATTGGTGGAATTGAAACAATACCGTGAGTACTATACATTGGGAGTGCTTACTAATATTTTGTCATTTCTGTTCACTATCTATAACCCTTCAATCTGCCCAACTTGAAAATCCACCATCTTTCTGCTTCAATACATGAGTGTGAAATAAAATTATTTCAGTCAACTGTGTAATACTTCAAACACTTGGAGAATGCAGACATCAGAATAATATGAGCATTAGAGCATGGCGTGGCTTAGTTTGTCCTGAGTTGTGTTCCAGTGGGCCTAAAAATTAGGTGTTGGTAAGCAAAACGGTCCTCACTAGAATGTGGATGTTATAAGATGTGATAGCATCCATATTAAGTCCCTGCTGCTAAACTGCTTTTCATCTTCGTTCTGTGCACTGCTTTTAGCTGATTTTCTGGATGTTTACTAATGATCCAAACCCAAGGATTTTCAAACTGTAATAGTTAATGTTTATAGTCATCTCTCCGATTCACTTAATATCCAAAGATCTTCATTTTTGTAAAGCAGTGCCGGTACTTGAGTATTAAACGGAGGCCACCATTACGAAACGCGCCGCGGCACTTACAGAAGGTTAAATTGTTATAGATGTTAAATTGTTATAGATGTAGTAGAACTATTCTAGTATTGTTGTGAGTCGAGCGTTATCAGATGAGTCATGTGTCAACTCGCAGAATCCCCTCCAAGTAGGCCAAGGTCAGGGTCGTTGACCGGAGCGCCCGCCATTACCTGTCATCGCCTGTCACTGTGTCTGGTCCGTGTACTGAGTGATTTATTGCCGTGCGCTACTACTGCTATACGTGTTTCAATAATGAGTGACGTGATTTTGTTGTGGGATTTACCTCGAAATGAAGAGGATAGTGTAAGTTTCTTTCAAGAAAGGCATCTTTTGCCTTCAGTGAAATTGTGTGTTAACGACCACGAAATGAAGTTGTATTTCGGTAAGGAATATCCATTCTGGCAGTGCAATGAACATTCTAAACTTCACCTGTAAATCTATTAAAGTGTGTTCTTTCCAATTATGTAGTTATTTTTTGTATCCGGTACGAAATATTTCTGTAGGTTAGGTGGCCTCCGTTTAATACTCAAGTACCGCAGTTCCGATCTCTCCCACCATCTGTGCACAGCTAGTTGGTTTATCCTCGTCATAAGGAAGGCTATCCATCAGTCGTGAATCCAAATTAATCAGGTTTTTGAAGTTTGGTGGAACCAGCAGAAATATGTATTCCCACTGTAAAGCTCAGTGTTGTTCTCAGTATGGAACTGAATAGTTGTATATGAGGCAACGATTCGTCGAACTATGAAGTTCTGGTTGTCTTCGAGGGATGCGTGCTCTCCTACCCGAAAATAGCCAATATAATTGAGCCCGTAGGAGATATGGTGCCATATCGTCTTGGAAAAGTGTCAGAATGCCCATGCGCCAAAATCGTCTGTAACGTATCAACGTATTTGGCTGACGTAGTTGGCTGCATACATACGGTGCTGCATCTCGATCTGGTCAAACATAACTACTATATCGCATCTCAGGCTCATGGTATTGTGATCCCTTGTTGTTTTCTATCTTCGATGTAACTTTCAAACATGTAAGCATGTCTTTTCGGGGTAGATTCACATGACCGCTTTTTGAAGACTTGACATAACCGAAACTGAACGAAATGTGTAGTGGGAATAACGAAATTACACTAAATACACAGAAATCTCAATTGTCCAAATATCTACAAGGCATTATCTTCAATGTAAACACTTTTATATGAGACCCACAGAATCTCCCAGCAGCGTGTCTCCTCAATTCTGACGATACGATTCTTTCAATTATATCATTTGCTCGCGTTATTTTAAACTTTGATTCAACCCTGAATATCATCGTCTTGAGCATCAAAAATCCCCCCTTCTTGATCTCTCCACCAGATACTACACACTGCCTTTTTTCACACTGGGATATGCGCATGAGTCATAAAAGCGCTTTACATTATTTTTTTTATGAAACTAGATTCCATATTCTGAGACATTCGACACCAACCTACAATGAGTAGGTATTTTTCTATGATTTTTCAAAGTTTCAACCAATTCTGACATCATAGTGAGCCTAGGCGAGGGGGTGCGTTGACTTCGGAATTGCTGAAACTGAGAAATAGAAAAAGAACTACTTGTCGTAGAACATTGTGGTTGGTGTCAAAATTCTCAGGATGGAATCAACTTTCATTTAAAAAAAAAATTAAATTAATACGTGCGCATTCTCCCTTGGTATGGAAGTGTCCTCTATAAATCGCACATTCCACATAACTTTCACTTGTTGCGCTCGAGAGGTCAAATTCACCTGCATTTTTCATACCTGGAAGTCCAATAATTTTGCAAAAGCTTCCAACTGGTTTGTTTCTGTCGCCTGGTAGAGGAGTTTAATAAAAGCGTTCTATTCGCTCGTAAAACGACCCCCTTCCTACAGATGTGCATCAGTCATATTCATATTTAATGTAGAGTTCAAAATAATCACCTGGTTCTGTCATGGTCGCCAGAAAAATGTTGTTCCGGGTTGACGGGTCCGGTGTGCAGACCCTTCTTTGTTTGGTCCAGGCAAAGTATTTTCGGAAAAATGACTTGGTTAAAAAGGAGATAATGAAGGATGAAATTAATACCTAACCTTTGTGCTGATTATTGTCAGCAGACGCTCATTTGTCAGTATTTCTTATTCTTGTCAGTATTTTTATTGTGTTATGATTTTTTCAGGTTGTTGACATTAAGCTTGATCGTGAGAGGAAGGTATTGGGAGTCTTTCCCCGTGTTGTATTCACGGACAAGGGTTCGTACGTGGCGTCAAGCACGCGTCAGTATGATCAGCTAGCGTTCAAGTATCTGTCAATTGCGCTCTTCCCGTTGCTGGGAGCATACGCCATCTACTCACTGATGTACTTACAGCACAAAGGGTGGTACTCCTGGTTGTTGAACATGATTTATGGATTCCTCCTCACATTTGGTAATTAGTTCACGCTTTTGTATCTGCCTAATTCACGATTTTTTGAAATGCTTCTTTCCTAAATTTCTTGTATACTTCAATCGAATGACTTGCTATAAGGCGACTTCCTAGTGAACCTGTCTATGACTTTAGTGCAGATGATGAGAAGGTTACTGTTAGGTAGTTCAGGCGCCCAATCTCATCTAGAAACGTGGTGGTTGCTCGTGTACCGCGCTATCTGTATGGCTGTAATACCCTAGGACTCCAATATCCTGTGGGACCATACATCTGGGATAATCGCTATATTCATAGCTGAGTCATTTATATCAATTACTGATTTGTTTCTTCATGTGATAATCTCGGAAACAAAAATTGTACCATTGCTGCTCTCCATGGATACGACCCTAGTATCCAGGCTAAGCATAGCTCAAAATGGATCAACGTTGAATGCATAAGCACTAATTCTTCCATTATTTATACTAAAAGTTGATGGAAACAAGGCAGCACACATTATAATAGACAATAGAAGGGTGGGTGAACGCAATTGTTCGTGTTGATTTTGAATTTGTAGTAAAACACTGTTTTGTTGACCTAAAAAGTCATTCTGCCTCAAAATTTAGGTGAATCCCTTGTTATCTTTTTATTACTGTCCCTGAGTAGTTAATTATGGTAAACCTAAACTTGATGTTTCTATTCCGTTTTATTTGTCGTAGGTTTCATCATGATGACGCCACAGTTATTTATCAATTACAAATTGAAATCGGTGGCTCATCTACCTTGGAGGATGATGTCCTATAAGTGCCTCAACACATTTATTGACGATATTTTCGCATTCGTCATTAAAATGCCTACCATGTATAGGCTAGGCTGCTTCAGAGATGGTAACAATTTTTTATTAAATGGAATTAGTAGTATTTAAAAATACGATGTCTCAGTTGGAGTTCTGAAATTTTCGGAAATTTAAGAACGTGGAAATGATTTGAATGATTGAAAAAATAAAATTCGTCGTTGAAACTGTATAGGTAAATCCTGAATAAGTTAGCGAAGTAATTTAACTGACATTCAACATGGCATGTGAGTTAATGGGATTATTCGGATTGTCTTGATATAAACCAAAGGAAACCATGCTAATCCCCCCCCGAACTCATAATCGATATTTTCATGCAATCTATATTCAGTAGTCGATTAACAATTGTTTTTCATCTGTATTCATTGGTTGATAGTTATTGATCAACGATAGTAAATCTATGGTATATTGAGAAAAAATAGCGATTTCGTTTCTAGACTCCAAATTTTCTTGATTTTATAGATGGAATGAAAATAGGTAGAGTTGACAGATAGAAAAATCCACGTCCACCCATTATTCTTACATACGTCTTTTTCCTAATAATTCTCGATATACCACCGTGGCACAATGTAAGGAACTTTTACACCATTCCTCTGGGACAAAAATCCTTTCACTAAAGTAGGGGATGCATTTGGCCTTGATTCCTGAAGGACTCATAATATGGAGAGATGGAGTGAGAATTACCAAAAATGTATTTATAAACATGGACAATTTTGGTCAGGAACAGAAAAATACGATTTTCTTTAAAATTCTATATTAGTTACAATGAATCATGATGTACTTCAACGGTAATATAAATTTAATATTGTGGCAGTGGGGAATTAGCTGCATGTGTGGTATAGGTACTTGGTCCAGTGAATTCCAACATGATTGAAATGAAATTATTTATTTGTATAAGCCTTCCGGCGTTACAAGGTATTTCACAATAAATCCACACGATATATACTCTTGTCCGCGGTTAAGCTGTATTGTATCAGTCCAATCAAATTTCTAATTTATTTTTATTGAATTTAGTTATTAAACTATATTATGCTACGTGTGTATGCATAATATATACATATTGTTGTAGCTCTGACTCGTGTCATCGATACCATATTCGAATCTGTTCATTCCACATCTGATCACCATCTTCTTCCATTTTCCAGATATAGTATTCTTCATATTCCTGTACCAGCGGTGGATCTACAAGATCGACCCAACTAGAATAAACGAGTTCGGATTTTCCGGCGAGATGGAAAACCAAAAACCCGAAGAACTGACCGAAGAAGTCCAACAGAAGAGTATAGAGGATAAGAAAGAAGAATAAAGTAGTTAGATTGTTCACTATCTAATTTATTAATTTATGTACCTGTATAGGCGCGTTATCAAGAACTTTTCCTCCTTACGTGGCACAGTATTGGCAACAGTGAGCTTTCATAGGCGTTTCCTGCTGTGGTGTGATGTTCGTTATTGTTGACCGTTGCTATGAAATGTTTTTCCTTTTTTGTTGATACCGGTAGGTGATCGTTTAACTTATTTCCAAATTTGATTTTGTTGGAGAAGTTTGTTTCTTTTCTTCTTTTTTTTCAAATAATAATAAACGTTGACATTTTGTATAACGTCATTCAGCATGGGTTATGGCTCCCATGTATTATTGAACCCTTGAAAACCACCTCGTGAAAAGGGGTTTTCAATACAGTCGAATAATTGTGAAGCTGGTCGAAGAGAAGAAGGAGAAAAACGTCTGCCAGTTCGAGCAGGCAGTATAGCTTCCTCACTTCAATCTCATGAACGCATAAGAATATTTGGGTAGGTTTTTTGATACGGGACGATTTGCGATCCAGCCCGCGTGTACCCTCATAATTTCAGCTCTCTACGACTATTTTTCGCGTAGTTAGAAGTTATGGTCAGCACTTCATATTACCGCATGCGCAGACGAATGTTCCGGTACGATTCCAATTAAATTCATGTGGAACTATCGAAGTATTATTCCTGATCGATCCTCAAAATCTGAACTCATTTCAAAGATATTGAAGGTAGTTATGGCGTTTCAAGTATTTCACGTTTGCGCATGCGCAGAGAAAGTGATTTCCATGATTTTGAAAACCCTCAAAATTTCAGTTATGTGCGACTATTTTTTGCCTAGTTAGAAGCGTTACGAAGAAATGTTCAACATTTCATGTTCGTGCATGCGCAGGTGAAAGTTGCATTACGATTCCAACGAAATTCATTTTTAACAATCAAGGTATTATCCCTGATCGACCCTCGAAGTTAGAACTCATTTCAACGATATTTAGAGTAGCTATGGGTGTTCCAAATATTTCACGTTTGCGCATGCGCAGACGAAAGTTACGGTACTTTTTCAATGATTTTGGTATGGGACCATCTGTGACCCAACCCGCACCTACCCTCAAAATTTCAGCCCATTTCGACCATTATTTCGGGTAGTTATGGGCGTTACAAGGAATTATCACAGACAGACACTGAACCAAAAATGTTCCCTGATGTCTGAAACGCAAAATGGAAGTGGAAATTTTCATTTTGGAGTTTACTCAATCACGAATCCAAGGCTTCCCTACCTCCGGTAGTGAGGAAGCAAAAATGACGGTCGGTGGGGGGGGGGGGGGGGGTCACCTTATTTCTCAAGAAGTTTTCAAAAAATCGAGGTTTCATAAAACGTCTGCCAATTGGAGTACGCAGTATAGCTTCCTTACATGAACGTATAGAATAGTTGTGTAGGTTCGTTTTGATATGGGACCGTCTTCCATCCAACCCGTTTGCCCATGCGCAAACGTTACAATGCCCATCATTTTGAAATCGGATCATCTGCGATCCAACCCGTGGGTACCCCCAAAATTTCAGCTCTGACTATTTTTCGGGTAGTTAAAAGGAAATGGTCAACAGTTCATGTTCGCGCATGCACAGACGAAAGTTACAATACGAATCCGATGAAATTCATTTGGAACTATGGAAGGAAGTATTATTCTTGATCGACCCTCCAAGTTTGAACTCATTTCAACGATATTTAAGATAGTTATGGCCGTTTCAATTAATTCACGTTTGCGAATGCGCAGACGAAAGTTACCGTACTTTTTCAATGATTTTGGTATAGGACCATCTGTGACCCAACCCGCACCTACCCTCCAAAGATCAGCCCATTTCTACATTATTTTGGGTAGTTATGGACGTTACAAGGAATCACCACAGACACGGAACCAAAAATGTTCCTGGATGTTTAAAACGCAAAATGGTAGTGGAAATTTTCATTTTGGAGGACACAAATGTTTTTTACTCAATCACGAATCCAAGGCTTCCCTACCCTCGATAGTGAGGAAGCAAAATATTATGGAAAACTAGTATAGCAATGCCTAACCGGAAAGTACAAACCTGACAAGAGTCAGAGGAATCGCAAATAAGGCCGGATTGAACCGCAGAGAGCTAGCAGCACACGAAAACGTTTCTGTTCCTCTTGTGTAAAGACCTCCGTTTTCTGTTGTGTGTACGTTTCTGTTCTGCGTTTTGGGACGAGTTGTGGGTTCAAATCGCCGTGAACTTGATGGCGAGTTCACTGAATTTACCAAAATAGTGACTCCGCCAACGTCAGTGTTTTGGGAATGGGGTCGACCAATTCAGTTTATGGACAATTTCTTTGACACATGACGATTAACAGTTGTAGTATCCTATATACACTTACATCCTAATGAATTATTAGGAGCAATAACAATGCAAGAAATCCAAGTTACCATACCTTCCAGAGGAATCCGTAATCACTAGGTGATCGAGTATTGGAGGCAAGCACCTTTGACGTAAGATATCATATTTACCAGCTTACGAATTCAGGAGTTCGTCCTGTTGAAACGCTGAGTTCACACCAAATTGATATTATTTCTGAGAAGTACTTCATCGCCGAAATAGGAAATTACAGCGGGGGATCAAAACATACAATAGAGTATGGTTCAAATAAGTGACGATAAATCAGGAATGTTCCGGAAGGCAGAACTGTTGGCCAGGTATGGCTATGCGGATAACTATGTGAATACAACATTACTGCAGTATCCATGAAAAATTACTTCTTTCACATCATTTTTCAGTATGGGCACAGTAATGTGGATGCCTCGTAGTTGAAATATAAAGATGATCCTGAGACCAGCTGACTCTTGATGACAAACTTCGGTGAAATGGCTACAACACTGAACCCCAGATCTAATTTAGTTCCCCAAATGTGAGATTCAACTCCTGTGGCAGCCCAAGTGTGGCTAACCTGAAGGATGGTAACCAGACAGTAGCCTAGCGCAACCACATCATAACTTTTACAGTGGAAATGCTGTTCTTTCGTTGTCAGGAACTTTGGTTAACCAGTCCCTAAGGATCGTCTGTATCGTATCGGGTATTGCAGCTAAACATACAAAAGGTAGGGCGGGCTGTGCTGTTGCTAACCACAAGCATTCAAAATCCGAAGTATGTACAGTCGAACCTGGGTTAGTTAGAAATCCTAATCACTTATCCTGAGATAAGTCCTGGGTTAGTCAGAAATGTATCACTTATCTCCAAGACCTCTGTAAGTGACTTTTTGTGTATGTTTCGTTTGAACAATGTTCAGTGATGAATCACAAGTAATGACGAGCTTCCTTTCATTCAGTTCAGTTAGTAACCTCGTGCTTAATGTCCACTCCCCAACACAACAGATTTGAGCTGCAACTTGAAGCTTGTCAAGGATTTTGACCGTGGGAAAAGCCGGGATGAATGAGGAGTCTGTTTATATTTTAAAATGAAAGTAGGTTCCGTTCTAAGAATTTTGAGACGAACCGCACTCTCCTACTCTTCCTATGATTTTTCAAATCAAATGGGTACTTCTCACTGTGCAGTGAATATGGGGTTTCTCCGTCAGTAGTGTACCATGAAATGAAAACGTCCCAGATTTTGATGACTACATAAGTGTTGAGTACGAAATTCTTATAACGGTGGATTCCACTGATGCTGATTTCGTGAATGCTTGCGCCGACACTAGTGCTGCACCTGACAATGAAGAAGGTGGGGACTATACTGAGGAAATTGATGAAGGGCCACCAGTTTCGAAAAGGCAAGCACTGGACAGTTACGAGATTTTTTGGAGACTGGCAAACCTGTGTTTCTACGTTGGAGCTAACTTGAGCTTCGAAGAATGGTGACCAAGACAGACACTGAGAGGCAAACCACGATTCCCGATTTCTTAAACCATAATTGACCTATTCAAATGTACATATTGACCTGTGGAATGATTATTGGCATACATAAAAAAAGGAAAAGTGTAAAATGAGTTGTTTTCTACATTACATTAATTTCAATTCAAATGCTTCATTTAAAAAGAATGAATTACAATTGCTGGAAACTAAAGAAACTCACATAGGTCTGATTTTCAACTGGACCGCAATGTGGCTTTTAAAGGGGGTTGCAATGAGATATGATAACGTCAATTCCAGCGCATGTGCAGTTGTATCACGATAGATCGCTGATAATAGAGAGTTCCTAGGAGGTACGGTGATAACAATGCCGCATTGGCTGTTGGGGCAAACAACATGGATGCTAACCCGTTGCCATGGGTTATGAGAGACAACTAGCATGATAGTCGGTATCTTAAAGTGACGTCAACAATACTGATTGTTGAAGTACGGCAAATTCTACCATCATCCATCTCAAAAGACAAAAGAGCTACTCATAGACAAAACAAACCTCTATGCACCAGCTCTGTTAAATCGGATGTCAGGAGCCTGTTAAATTTGAAGAACGTCTAATTAGTTATTGCAAAATTAAAGTTGTATAAAGTTGGTTTGCTTCTGCAGCACATATTTGGATTCTACTGCAGATTCTTTTGCAAAACTGCAAAAGCCTGCAAAACCAGCTATAAATCTGTGAAACTAGGATTTATTATGAGGGAAAGGTAGGTTTACACTAAAAAAGCTTAAGCATTTGAAACTATTTAATTTTTTAGGTTAAGAAAACAATGTAAAGTGCTACAGGTTAAGAAAACAGTAGGTACAGAAATATTTTACAGTACACCAGTACAGAACACGAAAAGCGGGCATAACTTGAGTTAGGATTATCAGAAATGTTCGTGAAGAAAGTTACTGAATTGTTTGCTGTTTGCTGAAGAAAGTTGAATCAATTCTTCACCCTCACTCCAACAAAAATCCGATTCTATGTGTTCTGGTTCATATAATTTTCATGACCTTCTCCGTTGATGTGTGTTTCCATAACAACTTCTCTTTCCTCTTGATTCTCCTCAGCAGAAACGGCTTGAAAGGGAGGTAGGTATTTGGGTTGCAAAAACGCTGGTGTTTGAAAGCATGGTGGAAAATTCATCGCGATCACGTTTTTACCATAAAACGTAGTAGGTACTTCAACATGTACTGTTTTCAACATAACAGGTTACTTTTACTCACGGTCTAGTCGTTACGTTTCACGGGATCGAGAGGCGGTGACGGATGTATGCGGCAAAATACGTCAACCATTTGGCGCATGCGCAGAACACTTTTTTGAGACATACGGTATCGCCTGGGAACTCTCTATTAGCATTTTTTAGCTACTAGAAACTCTCCATTGTAGTGTAACTAAATGACGATGCTCTTGCTGGACACTAAGGGCTGTAGGCTTATTGCCCAGTAATAAAGTTGTTTTTGTTTATGTTAATGTGTGCCAAGTTGTGATCGGTATTTTGTACCACTTATAAATAACTAGAAAAATATTGGCAGAAAAATAATTTATTGATGACATAAATTCGGACAGTCTTCCAATTAATTATACCTGACATTTTCAAGCATTTAGGGACGTGTTAAATATCGTTGTGAGATTTGTGGCGAACCAATTTCTAATCAGAATATTTATTTGCATTAATTGTATACAAGATTTGTTACTATGGTTCGATTCATTGCTGAAATGAAAAAAGAGAGACGGCGCTTCATTATAATAGAAGTTAGTGAATGGAAATCATAGAAGAAAGGGAAATTTTACAATATTGGTGATGGTGACAAATATGTTGAGGTTGCGCTGCAGCTAAGTAATTTGCTAAGTAGTGTGTGATGGGCTGTGGTTCAAAAATGCATTTCAACTCTCGGGAAGGCTCTTAGAAGCCAAGATGTAGGTACGCACAAATTGTTATCATTTATTAATTTTCTTCTTGTCGTTTTCTGTATGTCGAGAAGTACATGGAAGGCTATCTGCTGTGTCTCAGGATGAACCGAGTCGGCATACCGAGGAGTAATAAATACGCTTCGTATGGAATCATGTTTCATAATGAACTAGATCCATTTTCATTTATCATAACGAACTAGAAACACTTGGCCTCGTCGATTGGTGTACTGATCGTAACAGCAGTTGGCTCAGGGACTGAGTGCACCTCATGTCAGTTGTTAGAAGAAGTTCTTACATCATCTCGTGATTACAAGTCTTTATTCTTTATGAATCTGTTACCTTCTGATTGCAGGCTGTTGTACTTATAATTACATTTGGTGTATATTCCTGAAATAAACGTCACAATTTATTAATCAGTATATAGGTAATGGGGAATTTTCGTCAAATTTTTCGTTTGAAAAAATATTCAGAACACTTGGTAAAATGGTGAAGCCTGTTGTCAAAATTAAGGGATATTTTTCAAACGAGGGTGATATGAAGTAAAAATGTGGCAAGAAAAGACGTATGAGGTCTATTGGCATCTGATTGGCTGTTGGCCCGAGGCGGAGCAAAGCTTGTGAGGCGAAGGTTCTCAATGCTGCCAACATCCCAACATTAGAAATAGCAAATTTCTTAACCACCAACAAGAACCTTTACTGTGACTTTTTGTTAACCTCCCCTCAGTTTGATTTTGAGACATGTTTTTTAAATGTATTTATAAATTTGTGGTTCCATCCATTCATCCACCGAGGTTCTGTACATCGTTTAAAGGGACGCACTAGCACTCCAAGCAGGATCTGAGTTGAACTACTCGGCGATTTACCTCCTACGTCATTTCTAGCGGGAACTCAGAAATTCAAATTTCACACTCGTTTCCTGCCTATGCATTCCGACATAAACAACTCATCGTATGGTCATCAAGTATTATAATTTCTGTTTCTGAACAGAATTTGGGCAAAAAACAGAGAATTTGTAACCTGCAAAAACTGCCCATTGTCAAAGGGAATGATTTATCAGCCCAGCAGAATATGGAAATAACAGCAATAATAACAGCATTTCATTCAATCGCCCGCCACAAAGGATACTATGCAAAAAAGGGGACTTGCACAACAAATAATGTGGTTAGTCATCTAAAATAGTGTACCTCAGTGAGAGATGCACATTCCTGACGACTGGCAGTATGTTGTAGTAGCAGAAAAAGAATAAAAAGGCGACATAATTTACTTTATTTGCCAGTCCTAAAAGTCGAGTAGTAGTCAAGTAGTAAGTCAGGTAGGTGGCAGACAAATACAACAGTGGAGTTGATCTTTTCAGGTGATGAATACTACGAGCATTCGTATAGGGTAGCCAAATAGTGGCCAACCCGATCACTGGTAAAAACGTCACTCTGTAGGTAGATACTGTGCAAAACTGATGCTACATATTTATCGTGACTAACGATAATGAAGTAACTCACGTACCTTTGCTCTTCTTGACTGGACTAGGCGGCAGAGGTGAATATTTTCCTACTAGTTGCTGTTGCTCAATTTTAAATGCTTGAGCCTTGTACTGAAAATAAACGGTGAACAATTGGAGAAATTAAAAACAGCTCTAACATGCAGATCATGTATTTCGTGTGCCAACTAATAATCTCACTCATAATGAATTAGGTTGCGCCTGTGATGTTTTTGGGACCATCATCATTTCTTCCATTATCGACCTATCTGATCTCTTAATAGGTCTCACCTCTAATGGAGCAATTAACTAAAGATCCTAAAAGTTTCTTTACGTCCGATCCAATGGTGCCGAGTGGGGTCTAGGTCTCTTGCTGTCCCAGGCCCCCTCTGGACTTTCATGTCAGCTACTGGAGCTCTCTTCCTATGCCCCCTTCAGAGCAGACGCTTTCGTCATGCCCTCTCTTAACCAAACCCCATTCTTACACTTCAGAGCTTGATTTACGCCAAACAGCTCACAGCAACCATCGCATCTGTTTTGGGAGATCCTAAATGTTACTAGTGTAAGCCCCCTCTGTTGATACGAAACGTTACTGGCTTTTTGGTAGGGCTGATGGCCTGAAATTACGGAGGCACCAGTACGATCGTTTCGGGGGTTTATCAAAATACACAGAGACCACCTTATGTTGAAGGGAATCGGGATAACAGAGAACACGTAGGTACAGTTGAGTTACGTAATTAAGTATAATTAAAAGGAAGCAGAATGGAAACGTTACCATCAATACAACTTGAAGTGGGGTTCACTGAAGGTGCTCGTTTTCGAATGCTGAAGGCCAAGCGACGTTACTAGTTACTATTCGAGGATAAACAAAGGCTGATGGCAAAGACGTTACGTTACGTTACGTTATTCGTTACTTCAAAAGATAAGGGTGCTGAAGGCCTGGGAGGGACGTTACTTCATACACATATATACAATGAGAAATAGATAATAATACTAATGAAATAGGAAATGCAAGGTAAGAGATATTGACGTAATTCACTTAGTGTTACGGTATAGTTATAGACTCGTTACGAGGTGATATGTACAAGTATGATACAAAAAGAATAATAAAAGGAAAGAATTTGCTGAGTACGGATCGAAAACATACATAAGTGAAAATGCGTTACTAAACAAAGGATTGTGACCTGTTGGCGTCGATGGCGTCTTGAATGGCGTTACTGCGCGTCACTACGTAGTTCACCAGGGGGGTTTTCGCAGAGGTCGCCCGAAGGTAAGACTTGCTAAGATTTAATAATGAGTCTCTGTCTCGGGGGGAATGGGAAACTGGTATAACTGCAGTTTCGGGATAAACACACACTCCGTTACTCCAACAATTCGGAAACGCGTTACTACTATCGTTCGCACAGGGCATAGAAGCCTACAACTCTCACTCGTGACAAAAATACTTCGGTCTGAGAACAACTGAACACTTCGCTGGCAGAAAGACGACTGGCCAGGAGTAGGGGGACGGACGCCCTGAGCTGGGGTGTCTCCCCTCCACTCCGGGCCAGCGCGGAGGACTACACACCCTCGTTTGCGAGTGGGGACGACCGAGTGATAGGAAATAGTCCCTCAAAAGCCCGAGGCCGGACGGTGGCGCTGCCGCGGGAAGGCGGCGGCCTACACCCTTCCCCCTCCTGAAAGCCGTCGTCCTCGGCGGCGGGACTCCACCCGAAGAGACTGGGGATGGGGAGTGGCTTCGTCGGGTATGCCACTGTTAGATGCAACTCGTACTGTCTTCTTCGGCAATGAATGCAGGCGGGGTCGTCGTCCAGGTGAGGTCCGTTGCAGGAGGTTCTCAACTTTCCATTCTTGTACTTCTTGATCAGCCGAGCCCAAAACTCCTTGCACGAGGAACAGCGAAAGTGCTGGAGTCGCTGGGCGGGGCGTTGGCAGACCGGACAGACTTGCTGCGGCTTCGGCGGTGTGGGTTGGTCGTCTTGAGTTGTAGGAGTTCCCACGGTTTGTAACTCCAAGGTGGATTGTGTATGCATCACCTGGCGTGTCCGGGTGGTCGAGTGGTTTGCTACTATTTTCAACGGGGCCACATGGGGAGGAGGACGTGGTCGAGGAGGAGTAGGCGCGTCTTCCTCCATCTCCAGCTCTGAATCGGAGTCACTTGAGGCGTTGACGGAGATAGGCTGCGTCGGAGAGCGAGCCGGAGTCGGGACTTTGCGGCGAATCTTCTCCGGACTGACAGATTCGCTAAGGCGCACTCGCACTCGGGACTTCAACTGCTCGTCCATGCGGGCTTTCTGTAGTTCACTGGCGAGGTACTTAAATCGCTCGCACTCCGCTTCGGTTTGGGCAATGATTTGTTGTGCCTGGTCACGCTCCTGGGCAAGTTTTTCGCATTCCAGACGGAGGCGTAACATTTCCGGCAGGAGGTCCGCCAGCTGCTCTGCCAATGTTACAGCGCCGTTACATATCAATCTTCGGCAAGGCAGGGTGGATGCTCTTTCGGCGTTGTGGAGCATCTCTGCCACACCCTCCAATAAAAAAAGTGCCTTGCGTTCGGGGTGCTTGGGGCCAACGTTCCCGGGAATAGCTGCCTGCTCCAGGAGTACGCCGGTTGCCTCTGCGTATCGCTTGCGAATTCTCGTCACGTACGGGCATTCGACCTCCTCCTCCATAACGGGGCTCTCGTTGACAGGTGACCGACGCATCGCCATGGCCTGTTGGTTGAAGTATAATGCTGTTAGCCAACATGTCGAATTTGGTCACAACAGGTAAAAGTGTACATTGGGTTCTACCTACCTATCGTCCGTACTCAGTCTTAGTATTTCTGGTCTACATTTGAACAAATGAACAATTTAACTAAAGTACTTTATTTACATACATGAAAACATTAACATTATATATAGATTTTTTTTTTTTTTTTTTTTTTTTTTTTTTTTTTTTTTTTTTTTTACAGTTTCCTTTTGGACCCAACCCTGGTGCACGCACCGATCCTAGCTACAAAACCCTTGCGATGCAACTTGCGGTAATCGCGCGGAGGACGTGGGCGTAGGCTGTAAGGAGCCGTCGGAGGCGCTATTGTTTCTGTTTCACCCGGGGTTTCGGGTTCGGGTGGTGCAGGTGTTGACATGCGTTGCGTTACGGGTGGCGCCTCATCCTCGTCCGTACTCCAGCCGTCGTCGTCGTTTGGCACTGAGGGAGCGGGCGGCACGAGTCGTGTTGGTGGTGGATCCTGTTTTTGAGGTTCTGCGAAGGGGTCGTCCGGTATTCCGTTAACGGAAGCGGGTTTCAACCTATTGATATGAACCACCTGGGGTCGTCGCTGTAGGGCATCGTGAATGCGATACGTTACATCGGTCAATCGTTGGACTATCGTCCATGGCCCAGTCCAGGGGCTCCAAAACTTTTTGCAGACTCCCTCAGGGAGTTGCATGGCCCTGAGGTAGACACGTTCCCCCACCTCAAAGCTTCGGGGTGTCCGTCGCTTGTTGATGCGGTCGTGCTGTTGCTTCCATCGTTTCTCCAGCTGACGGGCGGCGAGTCGCCGGGCCCTCTCCAGCAGAGCTAAATGATGGTCCATGTCGGGTCGTTCATTTGGGGTCCATTCAATGTGGTTGGGCAGTCGAAGCTCTCTACCGAATGTCAAAAAATTAGGGGAATAACCAGTGCTTTTGTGAGGAGTTGCTCGATAAGCGGCCAGCACTATTGGGACCGCCTTCTCCCATTCTTTAGTCTTCGTAATTATTTTTGACATTATGTTTGCGAAGGTACGGTGGAATCTCTCGCAAACACCATTACTTTGTGGATGGTAGGCCGTCGTCTGCACCTTCTTAATTCCCCAATTGTCACATAGGGCACGTACCAGGGCTGACGTAAAGGCTGTTCCCCTATCGGTAACTATACGCTGGGGGACTCCGTGTGTCGGGATGTAATGTCGAACCAATTGGCGCACCACTGTGTCGGCGGTAGTATCTGGTACTACATAGGCCTCAGCGAACTTTGTGAAGTGGTCGACGATGGTGAGGAGGTGCTTCGTGCCGGTCCGGGTGGTTAATGGGCCCACGAAATCCATTCCTACTATTTCCCCTGGGCCTGTTGGGAGCAGAGGTTTCTGAAGGGGGGCAGTCTGTCGGATCGGATCATTGCGCCGTTGACAAGGTTCGCATTGGGCAATGAACTCGCGTACATCGCGTTCGATCCGGGGCCAGAATCCCAGTCGCCGCACCATATTTTCTGTCGTTTCGGCGCCAGGGTGGCCGGCCCATACACTGCCATGGCAATTGGCGAGTACCCAACTGCGCATGGTGGATGGTATCAGGGGGACGAAGGTGATCCTTTCGTCCCGAACGACTCTGGTTGTCCATAAGCCCTCCTCCATTTTACAATCCTCGGCCCTTCGTTGGGTAAAAGTTCTAACCCATTCGTCTAGTTCCTGGGCTACGACTAGGAGTTTCCGGGGTATCTCCAAGGTGACTGAAGCGATATTCATGCGACTAAGTCCGTCAGCGTGCCCCATTTTGGTGCCGGGACGATACTGAGGGACGAAGTCGTACTCTCCCAACTTTAATACCCATCTCCCTATCCGGGAGGTTGGATCGCGGAGCCTAAGGGCAGCTGTAAGTGCCATGTGGTCGGTTTCCAATACAAACTGTCTACCCAGCAGGTATTCTTGGAAATGTTTGGTCGCCCATACCACGGCGAGGAGCTCCTTTTCTGTGGTCGAGTATCTTGTTTCGGCAGGGTTCAACTTCCTGCTGGCGTAGGCGATGGGTCGCTGTTCTCCATCCACCTCCTGTGAGAGTACTGCGCCTAGTGCCAGTTGTGAGGCGTCAGTGGCGAGCACAAAGGTTTTTGACATGTTCGGGTACGCGAGTACTGGTTCAGTCAGGAGGGCCTGTTTGAGCGTGTTAAAGGCCTCCTCCTGTGCGTCGGTCCAGGTGAATTCCACCCCTTTCCGCAATAAAGAGGTTAGGGGGGCGGCGATCTCGGAGAATTTGGGCACGAACCGTCTATAAAACCCTGCTAACCCAATAAACGACTGCACTTGTTTTACGGTCGTTGGTTGCGGGAAATCTCGTACCGCCCGGGTTTTTTCCGGTTCTGTGCTAATCCCTTGTGGCGAGATGCGATGTCCCAAATATCGAGTTTCGGTGTGAACGAAATCACACTTGTCTAAATTGGCTCGCAGCCTCACATCCCTCAATCGGTCAAGGACCCTTTTTAGGCTGTCGAGGTGCCGCTCCATTGTTGGGGAAAAAATTATTATATCGTCTAGATAGACGAGACAGTGTCGGTTGATTAAGCCATCCAGGGCATTATTCATTGTTCGCTGAAAAGTAGCCGGGGCGTTTTTGAGCCCGAATGCCATTCGCGCATACTGGAAATGCCTTCCCAGCACGGAAAATGCTGTTTTTTCGGCTGACTGCGGATGTATGGGTATTTGATGGTATCCGGCTACCAGGTCGATCTTTGTAAAATAACGACACTGACCCAGCATGGCTAGGGTATCGGTCAGATTGGGTAAAGGATATGCATCCGACTTGCTGATTTTATTGAGTCCACGAAAGTCCGTGCAAAACCTCCATTTCTGGGGTTCGCCTTCGGGGGTCTTCTTTTTTACCAGCACAACCGGAGCACTCCACGGGCTCTCCGAGGGTTCAATAATCCCGTCCTCCAACATGTTGAGTAGCTGTTTCTCTACTTCTTCTCTCAGTGCATGTGGAATCGGATAGGGTCTTTGGCTTATAGGGTCTGCATCACCGGTCTCGATCTCGTGTGTCACTTCCAGGTCGCATCCTCGTTTATCCGGTGGGTTAAACACATCCGGATACGTTGCCAGGAGCTCCATAAGGCGGCGGCGCTCCGGGTGAGGGAGGTGGACCGTCTTTTCCTCCAGGGCGTCGCAGATATCGGGAGGTACCCGCGGCCATCCCTCAGAAGGAGTGAGCTCTCTGTCGTCCAGGCCGTCATCCGTCCACACGGGCAACGCGCCCGGTAGTGGAACGGTTTCATCTGATGGGGACTCTTCTTCGGTGGTGCTCCTGGGTACGGCGAGGTCGATGGTTGCGGCGACGCGATCATGCGTGTTCGTTAAGTCAAGGTTAGTCACTGTACTGTCATTTGGGAAAATTTCGAATTCATTACGGTGGAGCGTTACTGCACCGTTACTGGGGGGTATGACTCTATTATTACTGGGAGAAAATTCAACTTCGTTACGGGGGAGCGTTACTGAACCGTTACTGGGGGGTATGACTCTATTATTACTGGGGGAAAATTCAACTTCGTTACGGGGGAGCGTTACTGAACCGTTACTGGGGGGTATGACTTTATTATTACTGGGAGAAAATTCAACTTCGTTACGGGGGAGCGTTACTGAACCGTTACTGGGGGGTATGACTTTATTATTACTGGGAGAAAATTCAACTTCGTTACGGGGGAGCGTTACTGCAGAGGTCGGAGGTTGTTGCTCGTGAGCTTCGTTGGCGTTCTCGTGTGGTTCCGTAGTGATTCGGTTGACTACGATGCATTGCTTTGTCCCTTCGTGTTGCAGTACGGCTTCGCGTTTATCCGTGCGTATGATAAGGGGTATTTTTTTCATAAGGTCGAGACCAAACAAATCGAGTCCAGTCCCTTCCCGTTCAAATACCAAGAAGGTGTGTCGTACCGCAGCTCCTGGTATCTCCAACAACACCTCTTGTTCACCACGAAATCGCAACGGATAGCCGTCCGCGCCCCATGCTTCAGCATTGGTTGTACGTAGGGGCGTGCCAGGGATAGGCGTTGTCAATACCGACACAGCTGCTCCTGTGTCTAGTATTAGATCACGCGTTACGCCGTTTAGTTTCGCTGGGATTCGCATCGGTCTCTGTAGGCGGTAATCCACTATCGGCAAGTGCCCCATTGGAGATCGCAACTCGATCTCAGTGGACTGCGTTATCATCTTGTTTTGGTTTGGGTGGGAAACCGGAGTCAACAGCTTTTTCTTGTGGCAGTCCGTTTCGAGGTGCTCTCTTACTCCGCAGTAGTCGCAGAATATTGTTTTCTGAGGGTTCTGGGGACAGTCGACTGGGAAATGTGTCGCTGCCGCGCAGAACATGCAAGGGTAACGGGGGCTTGGGCGTGAAAACACCTTAGTCGTTACGGGGGTGTTACGACCGTTCCTCCGTGGACATCTGGCTGCATAGTGTCCGGTCACCCCGCACTCGTAACATCGTCCCTCTGTTGCTGTTACGGCGGCAAGGTCCCATTTCGCTTCAGGTTCTTCGGACGTTTCGAGCGTTTCCTCGAGTTCTTCAGCTCGCTTTAGAGCGTCCTCAATCGTGTCGGGTGCGTTATTGATCAGGTGTGATCGTAGTTCTTTAGGTATGCCACCTACGAAGGCTTTCAGTACTCTTCGTTTCACCCAATTACGCTTCTGTTCTTGTGTTAGTTCTGTACCCTCCTCGTGTGCGGCAGATTGCGCTAAACGGTGAATCCGTTCCGCAAACTGGCGAAGCGTTTCGTTCGCGTTTTTCCTGACCGACCACAGGAGTGCAGCGGCCTTCGACGGGTTTTCACGTTCAAACCATGTCAACATGGCTTTTTTGACGTCATCGTAAGGCGTTTCGCTTTCGTTTAGTTGCGCGTTATCTATGAGGAATTGTTTTGCTGTTCCTCTCACTTTGGCGCGCAAAAGCCTCATTCGTTTCTGTTGAGATAACGTTCGAGCGACGTCCTCGAAAAAATGGAAGAATGCCGACACCGTTATGGCACCTGGTTCATCGGGATCCCACGACTCTACTTCCAAAAACATAGAACGCGGAACGTCCGGTTCCGTGCCCCTGTTTCGGTCCCGTTCCATGCTGAGATCGTTGAATGATCTCAACAACACCTCCAATTGCTCCATCATCCCCCAAACGCCCTCCGTTTTTTCCGCCATTATGACCGTTACGGGTTACGAAAATGCGTTTCAAAATCTGGGTTGAAGACCCTTACTATGTACGTGCACCTGAGGTTTTTGTGTTGTGGGCTTATCGTAACGTTACTCTTTCGTTACCGACCCTCTTCAACTGTGGTTCCGTGCGTTATTATTTACGTGTGGATACGTGTGGGGCGAACCGCACAATAATCCCACTTGCTGCCACCAATTTTGTAAGCCCCCTCTGTTGATACGAAACGTTACTGGCTTTTTGGTAGGGCTGATGGCCTGAAATTACGGAGGCACCAGTACGATCGTTTCGGGGGTTTATCAAAATACACAGAGACCACCTTATGTTGAAGGGAATCGGGATAACAGAGAACACGTAGGTACAGTTGAGTTACGTAATTAAGTATAATTAAAAGGAAGCAGAATGGAAACGTTACCATCAATACAACTTGAAGTGGGGTTCACTGAAGGTGCTCGTTTTCGAATGCTGAAGGCCAAGCGACGTTACTAGTTACTATTCGAGGATAAACAAAGGCTGATGGCAAAGACGTTACGTTACGTTACGTTATTCGTTACTTCAAAAGATAAGGGTGCTGAAGGCCTGGGAGGGACGTTACTTCATACACATATATACAATGAGAAATAGATAATAATACTAATGAAATAGGAAATGCAAGGTAAGAGATATTGACGTAATTCACTTAGTGTTACGGTATAGTTATAGACTCGTTACGAGGTGATATGTACAAGTATGATACAAAAAGAATAATAAAAGGAAAGAATTTGCTGAGTACGGATCGAAAACATACATAAGTGAAAATGCGTTACTAAACAAAGGATTGTGACCTGTTGGCGTCGATGGCGTCTTGAATGGCGTTACTGCGCGTCACTACGTAGTTCACCAGGGGGGTTTTCGCAGAGGTCGCCCGAAGGTAAGACTTGCTAAGATTTAATAATGAGTCTCTGTCTCGGGGGGAATGGGAAACTGGTATAACTGCAGTTTCGGGATAAACACACACTCCGTTACTCCAACAATTCGGAAACGCGTTACTACTATCGTTCGCACAGGGCATAGAAGCCTACAACTCTCACTCGTGACAAAAATACTTCGGTCTGAGAACAACTGAACACTTCGCTGGCAGAAAGACGACTGGCCAGGAGTAGGGGGACGGACGCCCTGAGCTGGGGTGTCTCCCCTCCACTCCGGGCCAGCGCGGAGGACTACACACCCTCGTTTGCGAGTGGGGACGACCAAGTGATAGGAAATAGTCCCTCAAAAGCCCGAGGCCGGACGGTGGCGCTGCCGCGGGAAGGCGGCGGCCTACACTAGTGTTCAGTTGAATCAGATCAAGATCAAGAACCAAGAAGATGGTATACTGGCGATGGAGGGGGGTTAACAGTAGGTGTACATCAATCTTCATGCCACTCTGACACTACTGGAGCTTCATGTCATCCTGGTGTACAAGAGTTGGGGTAGGTCTGAGAATCGTACAGTAGTTCAAATTGAGCTGCAATAACCTCATCTTCAGGTTACATAAACTAAAACAGCCTACAAAAAAAAGTAAAGTAACAGCCATTTCAGTCTGGGGCTTTTTGTCCGACTGCCCTGCCAGCGTCACGGATGTGATCAGCTGTCCTCCAATGAGAGGATCAGAATTCTAAATGATCATTTCGCTCTTTACTTGTACTTTGCTACTCATTGCCTCGCCCCCTTGAGTGGAGAGGGGTTCGCCCAACAGCTACATGGATGATGGATCATACTTTGACGTTTCACGGCGGTCACTCATCCAAGTACTAACCACGCTCGAGGTACGAGTATCTTACCTTCGGTGATCTCACGGGAACCGGTTTATTCCATCTGATAAGGCCGTTGGGCCTAAAACAGCCTACATCAGCACACAAAGTATGGTCTGTATTGTTGTTTGAGTATTTCTAATCCAGAAATTTGATGTAGGTTGTACCTGAAGATGGCCTACCAGCCAAAATGTACAGAAGGACACAAAACAGGTCTGCTTGAAGCCTGGAAATCCCCCCCTCAGTAAAAATAACTCAGAATTATTACCATTCTATTCACCTTGAAAAATTACGTGCTAAACGATACCAAACTCCTCATGTTGTGGTCAGGTCGAGTAAAACTCTCGATTTCTTCGGCAAATCCACTTTTTTTCGCATTCAAACATTTTCTCTCGTAATTTCAATTAGAAAAAAATTGCAACCGTTGCAAAGCTGAGATCCTGGCGATTTCCAACATTTGACAAATTTCACTTTTCAGGCTGATTTCCCCCCCACCCGCTCAAAATTTTGAATTTGCATCCTTTACCGGACATAAGGTCGAAAACCCGAAAAAAGTTCACCCTTTTTGCTTGTCATGATTCGTAATCGTTACCGTAAGGTTACCACCCTCTATGCACGAGTAGAATGAAGCCGTCAACCACCAAAACACCATTGTCACAGCAAGTCGTTGAACTGACATAAACTGATAAATAGCTCAGCGACTTATTATCATATTAAAAACGCTGCAAATCCCTGCACAACGGTTTATTATTTTGTATAGAATACCCTTCCGTTACAGATCACAGCTCTATGTATAGATAACCCGTCTATATAATATGATATGTACTATTCCATACATATTATGTAGATCGCAGACCCTCCTTAGGTTAGTACCTAACCCCGTACTCGTTACTAGGTACCTACCTAAATCACGAGTTGTTGATGAGGAGTGAAAAAAGTTGCGAAAGTACCTACCAACAAACTCCAGCCCCTTCTACGTAGATGGTATAATGAACCGTTGTGTAATAATTTACCGTTGAGTAATGATTTACCGTAGTAATAATTTACCCATCAATAATACTTCAACGTTTGTTCAAGTTTCACTACCTACCAACAAACTCCAAAAGAGCCATCATTTTTCAAATTAAATAATATCACAGAACAACCAACTCGACTTCATACTCCGCCAATATAATCAGGTGATCCCTACCAATGATTTCATCTCCGCCAAATTTCCTATTGTGGGCGCGTCTCTGGTAACGAGATTTGGTTTGAATTGTATACAATTTCATTCACACTGGAGTCGAAAATGCCTGTCGGTGCAAACTTCGGGGCCTTACTGTGAACGAACGGCTGGACGTACGACGCTCCGGATGGTCTTAAAAAACTCGCAAGTTCAAGAACTATTTAAAACCGTAAAAATATTCACGTAAAAAAATGGTATAGGCGTTTTGAAAATTTCAACCCCTATTTTGAACCCCTTAGAGATGACTCACAGTAACGTCGAGCTTCGAGGACCAACAAGACAGCGAACGGAACCTATACCTAACCCGAATTTCATCAATTTTCTTTCATGGTAACTAAGAAAAGTGGCCCGTACGGCGTACGGCGGACAGACAGAAATATTTTTATTGCAGTTTTGGATTCTACATACCTTGAAACGTAAACCATCAAATTTTGAGGGGGGGTAAGAATTTTTTTTTTCATGCTCGATTCCAGTGGTTCATTATTGAAAATAATAAACCAAAAGAGTTAATATTAGATATAGATACACTATAACAATAGGAAGTTATGAAAAGCGCTTTCAAATATTCATTTTGGAAAAATAAATTAACGGTTGCAATTGACTTCTGCTCCCCAGACTGACAGTGCTATTACGACAAACCGCTGAACTGTGACGTCCATATTGCAGGTACTATTTAGTACCTCAAAGGGTAAAACCCATTTCGGATGATTATGAATGAATAATAATGATACTTAATGAATAAAAAAAACAGGGAATCCAGTGAAACTCACATGAGGACGCGCTATCTTCATGTACTGCCCCCTTTTGAGTCCTTCCTCCCGTTCATCATTCTTAACTACTGACGAATCCAAAAAATTCAGCCCTGGCAAACAGTGCAGTACGTAGCACCTGCAACCGAACGGCTTTAAATGGGATACATTATAATTACAATGGGGTATTAGAATGTTATTATAATATAAATGAGTTTGACCGTTCAATGTGATATTGGGCTCACCTATATCTTTTGTAATCTCCCTCGTCTTTGTCGCTGTGAGTCAAGGGGCTTGGGCAGGCTGGATTTCCGAGCATACTCAAATATTTTATACTTGGTGCGCATATTTTCATTTGTGCTAAAAAGCGTTCTAAATTCGTTATCTGCGAACATATGGAGGTTGATTATTGGTGTTTAGATGATTAAACAATTATATAAGGAACCAGTTCGTATTCGTAATTGGGTAACTGTAAACCAGAACCCTAAAGGCGGGTTCAACAAACGTGGGTTAAATCAAGAACTGATTCGGGTATTACCTGAGAATGGGGTATGAGCACGTATTTATTTTATTTTTTCAAGTTAAACTATATTCCACCCTGAGAACTTTGACACCAACCGCACTCCTGTGACAAGCAGTTTTCTGATTCTTCAAAGATTCTCTTCCTAAGTCATTGCACCCCTCTCGCCTGGGCGGGACCCTCCTGCCAACTGTGACGTCCAGAACTTCTGGTTTGCGCATTTTACGTCGATTACGCGTCAATGTGAACCCAGCTTTACGTTTAATATGAGGTTTTACTCAAATATGCGTTTAAGAAACCAATTTTTAGGTTAACCCTTTAACTAATTAGAATTAGATTATGGGTAGATTTCAGTTAGAGTTTCAATACCCATCCAAACAAGGACCACTTCAATCCCTATCATGCCCCTGTCCCGTATTTTTTTGTATTATTTAACCTCAACATTCAGCGCTTATTACAATACCCCACCACTCATTCCTGTGTTGAACCTATCACCCAATGAATGGGGCGTCTCTAGTTGGGTATGTTGTTTAACATTCAGCCACATTCTAGAGACGGAGTCGTCCTAAATACCTTCGTATGTGCAGGAATTTCGTTAGTTCGCGCGAATTAATAAAATAGGTAGGAGAAGAAATTAAGTTGGTAGGCTACCTTTTTAAGATAGATTTCAATGTGCAGCTAGATAATCGATTTGATGAAGAAAAAACTAAACTATATTCCACGAGATGTTCAATGAGGAGTGCCTGTGACGTCTGTTTATATTTTTGAATGAAATTGGTTACCATTGTGTGAGTGACGTCACTTGTTACCGAAACTTTAAAAGCTCAGAGAGAAAGAACTAGGTAGGTATTTTTCGTAGGACAGTACGGTTCGTCTCCAAATTCTTAGAATGGAATATAGGTACCTTTATACACTTGACGTAACTCTTGCTTGATAGGCTAGCTAACCTTGTATGTTTGAGGATAAACATTATTGCAATAGCTCTTTTGCCATTTTAATCAGCGTTCAAATCGTGATTACGTTGACTTCACCTTACTCAATGAAGCATACTTGAGTGAAGCTCGTCAGAAATGAACGACAGATTCTCAAGATAAATCGCGAAAAAGTCAATTTTGAGGCCTGAAAATGTCACCATTCGATTCAATGTACGAAATTGGCTATAAGTCGATACCCAACTCAAGAAGTCATGTCAGGTTGGAAAAAGAGTTGCCTTGAAATTGGAACGATAAGGTTAATGAGTGTGGAAAAACCACAGAGAGTGGTGTTAAAAAACTAGGCTTTGGCCATGGGCTGCCTTCTCCATCCCCAACAAATAAAAAATCTTTTTCAAACGCTTATCAAGATGGTACTGGATCATGGATGAGGTTTGTTCACAGTGACCATCTGCTGGTTAGAATCTAGCCAGTCTGGCGTTTGGCCATTTGCTGTGATTCTTGGACTCTTTTCTATCCATGACCAGCTGTTTGCAGTGTTTTCCTGTCAAAAGCCAATTTTCTGATCGTCATTCCAGTCCACCGAAAATAGGGCTGCAGAGAACTGGCCATACACTGCCTTCTCGATTCCCAACCATTTTAAACGCTTATCAAGATGGCAATGGATCATGGATTTTTCTTATGGTTTTCCAGAAGTCAGAAAAAGCCAGTGCGAACAAACCTGGTATTTCTTTTTTTTTGTCCCATCCTAAACAAACATCAAAACTTGGTCTATTAAATGTTGAAAAATTATAGATCACAAAGCCAATTTGAGTGTTTTTAAGAAAAAAATTACTGGCCTAGGGTGACAGGTTGGTCTCGACCCCTCTGGCAGGGAAAGTGTTAATCCTAATCAAAATTTCCTTACTTTATTATTATTCACCGACAAGGTGTGAAGGTTTTTTGAAACTGGGAAAATCGTGCTGTCGTCCAGCTGGTTGCTGTCGAGGACTAGTTCTTCGAGGCTGGTGAAATTTTCCAACCCTCTGAGGTGAGTGAGAGCATTGTGGCTCATGTCAAGACTTGTCACTTGTGGACCATGCAGCCTGTACAGGACTGGTGGGATATGAGGGGCATCTTGGCTCACATAATTCAACTGTTGGAGAAGGAACAAAAAAGTAAAAATAATACAGCGAACATCCTATATCAATTAATACCAATCGTCTGCTGACATTGGAATATTTTCTTCCTACTACATATTTCTTTATTTGTAGAATTTGTGGATTTTTTTATTTTTGCTCATCCCAAAACATATTTTATACCACTCAAAAACTGATCTCATCAGTTATCAACGACTGAACATTACTGGTGTACGATCTTTTTGTTCAAGCAATAAAATAATTTAAATGTTTCGTGTGGACGGTAAAACTGAACCATTTTGGGAAAACCTCGAAATACGAGACCATTAGAACCTTCATAAAACATTTTCTTGAAAAATTATGACCTCTGATTTTTAAATTTTGAAACAAAATTTAAGTGCACCTAAAGGGCTGAATTTGGTTCCATTCGATGCAGTATGTAATTGTTCACCTACCTACGTAATTCGAGGTATTTTTTGGTTTCTTTTGACGTTTTTTACCCCAAAAAAATTGCGAAATTTTTTCATTTAATTTGTACTTATTGAAATCGGGCATTTGCCCGTTTAATTTACAATAAACAATAAAATAGTGGTTTTTGTCTCGAAAGAAGAGTCAAGTTTTTCCAGCGTCCCTAGTAGGTAGGAACCTACCAGTCTGAGACAAACCTCTAGGTATATACAGTCATTCTGTGGCTCTACCTACTTACTTTGCTTTCCTGGTCTTCAATGAAGATTATCGGCATCGTGCTTTACGCGAGGGAACCTACTCGTTGTCCATCAAGGTATTCACACTCGAGTCCAAAATAAAAACATATACTTAGGCCGCACGAAGCGTAAATTTGATCTGTCGGTGAACGATGAGCAGCACCTACCTACCTACTTGCATAGGGACGGTACATATATGGCTAATGCCCCGTTTATCACTCGGTGATTACGTAACAGCGTATCGTTATCGCCTCCTATAATATTAACAGACATTTTTCTCTCCCAATCTAATCACGTCCGGGAGCGGGGATATAAGTACCTGCTTCGAACCCCCATACGTATAGGTACCTACCTAGTGAGTAGCCGCTGATTACATAAATGAAACATGCGCAAACGTGAAATACTTGAAACGCCCATAACTACCTTATAAATATCGTTGAAATGAGTACAGATTTGGAGGGTCGATCAGGAATAACACTTTGATAGTTCCTTATGAATTTCATTGAAATCATAATGTAGGTAACTCGTCTGCGCATGCGCTAACATGAAGTGTTGACCATTTCTGTGTAACGCTTCTAACGCGAAAAATAGACGTAGAGAGCTGACATTTTGAGGGTACACGCGGGTTGGATCGCAGATCTTCCCTTATCAAAACGAACCTACCCAACTGTCAGGACGCGAATATTCAGACCCACGCCAGACATATCAGATTTCACTTTTCCCGGGAGAATAATGGGACTAGACGCACCACCAAGAATAAGGCGGCAGCAACAAAATCTTGAGCTTTCCGCTGAGGATCGGTTTCCCACCGAAAAACGACCCAGAACTTCCCTTTGTTCGAAACGGCGAAAAAGATTCGGACCACGAAAAACCTTGAAGCCACGCGCGGACCGAAACTTCGACACCCAAGCGTTCTGATTGGGCATAAGAAAAACCCCTATCGGAGTCACATACCTAATGCGATTGGATATATTAGAACAAGTGGGACCCAAAATTTCGTCCTACGAAACCAAGTCTCCGCCCATCGAAGATTTCGTGAAAAGCTGCCGAAATCAAGAACGATTGTCTCTCCAGTGCTCCTGCTCAAGCTACATCTTCATCCAGGTCCGTGGCCCGAATCTGCAGAGGCGCACTGACTGACCGTACGTCTTCAGGACACCCTGCCATGCTGGGACGTCCATACGGAGAATGAGTCCGTAGCAGGGAGGTACTGCAGCCGAGCCATCTTCAGTGCCAACTCCACACCGAGGAGCCTGAACTAGGCCACCAGGTTAGTTCGCAATTCTCTCAAAAATTCAACGTCAAATCATTCATCAGAGCATAGGTATCACCGTTTGCCATCCTACGTCGTCGCGAATACGCGTCCCCGCGACAGTGCCGTTAGGATTGCTTGTGGAGGTGTAGGTAGGGCTGCTTAGTTTAGAGATAAGTAGCTCCTAAACCCATATACCACATTTCATAGGAATCCCACATTTAACTTCAACTCAATAAATACTGCCTAGATTCATCTCACTATTAGTTTTGTAATTTCCCACCTTTTTCTCTTCAAAGTTAATTGCGGACTCAAGTCCTTGGGTGCCCTCGCTAACAACGTGACACTTGTTACGAGGTGGACTAGGTCGTGTGTATTACCCTCGCGGTAAAACCCGACCTATACGAGTCATTAGTTCAGTGCTTGCGTGGTATGGGTGGTCCCTATAATTGCTAGGGACAGCAGCTCAAGGAGCAAGCCCGCAAGTAGGTGGATTATAGGGTCCAAAAACCCTACGATCCATCAATCTGACACCAACTGTTCTGTAAGTTCATGTCATTGAAGTGAGGAAGCTATACTGCCTACTCGAATTGGCAGACTTTTCTTTTTAAGAGCAAAATAATATAATTAGTCAAAAAAGGCATAAGGTCTAGTTGAACAGCGAAACGGAACGGGATGAAAAATTACTCCAAAAACAAGCGCCAGACCCTGCCCAGCGGCCAAAACATCTTTTAAAACAAAAACCGACGAGAGGTTGGAATTGGATACATATATAGGCGAGTAGTGGCTTCAAGAATTTGTTACATCCGCTGTGCCTACGGTAGGTATTTTACTGACAGGGTAGGCATTTGAAACTACTTGTCTCATGCAAAACGTAGTTTTATTATATTATTCTTCCGACTGGTAAGAAAGTTTCAATGAGTAACGACATTAAGGAGTTTAAACCATAAATACGATATTGAGGACGAGCCCTATCTTGGAAAACTTGCTTAGTTGACCTAGTATTAACATTTTTGTGAAAAGATAGGTTTTTATGGGAAAATCCCATTAAAATACGTTTTTGTATTGTTAGTCCATGGTTTTTCCCAGACAAAAGATCCCACCTACCAACTTACTTGGCAGGTAGGAACTCGCCTAGTTATTGCATTGAGAACGTTGATATGATGTAGGTGCCGTAATTTAGCTTTAGTGCGACTAAATTCTTAAGGGTGAATGTCACGGGTTTAGTTCCAAGAACCGCCACCATGTTGTGCTTCAAAATGAGCCAATCCAATATTCGATTTATCTCTTGAATGGGTCGACCGATTTTCAATCTGTAAAGTGTTCTGTAATCTTTATGAGCAACCTCAAGTGGCGACATTCAATTTTGAATTTTAAAATTTTTTTTTCATAGTGTTTTCGACGTTATTTTACTTTATTTCTACTTTTTAGAGAAAAGCAACTGGTACTTTTATAGAAAAAAATCGAAGAATCCAAATCCGTTTTCAGATTGAAGATCGGATCATTAGATCGAACGGCATCTGGGAAAATCACTAACAATAGGGGCCTATTGTTAGCCCTCTAATCCTCTACCTGGGCCCACCTTGCAACGTTGCCTTCCCTTTCCTGTTGATTTGAGCTAGCAGGCGGACTGAGTTCACATCTAAGAGTGAATTTTTCCTTCTACATCTATTTCTTCAACTTAAAGATTTGGTTGGCAGAATAGTCGGCTGCTGGAGCAAATCGGGGTACAGCCAAATTTTGGATGAATCCTGTCAGGGTATCAAGGTTGGTTTTTAGCGTCTGACTTGTATCTAGTTTTCTTGTATGGTTTCATTAATAAATGACTATTTTCTAAGCTTTGCGACTGTAATTTCCATAATAAGCCATTCAATACCTAATGATTTGCAGCGTTCTCATAATCTACCAAACCGTATGAAGTAAATAAACTCGCCACAAAATTAAGGAAGATCAATAAAAGCTTCATGCAAAATTGTACTCCATAATATATTATTTTGTCACTACGCTATTATCAGGTTGAAGATTCACAACTGACGCCTATGGAAATATGAATGACAACGACTGACGATAACAAACATCTCGAACGTGTGAGAGAGGTGCAATCGCGCATAATTAGAAATCCGCCAGTCTAGTCGAAGATTTGAAGATGGATTTAACTAATGGGCAGAATCACATTTTTTGAATACCTAATAGACAATGTAAAGAGTATTACTTTTCAAACCCCCGAAACGGGAAGACGTTTTATGAGGTAAATGTTATTTTACTTTCTAAAATACAAGTGGCACTTGCCCCTGTAGGTACTGGAAAAGTCACTATTAGTCAAATGACACTAGTAACTTGGCAGAAAGTTATATGGCATTAGTGGTCAAAAGTTTACTGGGGTTAAACAAATCAACAGGGGGATGAGAGGGTCATTCACGAGTAGTTAGAGGGGCTGCTCTAGATTACCAAATTGGTCCCGAATGGCACGCTAAAACTATTAGATATATACCTAACGGGGAAAAGCCCAGCAAGTATAATGAAGAAAATCGCACAGAAGGAAACGTAGGAATGCTGTGAGAAGGCGAGCTCTTTTTATTGGTGGAAAAAATAAGAATAAAAAGCAATTTTCTAAAAAATTAAAGGGTGCTCCAGAAGATTACGGCTCAAATTCCATTCAATCATACATTTGCACTTCGCAATTTTCTTAGTTACCATGAACCGAAATGAATGAAATTTGCTTTGTAGGTTCCGTTCGGGGTCTAGTTGGTCCGCGAAGCTCGGCGTTAGTGTCAGTCATCCCTAAGGGGTGAAGAATAGGGGTTGAAATTTTCAGAACGCCGTAGGACGATAACTTTCAATAGAAGGGTATGGTTTTTTTACGTTTTTAAATTGATCTTGAACTAAAGCATTTTTTGAGACCACGCGCAGCTTTGTACGACCAGCCGTTCGTTTTCACAGAAGAGGTTCGCCAATATGATCGTCAATCAAACGGTATGAACACGGCCCAGATATCTTCACTACGGAGCACCTGATTAAATCACGGATGGCTGTATGAAGTCGAGCTTGTTGTTCTGTGATATTATTCCATTTGAAAAACACTGCAAAGTCCTTGTCACATGGGTTTATTATTCTGCTGGACATCTACAGAAATGTTGGCTGTTCATTTATTGTTTCTTTCATGTGAAATAGTTGAAATAGCTACTTCTGATGGTTTCCACCAATTTTGGCCCCCAAAACCCGAATTAGGTATACGTTCCTTTTTTTTAAAGTTATCTTTGATCATTGATAGTGCCACTGATTCACGTGCTGACACTTTTTCCAGTGTTATTATACAAACTGATGGTGATTTCAGACGATTTCCCAGGTTTTGACTAAAAAAAATCAATTTTGGGAGCTGAATCTTTGGTAGAACGCCAACTTTCCACTCTGGTCAAAATCGACTTCATATTCGGTCTTATCGTCCCAGGAAAACATGGAAAACGATACCTCAAAACCTCATGTAACTGACACACAAAAAATGCCTATTTTTATACACATTTTGACTCATAACACCCCTGGGTATATTCCGATCAGGCTGAACAAATTCGGGGCACAACTAGGGCCCAAATGGAGCCTGTGTGCAAAAAAAACGAATTTTTTACACCGAAAATGAAGTAGTTATGCGTGATACGGCAGACAGACATTGCGTTTTGGTTTATTATTCTGTGAATAATTCACCTATGCATTCACTCAGCAAAAAATTTTTGTAACACCCCTTCAAAATTTGTTCTTTTACGCTTCAAGGTGAGTAGATTACAAAATGCAATGTCCGTCCGCCGTATCACGTGTACCGGCTTATTTTCTGTCTAAAAAAGTACACATGCTCCATTTGGGCCCTAGTTGTGTCCCGAATCTTTTCAGCCCGATCGGAATATACCCAGGGGTGTTATGAGTGAAAATGTGTATAAAAACAGGTACTTTTTGTGTTTTAGTAACATGTTAGGAACATGAGCTTTTGGGGTATCGTTTTCCATGTTTTTTGGGACGAGAAGACCAAATGTGAAGTCGATTTTGACCAAAGAGTGGAAAATTTAGGTTCTAACGAAGTTTCAGCCTTAAGTTTCGTTGAATTTTGGTCTAAAATCGTCGTTCTTCCGCGAACACTTTGGGAACAAATTTGGGTCCTAGTTGTGCTCCGAAGCATGGCAGCCCGATCGGCATACACCCAGGGGTGTAATAGGAGAAAAATGGGTGTAAAAATCGGGGTTTTCGAGGGATTTTCGAGTTTTTAGTGAACATGAGCTTGTGAGGTTTTCCATGTTTTTTAGGACGAGAAGAAGACCGAATATATATGAAGTTGATTTGACCGAAGAGTGAAGAATTGAGGTTGTAACGAAGGTTAAGCTCCCGAAATTCATTTTTTATTAGTCAAAAACCTGGGAAACTTTTGTTCATACTGTCTATACAGGTAAATAATAAACCGTTGTATAATAATTTACAGCGTTTTTTCTTTAATTAAAAAAGATTTTGGAAGACAGTATGAACAAAAAAAGGTACCTACTTAGCAAGAATACAATTTTTTAGATGTTTTAAAAACTTCGACAACAATAACGAAAATAAATAAAATAACGATAACAAGTTACACGTTTTACGAATGTCAATAACAATAAAAGATGCATGCAATAACGATAATAACAATAAAAAATTTTAATAATCGTAATAGCAATAACAAGAAGAAATTAAATCATAACAACGAAAAATATAATAAAAATAACAAGAATAAACCAAAAACCCTAATGGTGGGAGGGGGTTAAAATGACAATAACCATAACAAAAATAAATAACTGACATCTTTCTCCCCCGATAGCTTCCTGTACTTCCTGCCTGTTGGCCAGAGTATTACCAATAGGTAGGTACTGTTCAGAATTATTCAACGGTATGAGATCAGAAATGTTGGTTTACCTTGTTGAAAAAAGTCCAACTATTAGATATAATGACCCTGGATATCCACCAACTCCCCAGACCCCTGGTTCTAGAAAACTTCCCCAGGACCCCCAGGGTCCCTGGTACTCTCACCAGGTGGAAGTAGAAGTGCAACGTCGCACCAGTCTAGGGGTGGACCCCCCGGGGATTAGAGGGCTAACAATACGCCCCTATTGGTATAGCGATTTTCCCAGATGCCGTTCGATCTAATGATCCGACCTTCAATCTGAAAACGGATTTGGATTCTTCGATTTTTTTCCTATACAAGTACTAGTTGCTTTTTTCTAGAAAGTTGAAATTAACTAAAATAAAGTCGAAAGCTCAATGAAAAACCAATTTAAAATTCAAAACTGAATATCGTCACTTGAGGTTGTTCTTAAGGATTACAGAACATTTTACAGATTGAAAATCGGTTGACCCGTTCAAGAGATAAACCGAATATTGGATTCCCCCCCCGACGGTGCAGCCATCTATTGAAAATATTTCTTACTAAAATCCGTGATCGAAACAGGTATATCAACAGGCATTCGTAAATTACTGCAGATTCAGAGGTTACCAAGCTAGAAAATTGTACCTAGGTATGTACCTACCTACCTACCCAGATAGCAGTAGGTTCGCACTTACTCTGGTTCCATCCAGAAGGACGATGGGTCCGGAGCTCACCATCTTGGATGCGCCTGCATTCGGAATACATGAGAGCAATACGAATTCACCGGTGTATTTCTTCACTCCGCCAGGACCAGTTCTGTGGGTTCACAGGGGGGCCCCCTCACCTGCACTAATAGGTACTCCCGTCTCCTCAGGTTTCCCTTTAGTTCCCTCCTAAGCACTTCAAGGACATCCAGTCCCCCCCTCACCCATCGCGTCTCACTTCCTACACATGGACAACTGTCCAGTTGGTATAGTTAGCAACATACCTACATAATCCGGAGTACCCACGACTTCAGTTTATATTAATGAATGATAGCAACAATAAGTAGCAAACCAACGCAAAGCGCCAGCCAACAATAAGTAGGCAGTTCTTTTTCTTATTTTGGTTTGTTATTCTGTGAATAATACGCCTATTGCAAAATTCATGAAAATGCAATAAAATCACTTCTAATTTATGCTTTCTTCTTCTCTTCCTTCCTTTCTTTCGCTTTCCTTCCTCCTTCCATCTCTAATTTGTTTGTTCTGTAAAAATCTAAGTAGGTATTAATCAATCTAACCCAGTACAATTGTGAATTATATTATGTACATATTTATAAGGACTAAGTCCTTACTTGTACTCGCAATAAAAAAATAAATATGTATTCGCTCAGCAACAAAATTTTTGGGAGCACTCACACGGGTTTACTATTCTATTTGACACACCTACAGAAATGTTGGCTGTTCATTTATTGTTTCTTTCATGTGCAATAATTGAAATAGCTACTTTTGATGGTTTCCACCGATTTTGGCCCCCAAGAACACGAGTTCGGCCCCTATTTTCTGATAAATTATGTGTCATTTGTCTTCATTCACTAGGTACTACTTCTAGTTATTATAAGTGTTGTTATAAAAACAAACAAAATCAACTTCATATTCGGACTTTTCGCCCTGAAAAAAAACCATCGAAAAGATCACAACTCTTCTTCATTAAAACTTTAAAAAAAAAACACTACTCGAAAAACCCTATTTTTACGCCCACTTTTCACCAATAACACCCGTTGGTGTTTTCCGATCGGACATCGCATTTTTGAAATCTACGCACCTTGAAATGTAGAAGAAAAATTTTTGAGGGGGTATTCCAACAAATGTCCGTTCGCCGTATCATCCATATAGATCTACTTTATTTTCGGTCTAAAAAAATTCGTTCTTTAGCGCACAAGCTCCATTTGGGCTCGTTGTCCCGAAACTTTGCAGCCCGATCGGAATACACCCAGGGGTGTTATGGGTGTAAAAATAAGGGTTTTTGTAACATGAGCTTGTGAGGTAGGTATCGTTTTCCATGTTTTTTAGGGCGAGGAGACCGAATATGAAGTCGATTTTGACCGAAGAGTGGAAAACTGAGGTTCTAGCAAAGGAGAAAGGGGCTGTAGGATTATCTGTCCAAGCCGCTAGCTACCTGAAATCGGACCTGGTGATCGAACAAATAGATTCAACAGTGACATTGACCTTAAACCGATAAGAACTGCAGAACAGAAGCGTGACAGCTATAAAATTAGATTTCTCCAGAATGTGTACAAGCAACTGGTTATTTTGAAACTCATATTGAAGCAAATCTCAAATCATTTCTGCCCAAAGGGAAGCAATGATGTAGGATGTAGTACTTGAAGATATCGAAATAAGTGAGTGATAGGTTGGGGGAGAGTTTGAATACTGTAATTCCTCTATTATTTGGTTCTTTATTGTGAAAGCATGGTTCCTACCGTCCCTCATACTCACCAGGTGGAACCCTTTCACTTTGCCCTCTCCCTGCCCCATTGATTCCTTTCACAATCGACCTCCTTTCACTTCTGGACTAGGTAACTACCTGTATACTCAGGTCCAATGAAGGCACCTTCGGTTACATAGGTATTATTGTAACTAGTGTTCGTCACTGAAGAATGGTTCGATCACCAGGTACGTCGCAAAATAGTAGGTAGGTACCTAAATAATTATCTTGATTGACCCCCCCCCCCCCACCCAAATTTGATGGTTTGCTTTTCAAGGTACGTAAACCTTAAATTGAATTAAAAAATAGTCTGCCCGTCCGAGGCATTTTACTTAATTACCACGTACCAAAAAATTAATGAAATTTGGTTTGTAGGTTCGGGTTTGGTCTGCGAAGCTCGGCGTAAGTGTCAGTCATCTCTTAGGGGTAAAAAATAAGGGTTTCAATCTTTAGGACGCCGCAGCTCGAAAACTTTCAATAGAAGTGTCGTGGTAGCCCTCTACCACTCATGTAACATAAGTTCTAACTAATAAAATGAAAGAGAAAGACGAGCTGAGCGACGCCTCGGTAGAAGCCTAAAGGGTTCTCCCTCCACTAACGCTCAATGACTCCCAAAGGACAGTAACGGCCTTTGGTGGACCCGGAACTGCCGTGCGACTTCGCTACCACCTCCACCCACGCGCCCACCAGTAACTCTGGCGGACGTCAACAGTCAACACTCCCTCCCCACCAGGTGGAGCGGCTCCCCGTACTTGAACATCGCCCTCGGTCACCACCTTCAAGGCTCCTAAGGGGGTGCAGGACGGTGTACAAAACGGTTTTTCCAACTTTTCTCCGGCAATAATCGGTCGATTTTGATGATTCTTGCGGCATTCTTCTAATTTTTTCCATTCTCTCGGGCAATAAACTTGAAATTTCAAATTTCGAAAATTTTCAAATTTAGGTACAATATTGAAATTTACGTTTCGAATTTCCATAGTGCATTGCCCTGAAATGTATAAAAATAGGAAGAATGCCACAAGAACCACCAAAATCTACTGATTATTGCCAGAGAAAAGTTGGAAATTCTGCTGGGGAATTTCTTGTGGCGGGAATGACCAGCCCATGTAGTTGTGGGTGAACGGGGTTCACGCGTCTGACGCTAGATGCCAATAGCCTCGCGCGGGCCCGTTGATGACCCCACCCCCCTATAAAGGTTCTCACACACTAGGCGGGAACAGGACGGGAAACAGCCGCGGGACACGGGTCGTATTTTTTCGCTTCTGTGTATTTGAACGGAGATAAGCTCACTAGGTGGGACGCAGCGGTCACGGCATGGGGCAGGAACAGGACGGGATGCGCCGCAATCGCTCTCAAAGCGAAAAACGGCGCGTCCTGGCACGGGACGTTCTCCCTCCACCGTCCAAATTTTCTCCAAGCTCACGCTCGCCTTTCCGACGTTCACCATCACACCAGTGCCTTTCTTTCTGATGCCCTCCCCCGACATCTTTATTCTCTCAGATTAGGTTGTTTGGTTGAGAATGGAATTTACTGAAGAAACCCTCATTGTAGAGGTAAAAAAATACAGAGTGCTGTATGATCTATCACACTGTTTGTATTACGATACGAAGATCAAAGAGAAAGCCTGACAGGTTTGTATTACGATGATGAATTAAACTTGTATGACAGACGAACACAATAAAATGAAACCACTCTCACTCTGAGAAGCAAATGGGAACTTGGTAGTACCTCGTGGACAAAAATGTTGTTTGAGAACTAGGAGAGCTTGAAACGAAGGGAGTATGGCAAGCGGTGGGGGAAAGAGAGTTGAGGAAGGTCCTGCTTGATATGGGTATAGGCGCAGGACGGGACAGCCGCAGCCGGCCGGCATCCCGCGTCCTATCCACGGCGTTTCCTGTCCTGTTCTCGCATAGTGTGTGAGAACCTTAACCCGTTGAGGCCTACGCGGGTGTGATTTCAGTCCCCGGTCGCACCCTCCGACCACCGCCCAGCCACTCCACCACCTATTATATGCCGCGGCCCTCAAGCAGCTGCCCCCCTTCAAGCCTGACCAGCCCGTCAAACTGCCGCCGTTTGTCTCTCCGTCTGCCCACAAGAGCTCCGTGTCCGCCGTTGTGCCCCACTCCGCCAACACCTCTGGACGCCTCTTCATTCGCTGTCAACGTTCCAACCTTCCTTTTCTCGTGGACACGGGCGCGGCCATCTCTATCAAATGGGACCAGAATTCTCTCCTAAGGGACCTACCGGTCTTCCGTTCACCTCGACGACCAACCGCACGAGTGGCTGTTCACAGTGACAGATGTCCACAAACCGATCCTGGGGGCCGATTTCCTCTCTTACTTCGGCCTCCAGGTCGACATGAGGCATTCCCGCCTCATCGACCCCCTCTCACATAAACCCATCGGCGGGTTTATTAACTCCGTAAACCCGCCTCCACCCACCGAACCATGCTTCACGACCCTCAGTCCTCAATGCCTACCAGCCAGAACCTTGCCCGACGTCTCATCTGTCGCAGGTTCAACATTACATCGAAACTACAGGCCCCCCTCTCACCGCCAAGGCCCGCCACCCCTCTAACTCCCCGTAAGCATCGCCCTTGCACATCGTTCGAAAGCCCGACGGCCAGATCCGGCGATTACCGCCGCCTCAACTCCCACACCATGCCAGAGATGTACAATGTCCCCCACCTACGAGATTTCTCCTCTCATCTCCAGGGCGCCAACGTGTTTTCCACACTGGACATTTCACGAGCGTTTTATCATATTGACATCCACAAAACTGTGATAATTCCCCCTTTTGGGCTGTTGGAATACCTAAAAATGGGGTTCGGACTACGGAACGCGGCCCAGACATGGCAGCGCTACATGGATCAAATCCTCCATGGCCATACGTCGTCTGCTTCCTCAACGACATCCTGATCGCCTCCACATCACCCGATAAACACTATCACCACCTCCGCCATGTCCTAGACATTTTTCGGACGAAGGGCCTCACTATCAACCAATCCAAATGCAATCCTCGCCCAGCCGTCCGTCAAATACCTAGGACACTTGGTCACGGCCCAAGGGATCACTCCCCTTGACGAGAAACTAAACACCCTCTGACTACTTCCCCGCCCTCACACTGTCACCGATTCCTCAGTATGATTAACTTCTACAGCCGACTACGACTAACGACTAACAGGACTGCCGCTGAACACCAGAAGCCCCTCATTGACGACATCTCCCAACCTTTAAAAAAAAAAGTCTCCAGAGAAATCCCGTGGTCAGATGCCGTCCAAACCGCCTTCGACCGGTGCAAGGCGGACCTCGAGGCCACCGCTCTCCTCACCCACCCCGCCCCCCATGCGTCTCTTTCCATCCGACTGGGCCATCGGTGCTGTCCTACACCAACACATCGGCGACAGCATTCAACCTTTCCAAAACCCTATCGGAGGCCCAGCTGAAATATTCCACGTTTGACAGAGAACTCCTGGCCACCTACAAAGCTACAAAACATTTTTGTGACTTCGTGGAGGGCCGAAGTTCTCTATAAACTCGGACCACCGACCCCTCACCCACGCCCTCATACAAACCAGGAAGTCAGCTTCACGAATTCGTCACTCAATTCACGACGGACATTCGCTACACGCTGGGGTCGGACAACCCCGTAGCTGCACCGGTCAACGAACTTCTTCCGTTCCCTTCGCCCCACCACATCACCTAACAACAACGCCCCGCTACCGACACGACCCTCTCCAAACTCATCTAAGCGCAGAGGCTCCAACAACTCCCTTCTCACAACCTCTGGTGTGAGACATACTCAGACTCACCCCACCCCTATGAACCACAGGATCTTCAAAAACAGCTTTTTTTTTTCACTACCACTCAGTCCATCACCCCGGCATCCGGGCTAGCCAAGAAGACCTAATAACCACCCGGTATTTCTGGCCTTGGATGAACTTGGATATCCGGGCCTGGGTTCTCTGGTGTCAGAAATGCCAGACGTTTAAGGTCTCAGCACACACCAAAGACTTGCCTCAACCCTTCGATGACGCTCTCCGTTCCAGCAGGCCCATCTAGACCTCATCAGCCCGCTTCCCCCGTCCGAGGGGAAGGGCTACTGTCTCACTATGATTGACCGATCAGCAAACTGGGTCGAGTGCATCCCACTCACCCATATCACCGCGGACATCGTTATCCGGGCCTTCCACAACAAGGATAGCCCGGTACGGCTGTCCCCGGGTTGTCATGGTCGATTAGGGCATCCAATTCGAGTCTGCCCAATTCGCACAACTCCTGCATTCTCTCGGCATCCCGAAAAACCGCACCATCACTTATCACCCTCAATCCAACGGTAAGGTCAAGCGATGGCATTCTGTTCTAAAACAGACACTATCAACGTCAGGCGATTCACCCTCCTGGACGAAAGCCCCACGTTACGTCCTACTCAGCCTTAGAACCGCCGTTCAACCTACCGATGGGACCAGCCCCGCTGAAAGGACCTTTCGGGCTCCTTCGAGGTTACATCTTCTGAAAGAAACGACCGTTTTTTGACGCTCTTAAATCGATTCCAAACTTGGGGATTTTCCGAGACCACCCGTTCGTCACAGTAAGGCCCTGAAGTTTAAACCAAAAAGCTTTTTCGAAACATGAGTGTGAATCATACGGTATACATACATAATTTCAGACCAGATATCATTGATAGGGAACAGCTTATGAAATCACGCATGAATTTGGATTTTGTTGATTGCTTTTTTTGTACCTGTTTGTTGTGAAAATTCTGGAATATGCTGAAGTTCAGCGACCATCGGAATTTCAAAAATGACCTGGCGGTGGGGCCAAAATGGCGCTTTACAGGAGATGGTGGCAGTGGAAATTGCATATGCATGCAACTGTAATTGCCGAACGTTAGAGCTTATAATTCGAATCAGTTGGCATTTACTCGATTTTGGGCAGTAGGTACCTACTGTTTACGGGTATGTATCACAGGAAAATAGCAATCCATTTTGTAATAATTTGCACCGTACTCTATAAGTGGTTGTAAGATATATATGTTGGTTTAATCATTTCGGTAACACCTCAGTCGACTGATATTTCTTTCGAAACGTCCAATTTGAAATGCACAATATCTATAAAAGAGAAGTTCGTCCATGAATATTTTTGTTCATATGTTGTTTGTTCAATATGTGACACTGATGTGATTCAGATTCATACTAATTGCAGCTAAATCAATTTTAGGAAGATTAATTTCAATACAGGACGAAGAAATAAAATTTAAAAAAATCCTTATTAAGGAGAAACCATAAAAATGGTCAGAAAAATGAGGGTTTTTGAGGAAATAGCTGTGTATGTACAAATTTAATTTCGAATAAAATAAAGTTAGAACATAAATTATGCCAAGGTAATCAAACGAAATGTTACCTTCCGCTGAAAAACAAAACAAAAACATTACCAGTCGTAAAATGTAAAGGAAAAAACCGCTGATATTTCATATCACATAAGTTGAACTATCTATAGGCATGCTACAGTAAAATTCGAACTAAAAACATAGGGTAGATGCACCTGAAAATCCGTTAAATTGTAATAGTAACACAAGTGAAATTTAGTTCAATATTAATGGTTACAACGATACCAACTTGTAGGTCCAGTTGGACCCAACAAAAAGTTAGGCCCAGTTGGACCCAACAAAAAGTTAGTCCAAGTTGGACCCAACAAAAATTTATCTAGTATTGACAAGTTTTTATACATCAATTTTCAAGTTCCTATAATACAAAAATTAAATTTCATTGAAGATTATAATCTATATTTATATACGTTCCCGGGTTCATACGTCAATGAACTGCATAAAGAAAGTGAATTATAAAAACGCAAACTATAAGAAATTTAAATTAACGAGGACTAAACAAGTTGCTAAACAAAACTATTTCGAAAACCTATAGAAACGTCATACATTAAATTTGAAAATAGGGTGGCAGAAAAAAATAAAATAATATTAGTTTCTATTAACCGCAATAATCCACTATTTAAATATAATTACACTGTGTAATAACAAATTTTTCAACAAAATATTTTGAAGTCACGAAGTGTGGTGCGCGTGCCTAATGGTTTGGCACAACCGCTCGTCGCAAGGTAAGGGTGTTTCTTCACATGGCCCACACCTCTCTTTTGGTAACTGCCAATTTGAAAACTGAAGCTCTTCGTATCAGCATCTGGTAACAGAAATCACTAAATTTGATAATCTCACACTCGGGTCGTTCAATCACACTGCAATGGGTCAACACGATCCACTTCGACCATCAACACAACGGGGAGGCTTCAAGAGTGTTAGCATCAGCAGTACTTGTACATCAGCTTCAGCAGACTGACATCTGACTAGAGGAAATCACAAGACTTGATAATAGCAGAATGCACTGGTCGCTCATCAATCAGAGTTTAGTGATGGTGAGGATCAAATAGAATAATCAATATAACAAAATGGATGCTTCTTATAATCTCCATGACATGTTATTCAGAGGGTCTCATCGATCGAACATCAATCAGTTTAATGAGGGATGGACGTGGGTCGGAATTCTTCTTTCGACCTCACAATCGGATTCAGCACCATCGAAAATCCCTGTATCCAAATTTTCAAATCCGAGGAGTTTGGCGGGAATAAGCTAAAGAAAACCGCATGACGTCATCTGGTATGTATCTCCCTCGGTTCCCATGAGCGGGAGGGTAATACATATCAGATGAAGTGTTACGCTTTTTCTTTCCCCTTTTTCACCTACTTCCGTTCGTTTCTGACCCATCCAGGGTTGGAGGTGGGGAGTGACGGTGGGAAAGCATTTCAACCAACTAGTTTGATAACAGTAGAACATACTGGTTATCAAACGAACTGTTACTGAACTAATGCAGAGGTAAGGTTCTGGTTATTCGTAAGAACGTTACAAGCAAGAAGTGTTTTATCAGAAAAATTATAATTATTCACACAATCATGCTAAACAGCCCCTAAATGTCAACTATGTCAGACGAATGATATGTGTATGAAACTTGAATTCCTTGTTCACATTAGGTTGGCAACTTACAAAGCTCACTGTCGCCAAGACTTTTACAGATGGAATCCACCCATTGAGGAGACGTCGTTGGTAGGTGGGTTGAATACAAACTGACTCCCGTCAGGACCTTCTTTCACGTCTGGTGCAACTCTCGCGTCTTCTTCTTCACCGCTGAAGTAACGGTCCACTATGTCAAAGGCTTTTTGGTAAATTTCCAAATTTTCGTGGGACTGGAGGAATTCTATCTTGTCCAAACCTGTACAATGAAATCGTGGAGAGCTACTAAACAATATATGCAGCAAATTATTGCACAATGGTTTATTATATTCCTGTATAGATAGATGCCCTTTATGTGTAGAGCACTTAATTACTATTAGCGGAAGACCCCGAATTAGCAGTTTTTATGTTGCAGTTGTACAGTTGGTTAAACAATACAAAGTTCATGCCTCGAGATTTAAGTAACCCCCTGGCCCGTTATGGCACAAAGTGGGTTAACAAGAGTAAACTTATTTACAGTTTATTCTTTTTGTAGTGGATACCTACCCACGCACACAGATACGAGAAAAATGTCACCAAGTCAAAGTTCTCGAACTCTTGGCAATTCCAGTTGCATAAATATGCGTTTTTCCACCGCGGCCATAACCTGTACACGTGTCATTTCGGCCCCATGAACCCCACCCAGGTTAAAACATGTTTTTATCAAGCTCGACTCCAAAGGTTCATTATTGAAAAACCCCAGCAAAAAACGTATCCAGCATGATAAACGGCAAGTTTGTAGAGTACGTTAGAGGTGGGTTTGAGAGCTTAAATTAGGCATACTTGTTCACTACTCCCTGAGGAAGTAATAAAAATCTCAACCCGATCGGTGCAGTAGAAGCCGAGTCACACCTCTATAAAAACACTGCAAATTATGGTGAAATAACCTAATTTTTCATGGTTTAAAAAAAAAGGTTTGTTCAGATTTTGACCACTTCCTCAGGGAGACCCAGTGAACAAGTGTGCCAAATGTCAGCTCTCAACCCCCCCCCCCCCCCCCTCAGAACAAGGGAGAGGGGCAAATTGCACTTCCTTAGAGGATAACGAATGTGTGGCAAAACTTCAGCTCGATCCGTTATATCTGGGTGAGGCTGTAGCCCTGTCGAACAAGAACTGGAAAAATTGAAAAAAATCTATTTTCAAACTTCCTAACTGGCAGCTGATGGTCCGTAGGTAGAAATTTGGTACACCTCCTCAGCGGCCCCTCGAGAAGGGGTGTACAAAAAATCAACACGGGTGAACGCCGGGTGTCGAGTTACATGGGGTATAAAACCCTACTACCCTATTTGTTATGCGGTGTATACTGTGTTTTTGGTCACTGAGTTTATCGATTTTCTTGGCAGGCTACAATTAATTCTGTAATAATGCATCTAAATTGAAATTGTTATTCTGAATCGAATTTGTTTGAAACTAGTTTGTTGAGTCTTCTTTCGCTTCCTGAAGCTTATAACAAAATTGGGTAGGCACTTGTGTACCTGCCTAATTGAAACTCCCTGAAACTGAGAAAGAGTAGCAAACCTACCTAAGCATCACGTCTAGAAACAGATAGGGAATTACGTTCTTCATGATGCATATGGATACAATGGAGTTTAAACAGCGGTGGTTAGGGACCGCGTGATGTAGTAGCTAGGGACTGTGTTTTGCTCGGATCGAAGAAAACATCCTTGTCATTGATGACACCGTGAACGTAAGCCCCTGTAAATCAGTTCGCCGTCGGTCGTAACCGTTGAGTTTATTACCAGCTTCACTGCATGAAATACTTATGAAAATGCATGCGTACAAGATCCCAAGAGTTCAAACCTCCTGATCATGGTGAGATTCGATTTGCTCAATGGGCCTTAGCTCGACAAGCGGAAGACGAGAACTTGGTCGAGGCGCACTACCACCTCAGTGGATACGTTAATTAGCAGAAATGCAAAATTTGGGGTAACGAGAATCCTCGAGTGTCTGCAACTTCAGATGCACCCACTATGCACGACTGTGTGGTGTGTTCTGGGCAGGAGTGATAGGGCTATTGTTCTTTGAAGATGACAAGGGAGCTGCTGTCACTATGAATGGCGACCCTTACACAAACATGCTTTCTGAATGGGTGGTAATGGAAGGTATGGGAAATGAGAATCTTTGGTGTCAACAAGCTGGTGCTGCTTCTCACACCTCCCACAAAACGATGGCTCTGTGGAATGGAAAGTTTCCTAAAACTCGGCGCTGCGCGCCTCGGCGGGGGCTTCGCCCCCTGCACCCCCGGATGACTTCCGCTTAAAGCCTGACGGCTAAAATGTGGTGTACCTGACCCTTCAGGTTTTTGTCCCCCTCGCTGTATTATATAAGATCGGCTGTTTCTTACCTTACTTCACGCGCGGCTCATACTAAACTCCACCTTTTTTGTTTTTCAGTAAAAATATAAGTATCACTTTATAAATACGTATTATTATGTAGGTACCCAACTACTATTGCTAACGTTATATTGATCGAGTAAACCGCTTTGTATAATTAGGTAGGTCAGGTTAAAAAAACATGCTTTAGCCGCGTAGTTTACTACAACCAAGTGACAACCAAACAAGCGTCATTGTTTACTATCCATTTACAACATTCATTTATATAGTTATATTATGAAACTAGGATGTAAATACCAAGAACAAATACGAAATACATTCGTGATAAATCAAGAGCTTTCCAACGAATGGAAAACGATTTTTGTCCGATGAAAATGAAAGAAGTTTCATTTCCCTAGCAACTACTCGGTTGTAAGTGAAAATCATTGTTAAAATACGCGCTACTTTCGTCTCACTATTTGGTCTCACTATTTTTTTGGTCTCACTTTTTCCTGTCGTTTTTCGGCGGGGGGTCCCATCGCAAAAACCTGGAGGGTCAGGTTAAAAATCATACCTTTGCATGGAAAACAGGAATGGCGCCAGATCATGCGATCTTACGCCATCTATTTTAACCTGACCCTTCAGGTTTTTGCGATGGGACCCCCCGCCGAAAAACGACAGGAAAAAGTGAGACCAAATAGTGAGACGAAAGTAGCGCGTATTTCAACAATGATTTTCACTTACAACCGAGTAGTTGCTAGGGAAATGAAACTTCTTTCAATTTCATCGGACAAAAATCGTTTTCCATTCGTTGGAAAGCTCTTGATTTATCACGAATGTATTTCGTATTTGTTCTTGGTATTTACATCCTAGTTTCATAATATAAATATATAAATGAATGTTTTAAATGGATAGTAAACAATGACGCTTGTTTGGTTGTCACTTGGTTGTAGTAAACTACGCGGCTAAAGCATGTTTTTCTAACCTGACCTACCTAATTATACAAAGCGGTTTACTCGATCAATATAACGTTAGCAATAGTAGTTGGGTACCTACATAATAATACGTATTTATAAAGTGATACTTATATTTTTACTGAAAAACAAAAAAGGTGGAGTTTAGTATGAGCCGCGCGTGAAGTAAGGAAAGAAACAGCCGATCTTATATAATACAGCGAGGGGGACAAAAACCTGAAGGGTCAGGTACACCACATTTTAGCCGTCAGGCTTTAAGCGGAAGTCATCCGGGGGTGCAGGGGGCGAAGCCCCCGCCGAGGCGCGCAGCACCGAGTTTTTTTTAAAATTTTTATATTATTTTATGTGGGGGATTTGTGAAATCTTGTGTTTACGCGAAACCACAAACAATCCCGCAATTGAAGGCCGAGATTGAAAGGATTATCAACGGCATCACACCAGATGTCTGTCAGCGTGTATCGTGAACTTCAATGAACGCATTATTCAATGGCCTTGGGTGGACATATGGGTGATACCAATTTTCATACTTGAATGGGAGATGTTTCCTAACATGTTTGTAAAAAAAAAAAATTATTTTTCTAGGCATATACAAGTATGTTTTAATGCATTTTCAAATTCTTCCATTCTTTCCGAACACCCTATAATCTTTCTGTGATACGATAAGGATGATCGCGTTTGCAGGTACCAGGAACTCTCTAATCTGGATGACAATATTGTCAGTTGAGATCAATTTTAAATAGTAAAATACTGCCTACATGAATGGGTAGTAATTGAATTCGTCTTTTCAACTGCAAGAAATAATCAAGTATTTCTGTATAGAAAACCAATGAATAAGTCTTACCATAACATTCTTCGATGATGACTGCAAATGGATTTACAGTGCCATGTGTTTTAGCGTCGGTTTCGCCAAGCCTCAGAATATTTTCCAGACCATTGAGAGCAACTTGGATAATTTTGGTATCCATTAGTGTGAGAAGCTCACAGAGAGGAGGTATGCAGCCCTGCAACAATACAGGTGTTGTAGACTCTAATATATTGTTATGCAATGATGCCTCCACTCGATTATGACAAATCACACATGTGGACTCTGTTATCCAGTTGTTATACAGTTAAAATATAAGTTGAGTTCTTGTTTGGCGGTCGAACTAAAAACGTTGCTCAATTCATTGTTGTTGTTTACACTTAATTACTACACTTATTTCACAACATTTTGGTGTCAGAAGTGGGATGAACACGAGGCGCACTATTCGAAACCCATCACCGCAACAACAGGAGGCTGCGGCTGACCCTCCAGGGTGGTCAGATCAACTAAGGGTTGACCAGTGTCCTCCTCCTATCGTAGCGGTGGAGGTGGATGCAGCGATGGAGCCATACAAGCAAATTATGATAGAATGTGTGGACGGTGTGAAAGAGTTGGTCGCCAATGAGTTTGACCGGAAAATCGCTCCTTTTACACGCAGCTACAACGCCTTCAGGAGAGTCTTGCCACTGTCACCAGTGTAGGAGCTGCGCCTCTGGCTCTTCGGCAGCTAAGTGCGTCTCCCTGTACAACTAAGAGCACCACAGCATTCTGGAAGCCGAAACCCTTCGATGGATCTGTTGAATGGAGTGCTTACCTGTGACAGTTTGAAGGAATTGCTCGAGAGAACCAGTGGAGTACAGAGACAATGGCTTCAGCCTTTTCACCATCATTGACAGGGATCATCACTCATGGTTTTGACACAAATGGAGCTGCTCGTATGATGTCCTAGTACGAGCACTTCAGGATAGGTTTGGGGAGGCCAATCAGACTCAGTTGTACGTAACTTTGCTTAATAGCCGTACCCAACAACCAAAAGAGACACTAAGAGACTATTATCAAGCATTACGAGACTTGGCTCACAAAGCTTGGCCTGGAGCTGGCTACATCGCTGTTGAAGGACAACTGGTCTTTCAATTTATGAAAGGCCTGAGAGACGATGAGGTGCGCCGATTAGTGATTGGCAACTGGCTAGTGACCATGCCGGATGCTTTGTCAGTGGCGCTTAGAATGGAAGCTGCAGTAAAAATGACAGGGGCATCTAGCATTGTACGTAGTGTCACTAAGGAAGAGGCCTTAGGGACTGCCGACGTATATCGCACAATTAGCACCGGTTCACCACCCAAGCGCCCAAGAGGGATGGAGAGAAGGGACGGGGAGAACGAGAAGAAACCGCTAGTATGCTGGTGTTGTGATGCTCCCGGCCATGGATGGTTCCACTGTCCCACGCGTAACAATCAGGGTCAACAAAACAACGCCGAGGTGGGAAACAACAGGGGGGCAGACTAAATGGCCGAAGTCTGGCCCCCAGCTGCCACATGGCCACACAAGTATCCTTAGATGAAACTGTAGTCTACCACATGGGGGGAAGTGGGTCCATAGTTCTGCCGGGGCATGTGAATGTGTACCCTGTCTAGTAGTTGTGGACACTGGGGCAACAAGGACTATAGTGCGACCAGAACTAGTGAAGGGTGCCACAAAGGGCGGTAGCATGGGAAATAGAGGCTGGTTAAGGACAATAACTCGGGAGACGTCACCAGTTCTAGGAACATCTCAAGAACGTCTTGATATTGGCGATGGGGAGAAGAGAGAACACACAGTGCTAATAGCTGACATAAAAGAAGAATGTGTTCTGGGGATGGACTTCTTAGCACGGTATGGAGCACAGATTCAGGCCGCAGAGGGCTGTGTTATTCTGGGTGACAAGAAGCTTGAGTCATCCCATAACTGGATACAGGATGATGTTGCTCCAGTATCACTAGCTGAGGCAGGATTCCAAGAGCTCCCAGTGGACAACACAAATGTGTGCCAGGGAGAGCTGGGTGAGTGTGTGGCTGTACCATCACACATTACAGAGCTACGAGACGGATCTGTTCAAGGTCTGACTGTAAGCCAGGTTTCTCAATTAAATAAGCATTTGTTACAGTATGCAGTAGCAGTAGCATAGATTTAGGGTGCATCAGTGGGTCACAACACCGAATAGATGTGGCTCACAGACGACTCCCGCCACATCGCAGACGAAGTTGATGAGATGGTTAGCACCATGGAGAAGAACTGAGTAATTGAGCCCTCAAAGAGCCCGTGGGCGGCTAGTCCAATAGTTTTAGTCAAAAAGAAAGACGGGTCCACACGCTTCTGCATTTATTATCGTCAACTGAATGCTGTAACAAAGACATTCTCATCCACTCCCCCGAATAGATGAGTTGTTAGGAGCTTTGGCAGGGAGCATGTGGTTTTCAACGCTTGATCTCCAGTCTGGCTATTGGCAGATATTGATGGCGGAGGAAGGTCATGAGAAAACCGCTTTCAGCCCTCCACTTGGACTCTGGCAGTTCCGCGTAATGCCATTTGGGTTGTGTAATGCTCCGGCAACCTTCCAACGGACTATGACATAGTTGCTGTGCCCAGAGCTACGTGAAGAACGAGTCAAAGTCTACATAGACGATGTACTCATTGACACACCAAGCTTTGAAGAACACATCCAAAAACTTGAGCAAATTTTTTATAAATTTCAGGAAGAACAGGCGAAATTGAATCCCAAGAAATGTGTTTTGTTTCGGCCGTCCGTCGAGTACTTGGGATATGTGATTTCAGGGAGTGGAGTAGAAACCGATTCAAAGGCTGATCACCAATGGCTAAAAGATGGAAAACACCCGGATTGGAATGGAGTTGCGCACCTGGGAGCAGGCAAGAAGGCCTTGTGGGCCATGTTTACTCAATTACTATTGGACGACAACATCATTAAAAGGAGATGGGAATCAGCTGATGAATCGAATCATGTCTTGCAAATCCTTGTCCCGGGCTCACTCAAGCGAACAGTGGTGGCTCATGCCCACGAAGTTGGTCATTTTGGTTGTAGGAGGACTATAGGAGCCCTTCGCCAGACCTACTATTGGGTGGGGATGCATTTAGATGTTCGCCATTACTGTGCCAGCTGCATCTCATGTGGGCAGTGAGGGAAATGCACAAAGGGAACCAGAAAGGCACCAATGAAAACGTGCACAGTGGGTGTTTCAGTTGAGAGTTGGAGTTGATTTGATTGGTCCCCTACCTCGGACATCGAGGCAATCGGTATATTGTTGCTATTTTACAAAGTGGACGGAGGCCTTCCCCGTCCCGGACACAATGGCCCCAACAGTAGCTAAGGGGTTGGTGGACCATGTGATATCACGTTTTGGGGCCCCGAGAGAGTTGCACTCCGATCAGGGAAGGACCTTCAAATCAGATGTTTTCAAAGAAGTGACCACTTTGCTCGGCATACACAAGACAAGGACGACACCCCTGCGACCCCAAAGTGATGGACAAGTCGAACGTTTCAATCGAACACTGGAACTTCCTAGCCACTGTAGGAAATAATCAAAAGGATTGGGACATTAAACTACCCTGCTTGCTGCTTGCCTACCACACCATGGAGAAGTCGCCACTGGGTTTTCGCCTGCCAGACTCGTAATGGGCAGAGAGCTGACTCTCCCGGTGCATCTCTTATGTGGACCTGTCCCTGGACCACAGCTGCGAACAACTTATGCTGACATCCTATGAAAAGAACTGGAGGAAACCCATGACTTAGCTAGTAATAAGCAGCGGAAATAGCAAAGCGTTGGTACGATGTAAAAACTGAAGCCCCCAGATTCAAGACGAATGATCAAGTGTGGTTTTTCAACCCATGGAGGGTCGGCTGGGGTCCGAAGTTACAGCTGCCATGGTTCGGTCTCTGTAAAATTGTCAAAGTGATTTCCGACTTAATATACTGCATTGTGACGCTGGCACGAAAAAGAATGGTGGTCCATGCTGATCGTCTTAGGCCTTACTGCCATTCTTGAGAAAGGGAGAGGGGGGGGGGGATGATGTTATGCAATGATGCCTCCACTCCGTTATGACAAATCACACATGTGGACTCCCTTATCCAGTTGTTATACAATAAAAATATGAGTTCTTGTTTGGCGGTCAACTAAAACGTTGCCCAATTCATTGTTGTTGTTGACACTTATTACTACACTCATTTCACAACAATATTATTATTCTAGGGAGTTGAAATTTCATCAACTAGTATTTATTATTCAACTAATCCATTGTCTGTGAAGCAGAAATGGAGCAAAGAAAAAAATCCTGTTTCGGGGGACTGACCTTAAAATTGAAGATACAACAAAGATTGTGAATAGTTACCAGTCCAGCCCTGAGACTTAAATGTTCAAAACAGTGAAATTGTACATCAGTAGATTTTACTGACCTGCTCAACCAAGTATCGAATCTGGTCCGCTGTTCCTCCAGAAGTTGCGTTAGTGATTGCCCAAGCGGCTTCTTTCCTAGTTTTGAACTCAGCTTCTTTCAGAATATCCAACAATACAGGGAAAATATTCGCTTCAATCACGCACTGAAATTGGAGGAACATGTCATAAGACGTAAGGTACTAAATGGCATAAAAATTCATGTTATATAACAGGAAAAGAGGGCGGGGTGTGGGCAGACTACAGCGTCCAATCTTTATATCCCCATTCGGAATAAAAGTTCGCGGAGTCTATGGTTCTCATCTCGGGCGGGCACCAATACAAGCTTTGAAAAGCTTGCATGTGCTTACCCAACCAGCGAAGCTCTTCACCTCTGGTAATAATCATGTGAGGTCAAATCCAGGGGATTCTACAGAACCTGATCAGGAGGTACAGCCACCATTATGGCTGCTGTGAACGAGAAGAAAGTGCCCAAAGAGCATTGAAAAGTGCGATTGTTTGTGTTTCGAACTGGAAATGCCCACGAGATCCAATATAATAATTAAATATGACAGTAACCTGAATTTGTTGCCTATTCCCTGCGGTTATATTAGAAACAGTCCAGCAAGCCTCTTTTCTAATAGATTCTTTGGGGGATCCAAGTAGTTCTAGAAGACAAGGCAGGACCGAGCATGCAATGATGACTTGCGTTTGAAGGTCATCACCAGTAACAATATTGCCAACGGCCCGTAGTGCAGCAGATACGACATTTTGCTGATTGTGCCTGAAATATCAAGCATAATGGGGCTAGTACAAGAATCAAAACATCGGTAAAGACGGAAATGCCATTTAGACACGACAACTCCATTCAAACTTTATTTATGACTCAAATAGCAATTCAACAGGAGCATGATCCATGATCCACTCACATGAGTAGTTCGACCAACCGTCGACAGACACCAGCTTGGATTACAGCTTCAATTTTATCGTTTGGTCCATCGGACAGGTAGCTCGTAGCCCAGCAGGCGTCGGCTAGTACGTCAGGGTCATTGTGATACAGGAGCTTGCCCAGGATCGGCAAACACTGTGAAACTTTGGAAAAGTCAGGTGTTGGGTTCTTGCCACGGCAGAGGTTAGAAAGGGTCCAGACGGCGTTCCTCGTCGTTGATAGCTTCTCTGGGGATCCACTGCTTGGGTCCAGGAGCCTAAAATCCAAATATCGTCATACAATAAAAAATCCCTAGTTTTAAGGGCTTAAAACATGAGGTTTGAGGTGTGTTCGGACAAGCAGTTCTAAACCATTCTTAACTGACCACGCCCATTTTTGGCTGTTCGGACCGCATCACAACTAGTTTCGAAAGGTTCCAAACTAGAAGCTCGATAAAAAAACAAGACAGGATAAAAATAGAATAGTCTATTTCTACGTAACTAACAAACTGTAGACTGGTTTCGGTTGTTAAACCATCATCAGTACACAATGATGATAGTTTAACAACCGAAACCGGTCTACAGTTTGTTAGTTTACGTGGAAATAGACTATTCTATTTTTATCCTGTAGTTTTTTGCTATGGATTTCCACTATTCCGCTGCAAGTGATTTAAGTTATACAGAAGCTCGATGTTTGGACAAAGTAGTTCATAACCATTCAGAACCAGTTCGCGAGGTTCTGGATGTTCTCAGAACTAATAGTTCGAGGCATGCACAGTAGACACTTTCACTCTTGCCACTTTATCCACTGTGGTTGAGTCTGCTATCTTTTCAAGATAAATAGGTAGGTTCGCACCTAGAATCCGAAAACTGAATTGAAAAAATCCGTCATTCCCTGCCCTTCGCTTTTCTCCGAAAATAATAGACCTAAATTAATGAAATACAATACAGAGATCCATCCCATTTGGGGTCTAGTTGGTCCTCAAAGCTCGGTATTTCCTTGATGAAAATGCCGAAATGTGAAAAACTGTCTGAAATTCTCAAAAATTGGTAACTCGAAAACTTACAATAAGTACAACTTTTTTTTCGACCAATATTTCGAGGATATTATGAGGTTTTTAGTCAAAATGTTGACCAAAAACACGGTACCTATATAACGTTCAGGTGGCTCTAAATGACCCCTATGTAGTAACTAATACAAAATAGGTAAGTACCTACCGAGGTATTTTTTTTTTCAAATTTTTTTTAGACTGATAGGATCCCATCTAAGGTAACTCTAGGCAAAGGCAACAATAGTGGCCGCAGATGAGGAAATTTTCGACGATCTTCATTCATTTCACAGTTTTAGTAGGTATGTAGGTACCTGTGGTTTCGAAAACACAATCAATACTTCGCCCAACTCATCTTCCAATTATTTTTCTCTCCTAAAAATCACACACTGGACAGGTATAAGGTTATAAAAATATCGGCAGTTGATGTTCTGGTTGTCAGTCTGACTAGTTCGAAAAGTGTTCAGACACAGTTAGCACTAAAAGTTCTGAACGGTTGTCCCCCCCCCCCTCCCCACTTCAGTTCTATTCATAACTGGTTCGATTCCGAACTGGTTCAGAACTAATTGTCCGAACATATTTTGAACCGTTACCGTAGAACTCTGCGCTACGTAGAATCGTCTAACTTCGGCCGGGTATGGTAACTTCAGCCATTTCGTATTTTCGCGGTAATGTGACCAGCCCACTCTGTTGGTGAGTTCCGAAAATTCTGACCTCAATGGTTTCAGTTTGTCAGGTTACCAAAGAACCTCCCTTTGTGTTGTTTTGGTGTCCACCGATCTCATGAATCCTACAGGTAATTTTTTAATAATTATTGATTTTTCCTTTTTTTCACATCCATTGTAAACAAACTATTGCACGCTAACTTCAAGTAACGTCGGAAACTTGCAGGTGTTGGGGTTTTGTTCCGTCAACTATCAGGATGAAGTTTCTGAGCTCGTGTGTCTGAACAGTGAGCCTGATGTCATAAAATCTCACGTTTGCAGGGTATCTTTGGCCATGGTCAACAAACCCAAAAAGATCGGCGGGCGGTCGTACGGAGCATACAATCTAGTTCCTATATGAGTTTGAAACAATAAAGTTTCCAAATGATGTTTCCTAAGAGTATAAACAATAAAGACTGTTTTGAGTTTTGTTATTCACGTTTTCCTACTTTACCCCTTGTCAAATTGATGAAAAGCCCTTGTATTGTTTTAAAAAACTGTTCAAAAATTTGTAAACACGTTTTTAAAACACTGAGGCTTTTTTAAAAAGCTAAAGTGTGTCCGAAGTAACATTTCAGCATCGCTATCATCGTTTTTTCCCCATTTCTAACGAGTGTCCGAAGTTACCAGAACTAGGCTGGTAACTCCGGCCACACTTCAAATTTTTAAAAAACGAGTTGGGTTGGAGGTAAAAATTCGGCTCCAGCGGCATTCGGAAGGTGAGATATGAGGCTATCTACATTATTCTTTCCAAAAAACTTGATATTAGACTTCGAGGTGAAATCAGTAAAAAACAGCAAAAAGTGGCAGAAGTTAGACGATTCTTTATATGTGTTTAAGAAAAAAATACACACATTAAGGTCGATCCACACATATGTGTGAGGTGACAGCACCATAGCCTTCCGTGTTCAGTGGCATCCGTGATGAATTTTTCACTGTCATCCTCACAGGACCTTTCCGTGTCCACCTTTTTCAGTCTGGATGTTCTCGTGCATCATGAATTTCAGTACCCGAGATCTTGCTGTAATAGCACTGCTTTTAGACGAGGAAAAAGAGAAGAAAAGAAGACACTGGGTTCATCCATCAATGTTCATCTTGTGGCCGATTTCCTCCCACATTCTTCCCTTCCAATCCGCATTTAGGTACTTCGGGTCCTTCAAGTCGTAAGGGACGGACCTCTTCCGAACCAGCTCAATCAACAATTCGTCATCCTTGACGCAGATATTATGTCACAACACAATACAGATCCACAAGTTACAAATAACACAGGTCACACAGATACCTAGGTATGTCACAACCAACAACGCCGTTTTCACGTCAGTGTAAAACTAAAAAATATCGGCCGTGACGGATTTTTCTATTCTATCACGGAAGCCTGAAGGGCACTGTGAACGCCTGAGCTTCACTGCGTCAGACACGTCTGAACAACCGCCGTCTTTCCACCTTTGTTTACAGAGACTTTCATCTAGTCGATATTTTTTCCCCTGAAGGTCACTGTACGGTACTTCACGTCTCGTCACCTCACGGATATGAGTGGATCGACCTGTATGTATTGCCTTACACCTCATGAAATATCAGAAAGAGGAAAGAGAGTGAGGAGGGGTGCACTCAATCACCATGGTTTAGGCACTGAATTACTCTGTTCCTGAACAAGCCTATCGCGGGCATGTCCCTCAGGAAGAAAGGAAGACTCTTCCAAAATCTTGCCCCTGAGAGACGGAAGGATTTGGCTAACATGGTGGAACGGTGCTGGAATAACAGTAGGGCGCTGGACCTGGCCGAATTGGCTTTAGTGAAAAGTGAAGAGAGGTATGAGGAGTGAGGCCTCTTAGAATTTTAAAAGTGAAAAGCAAGTGACGCAGCTAATAATAATTTGATAAAATTGAACCGGAGGATAACTTGATTTTATTGGACATTTCTACTGTAGCAAAACGTATGAGTTTCATCAAATAATTCATTGTTCCCCTAAAACTCCACCTGGACGAGGACCTGGAAGGAGTAATCTTTTTTGTTTCTTAAATTTAAACATAGTACATTATTCCACTTACGCCAGCAGTGGTTTGAGAATACCACAGTCCAAAACATGATCTCTACACTCGGGGGAGTCTCCAGCAATGTTTCCTAAGGCCCAAACGGCTTGCTCCTGCACCTCTGCAAATTCACTCGACAACAGATGGATGAAAACCGGTACAGCACCCGCCTCGATGACCATACGTGTATGAACAGAAGTTCCGGAAGCAATGTTGGTGAGTGTCCAAGCAGCTTCAAACTGTACAAAAATTCATGCCAGTCTTAGACTAATATCTGTCCCTAAGAAGGAACATGTGTATGATTTTCAGAAGTATTTTTAATAGTACACCACTTGGGGATCACAAGGGTATTAATAATAATAATGAAAATTATAATATGACATGATCGTGAATGAAACGGTATAAATCTGGCCCAGATATCATCGCTAGGGAACACCAGATTATAATCATGGATGGGTGTATGAAGTCGGGTTGGTTCTTCTGCGATATTATTTCATTTGAAAAATGATGGCTGTTTTGGATTTTGTTGATAGGTACTTTTGGAACTTAACGTTATGCTTCATGAATAACGACAAATATTTAACGGTTGAATTTATCGAATCTCGCGCATTTTTATGAAAATGTAATTCCCGGGCCGGCTGCAGCACTCGATTTAGGGCTTTCCTTGGAGGGGGGGGGGGGGGGAGCTCCAGGGTGGATATCCACTACAGAAAACAGTGATCTACGCAGAAGGGGCATCTATAAAGGTAAATAAAAACCGTTGTGTAATAATTAGCAGCATTTTTTCTGTAGTCAATACCTACCCTCGTTACAGTAACGCCGAACTTTGCGGGCCAACTAGAACCCAAACGGGGCCTACAAACCAAATTTCATTAATTTTGGTTCACGGTAACTAAGAAAAGTGCCTAGTACGGCGGACGGACAGAAATTTTTTTTTTAATTCCATTTTCGGATTCTTCATATCTTGAAACGGAAACCATCAAATTTTGAGGAGGGGTTAATATTTTTTTCTTATTTTTTTCATGCTCGATTTCAAAAATGTTTACCGATTATTGAAAATAATAGCTAAACCAAAACGTCTGAGCTATTTTCAATTTTTTAAAGTTGGCAAAAATTGGGTCCTTGAAATCAGATCATAAACCAAAACGTCTGAGATATTTTCAGTTTTTTAAAGTTGGCAAAAATTGGGTCCTAGAAATCAGACCTGTGCCATTTTGTCTGGTGTTCATCAGTCTGTGACGTGATTTGGCCTTATTCCTTTTCAGTCATAAATTATTCCCCTTCCTATTCTCACTTCTCTTGTGGTTTTAGTGGCGTTTTGTGACGACTCCTTTTCTGGACATGGGAAACTTTCTGAAGAGGGTCATAGATGACAGAAGGATATCGAGGCCCATGTAGGCAAGCATTGTGTCCACATGTAAGGCCAAGATGTTGGAAGGAGAATAAGCAAGAGGGGCCATATGGCCCCCTCAATCCACTATCACCCTCTTGTTGGTCCCCCTCAAAAAATATAATACCTACCTGTTTCATTACCATTAATTTCACCTTTGACTTCCAATAACCTCAATACCCTATCTCTCTGTGAAGCGCTATGGTAAAACTCCTTCCCCCCCTGTTCTCCCATCATATAACCCTTTTCGATTCATAATCCAGTGAACTGTGCATAAAAAAGACCTGAAACTATTAAACAAGTGTAGCGGAATGAGTTTCGTTTCTGCTCATCGCCCCTCTCCACCGCTACCATATGGCATCCGCCCTTTTAAGCACCATTCATAATAATTTTTTGGCCGATTCACAATTTTTAGTTGCATAATCATTACAACGAATAGCGATGAACTGGAGAACAGACTGTATAATACAAGCGTTTACCAAGCATCTCGGATCCATGTTGAAGTGATGTCACAACTCCCATCTAGCCAAATACGACGCGTTTTTCAATTGAACTAATTTTGGTTTATTATTTTCAATAATAAACCATTGGAATCGAGCAAGAAAAAAAAATTATTACCCCCCCCCCCCCCCCCCTCAAAATTTGATGGTTTACGTTTCAATGTATGTAGAATCCAAAACTGCAATAAAAATATTTCTGTCTGTCCGCCGTACGGGCCACTTTTCTTAGTTACCATGAGTAAAAATTGATGAAATTCGGGTTATAGGTTCCGTTCGGGGTCGTTGGTCCTCGAAGCTCGACGTTACTGTCAGTCATCTCTAAGGGGTTCAAAATAGCGCCGTATCTCAAAAACTTTCGAATGAAGGGTATGGTTTTTTTTACGATATTAAATTTGTCTTGAGCTAAACAATTTTTTGAGACCTCCCCGAGCACTGTACGTCCAGCCGTTCGTGTGCACCAAAAAGCTTCGTCAACACGATCGTGAATCAAACGGTATAAATCCGGCCGGGATTTCATCACTAAGGAGCACCTGATTATAATCAAGGATGGCTGTATGAAGTCGAGTTGTTTGTTCTACGATATTATTTCATTTGACAAGTGATGGACTATTGGATTTTGTTGGTAGGTACTTCTGAAACTTGAACAAACGTTGAAGTATTATTGATGGGTAAATTATTAAACAATGGCAAATTATTACACAACGGCAAATTATTACACAACGTTAAATTATTACACCACGGTAAATTATTACACAACGGTAAATTATTACACAACGGATCATCTACCCAGAACGGGCCGGATTTTGTTGATAGGTACTTTTGCAACTTGAACAACCGTTGAAGTATTATTGATGGGTAAATTATTACACAATGGCAAATTATTACACAACGGCTCATCTACCCAGAAGGTGCTGGATTTTGTTGATAGGTACTTTTGCAACTTGAACAACCGTTGAAGTATTATTACTTACTTACTTCCCTGGCGCTACGGTCCTATAGAACCTGGGCCTCCTCAATCATCTGACGCCACTCATCCCTATCCTGAGCCAACTGGCGCCATCTTCTGACCCCGTTGCTCCTCAGATCGGCCTCCACGTCATCCATCCATCTCATCCGTGGTCGGCCTCTTTGTCTGCCACCACCTGGTTTTCCATAGAGCATTTGCCGTGGTATTCTTTCCTGCTCCATTCGTTCCACGTGCCCTACCCAGCGAAGTCTTCCCTTCTTTATGAAACTGACAAGATCAGGATCCTGGTACAGCTGGCGGAGCTCACTATTGGTCCTTATTCTCCACCCACAGTTCTCATCAAATATTGGCCCATAAATTCGCCGCAAGATCTTCCTTTCCCACACCCTCAAGTTATTCTCCCACTCTCTTGTCAGCACCCAGGTTTCCGACCCATAAGTGACTACGGGTCTGATCACTATTTTATATAGGGTGATTTTTGCTTTCCTCGGGAGAGCGTTAAACTTGAGGAGCCTGGGGACCGCACAGAAGCACCGATTCCCGGCAGCCAATCTAGCCTTTATCTCAGCTCCTATATCATTACGATTTGTGACCAGCGAACCCAGGTATTTGAATTCCTGGCACACAGGAAACTGGTGGCCACTTATTTGGACATAATCATCGTACTGAGCAGGGGGGTCTCTCATCGTGCACATGTACATTGTCTTACGCTCGTTAACTACGAGCCCTCTGTGCGTTGCGGCTTTCTCAAACTCCTGGAATGCTCCATCCAATGCTGGTAAGGTTCGGCCAACAATCTCAACATCATCCGCATACGCCATGTGCTGCGTCATTCTGCTGTAGATTGTGCCGCCAGGATTCGTCCTAATAGCCCTAATAGCCCCCTCAAGGCACAGAGCTGAAGTATTATTGATGGGTAAATTATTGCACAATGGAAAATTATTACACAACGGTAAATTATTACACAACGGCTCATCTACCCAGAAGGTGCTGGATTTTGTTGATAGGTACTTTTGCAACTTGAACAACCGTTGAAGTATTATTGATGGGTAAATTATTGAACAATGGAAAATTATTACTCAACGGTAAATCACTACACAACGGTAAATAATTACACAACTGTAATTATTACACAGTGGCAAATTATTACACAACGGTAAATTATTACACAACGGTAAATTATTACACAACGGCTCATCAACCCAGAAGGGGCTGGATTTTGTTGATAGGTACTTCATTCTTCTGTTCATTATTCTCTCTCCGTAGAAGGGGAACCCATACAGGTAAATTATTACACAACGGTTTAGGTAGGGACCTAGTAACGAGTACGGGGTTAGGTACTAACCTACGGAGGGTCCGCGATCTACATAATATGACATGTGTACGTGTAGAATATACATAATTATGTTATATAGACGGGTTATCTATACGGAGACCTGTGATCTGTAACAGGAGGGTATTCTGTACAAAATAATAAACCGTTGTACAGGGATTTGCAGCGTGTTAAATTATATTAAAAATCGAGGGCATTTTTTTATTTTTGATCTCAGAAAAGGATTTAGCACCCTTGACACCCCCCCCCCCCCCCCCGGCAATTTCCATCTCAAAACTCCGTGTACCTTGGTTAACAAACGGATAGAAAGAAAAGAAATGACGTCACAAGTGAATTGGGGTGATGGTTCACCGCAGGCGTATGCGGGGAGGGGGGCTTTACCTATGACGTCATTTTGCTTTCTTTCCACTGGTTTATCGTCCACTTTAGATCATCGGATACCCCTCATCACCGATTTTCAGAAAGCTCTCGCCGATATCTTTTACTTATGAAAATAAAATAAAACATGTGAAATTGCCCATAGCAGTGAAATTTCCCAAATGGATTTTTGGGCTCAGGGAAGGATAAGGAATGAGTTTTAAACCATGTTTCTGACCCTTCATGTTCTACAATGAGAAATTAATCGGAAGATACTCATCTAAAATACGAACGGAAAGAGTTAGAACAATCATCACAGAACAGTTTTGGCAATATTGCGAGAATGAGGTTCTTGAGAATCGGTCAGAGATCGTTTCTTTTTGTAACGAGATAGAGGATGTTTGAATATAAGTCTATCTTGCCACATGGCCCACTGAAAACCTCAAATTTCTAAAACCTGAAAAATAAAAAATAAATTTTCCGAAACGTCGGCCGGAGAAGTTATATTTACTACCCTCTGACCGATTGTCAAGAACCACAGTCTCGCAATACTAGAACCACACGTGTTTTCTTTTTTTTTAATAGGTTTTTTTTTAACTCACTTGCAATGTGTAGTTATTGGCATCTTTCAAGAAATCCACGAATCTCGGCACTAGGCCAGTCGATATGACGTCGTCGATAGGCGGATTGGGCTCTCTCGACAGCAGTTTCCTGAACTTTTGGGTGGCCTCTAACTGAACCAGTGGATTTTGACTGTAAACTGCATCAACCATTTCTAAAGTGATTCCATTGTTAGGCACTTTTTCCTGCAGAAAAAAGCATAACTTGACGAAACTGAACAAATTAAGGGAGAAGAGTGCTGAGAATGTGCTGAGGCGGAACTATGTTTTACATATAGCTGCACTTGGGTGGCCTCCTTTGTCGTGGCAAGGACCACTTTTGGTGTTTCGCTCTCTAACACAATCGGCGATGTAGAAAATTTGTCAATCGTCGTTCAGTACACAACTGACCCTTTGGAAAAATGCGTGACACTTTTTCGCTGGCGCTCACATCTCAAAAACCTCTTACAAATTTCTCCACCACATTACGAAATCTTCATAATAATTAAGGAATGTAAAACAACTTACGATGAGTGAATTAAAAAAAAAAAAAGAATTTCAAATGAAAAACTAAGTTGAGCGCCCCGTCCGGGTCCGCGTAAACTCCCCTCCCCACCGCCCGCACAGTTCTCCCTCTACCACGTTGAATGTTTTCACTTACTCAAAAAATTGTGTTTTATGAAATAGGGAATCAAAACTAAGGAAGTTTTGCGAATATAACAGCCAAGAGGTACACGAAAATTGTCAGCAAATTTACAACGAAGCAAGTTCGGCCTACCCCAAAAGATAAAAAACGTAATGATGTTGAAAAACATCCTCCTCCAATCCTCACAGGAAAGAATTGTTTTTTGGTTGAATAGACCGGGGACTGTAGAATAAAATCGCAGGGAGAACAGATTCGAACCCAGGTCCTCCAGTCCAGTATGCAGGAATTTTTGCTACTGGTCATCATTATTGATAGGATATTTGTAGAGAATTTTAAGAGTTCACGGCTGACGATGTACGAACAAGTTGTGCACTGAACGTCAAGTGTCACAGAATTCCATAATATAACATGTGGAAATAAGTATGAAGTACCTAAAGCAGCCTTCACAGCAGGCATCACCATCGAATACGGGCCAAATTACTAGAAACCGAACGAAAACTATTTGAATCTTACTTGTTGCATGGAGAAGTCGTCATCATTGATGACTGGTATGTTGACGTTACGTCGTTTGAAGAGCTGCTGCTCCCTCTTCTGCTTTCTCAGTTGGATCCCTTCTTCCTCCCTCCTTCTTCGCAACTCTTGCGAATCCAGTCCCGCATTTTTGTATCGATTTTTATGCGATGTCATCGGCATCTAAAAAGAAACTGCTAAGTAGGTAAATAGCAAAACACCTCAGTCAAGTCAACTTTGTAGGTAGGTATTGATCACAATGCCAATTGTGTAATATTTTATAACTAAGCAAAATGAAAGTTGGAAAGTAAACTCAACAGATACCCTTGCTCGATTTGTTGCACACTGAAATATACTAGGCGACCAAACTAATCTGGATGAGAAACGACTGCTTCAAGTTTAGAGAAAAACATACAACAGAGGAAAGAAAAATGTTGAAGCACGAAATGTGGCAGGAGGTGAAGTAACTGAGAGGTTAGGACGAGATAACAAAAAAATTGAAACCAAAATAGAGGATGGCTGCAAGATTTTCTACAAAGAAAATCCAGTCGTATTACAGGAAACATTATCAATCATTCAAAATAGGAAACGTATAAATAGCATGCGAACTAAAAATAGGAGTGGTAACTAACGTTGATTGATATACGCGTGTTAAGATTAATAATGGTTGGGATTGAGGCAAGCACAAGAGGTGGTATAGTAATGTGTGTACGCCAGTCAAAGCAAAACAAAAAGGAATAATTTTACATTGGCATTAGATGATTGGTGAGGAATTCGGATAGGATTATGTGGAAACGCAACTTCACACTAGGCAACAGAAAGACTGCATATTATTGCCCAACTACATTGATCTTCCGTATGGGCTAATAATAGATAACCAGACACCAACAGAGCTGTGTCCTAAACACATCCACCACTGTTTTAGTACCGAAAACACAATGAACTTCAGAATATAACTCTTACCTTAGAGTTTTTACAATAAAAAGGACAATTTGCAAACCACGAGACAAAAAAATGATATTGATTTTTGATAATAACACTATACTCACTGCAAAGTGAAAGTGATGAGCCAAGAGCCAGAGCTACCCAACATACATTCCAGAATTTATTCGAGAACCAAGAACAAAAAGTTTGGTGTACGAATCTGGCACCAGGGAGCACTGGAATTCATCAGTGCCTTTTAGAATCGAAGTTTTACTATTTGTACGGCTGTGACCAGCAAATATTTTGAATTCCACGCCACAAGCACAGAACAGGAGCCTATTCCAGGCCACAAGTACTTGATTGTTGATTTAGTCTTACCTACGAGTTATCTGAAAATGAGAGGTGTCTTCCAAGTTCCAACTCAATGCTCTAAAGATTCCTGCCGTTTCCTTACTCATTCCTCCATGGTTCATTCATTTCTACAATTGATACTTATCTACCGACCTCGGCCATTGTAGAGGCACTAGAATTAGAATAGAGGGTAGACATGGAACATCACCCTCAGCCAATGAGAGTTTTGAAGCAAGAAAGTAATTCCTGATGGTTTGAAACTAGTATCGTATATATCGATGCTCAAACATCGATATCACATGCAATATAAAGAGCATTATTGCATTTAAAATTTTATATTTAACAAAAGTCGCTTTATCAAATCCCATGGAAACCTGTACTAAAATTTTAAGCAATGAAGAGTGGAAGGCCCTATTCATACGTGAGCATAAAGTAGCTACATTGCCAGAAGAACCTCCAAACATAAAACAAGCTATTATTTGGTTCTATCCGGATAGGTAGTTACAGACGCTGCATATTTATTCCAGACAGTACGTGTCACCAGTGTAATCTGTAATTCCTGGGTCCTGCCTAGGTCAAACATCGATAGTAGTCGCAATAATTGACATCGCAATCCAATGTCAGTTAGTATATTCTACCAGTTAGTTTATTCTACCATGATGTAGGTCAGGATCTGTGCCCCTGAGAGGCGGAGCTTAAGGCGGAATTATGGTTCTTTCTTTTCGACCATGTTACACCCTATCCCTATTGTAATCTCTTTGCCAAGACACCAAGGTGACAAGAATGAAAGAAGCAAGCTCGAATAAGAAAGTGGCTTTTCAGTAAATGGAGCGAGTTGAATCTACTAGAGTGCTCTGCCACCAGTCGAGGGAGATTCGGAGCCATCAACGCTAAGCGATAAACCCGAATTATTATGCATTTTCTGGCATCCCTCTCAAATAAAATAAGGATAGACGTACTAATATCGGTAGGTACTAAAAAATACCATCCTGTCATCGAACTCTATTTACGTTATTATGATGGATAATGAAATTGTTACTCCCACTGGGGCAATGAGAATGCTGGAAAAAAGTGAAAGTCCTGAAAGTTTGTCTGTGATTCATTGACTCTGATAATAGGTTTGTTCACAGTGGCCATTTGGCTGTTTTCAAACCGTCAGGTCCATCATTTGGCGTTCGCGGTGGTCTTGCCGCTAGTCTTGGACTCTATAGCATCCATAGGATTCTGTTCCTGGTGTTTTTCTGACCATTCGAACTTCGAAGACAGTTCAAAGACCATCAGATCATTCCGAAGATTTTCCCTTGTACTCCTTTCTGACTGTTCGCCCCCTACTACCGCTCGCCCGCGTAGGCCAATCAAATAATTTTTCATCACAAGGTCGTTCATGTCATTGTTGTTCGTTCTGTGTGCCTCACACAGGAATGTTGATACTTCTCGTCAAAAGTTTATCCAGTGACGAGGGGTCTGTCACTCCTTTTGAGGTATCATCGGATGATGATTTGGATTTACTCCATCCAGTTAAAAAATCGGTGCAAACTACTGGGCATTGTTCGTTCTGTGTGCATGACACAGGAATGTTGATACTTCTCGTCAAGAGTTTATCCAGTGACGAGGGGTCTGTCACTCCTTTTGAGGTATCATCGGATGATGATTTGGATTTACTCCATCCAGTAAAAAATCGGTGCAAACTTCTGGGCATTGCTGTGAAGGAACAGCTGGACGTAAATGCTCCGGGTGGTCTTAAAAAACTCCCAAGTTCGAGAAATATTTAAAACCGTTAAAAAATTCGAGAAAACTGCGTCTTGGGGGGCGCAGACCCTGTTTTTTGTCAGTTTCTTCACGTTTTCTCTGGCTGTGGTTAACTTACAGTTCTGGGGAAGGTCTTAATACGCATTATATTAATCCGTGAATAGAGTTAGGGTCATAGCTCTAAATGATTCCTGAAATTTCCGAAAATTCAAATTCAAAAATGTAGTTTAAAAAACTTTTTCTTGAATGTTTGTGTTTTACGACATTTTCGGAGAGATAATAAAGTTGATAATCCAAGAATCAAAATTTTGTTATGTAAAATAAGAAAGAAAACGTGAAGAAAAATTTTACGTATTTTGAAAAAAGGCTCGAGAAAGGGGGCGCCGCCTGTAGGCGCTCTCTGCGGGCAATGTGCCGAGTCTCTCCCCCTTCACACGCAGCCACCCTGCCCTGTCGCTTCGCTCGTCGTGTAGTCTAGTATAGTATCCATGGCATTATCAGTTCCAGCGGCTCTTTGCCTGGGAAGGAGGTAATTTTCAACGTTCTTGGTCGGAGGGGCAAGGGAGGAGGCGGTGTTGCCATATTCACCGAACGAATGGCATCGCTGTAACCCGCACAGTCTGCATCCCAGCTAAGCTTCAAAATATTAGTTCCCTGTTGAGCTGGCCTACCCTTCCTTCCACATGCTCACCTACCTCAGCCTAATTACCGTCATAGTTTTCACATGATTGGATAAGTAATTTTTACAGTATTTTCCCAATTATGTTGGTTACCTACTTTCCTAATTAAAGCTACAATCCAATCAGCCATAATTTTATTATTCATAGTAGGTAGCTACCTACCTATTTACGGTACGTATTAATTACGTATATCAATTAAATGTTTCATAAACTGGATTAAATTTAGCAAAATCAATTTAAAAAAATAGGGGATGATTGTTTTAAGTGGGTAAACAATTATTTGAAAAATAATCCGCTAGGTAGATCGAAAGTTGACGCCACAATCGCTAGGTGCATACCTGAATTCATTTGAGGAAGTATAGGCATGTACCTACTTAATTTTCTTATTTTTTAACTATTCTGCTCGAACTTCTTGTTCGTCACATAATATTATCTGAAAGCCTCGAAACTTACCTTGCCGGCTGAGTGGCGCAAGGTCAATCTCTGACCCATCCGGATTGTTGTAGGTACTATTATTTTTCTGTCTGGGGTACTTTTATGTTACGTAATAATTTAATTTTGAGAGGAGTTTTACTGGGCATTTATATATGTATGTAAATTTGACTGTTTATTTTTTATTTATGTAAATCAATGTGTGACCAATGAATGTATCGACTGGACACAGATACCTACCTGTGTGAGACAAATAACTTAGGTACTCCCACACAGTGTGAGATTTGTAATTTCATTTCATTTTTATTAATACTTATGTGTACTTCACTCAAAATTAGACATGACTTTTTTAAAGATTGATTACACACTGTCTAAAGTGTTCTACCTGTCATACTAATACAGAATCAATTCAAAGACAAATTATCCAACATGATTTCAAGTACCTACTTTTAATCATCATACCTTTCACTACCTACTTGAATTGAACGACAATAGGAAGAGGATTAGATAGTAACAAATAACTTTTCAGGTGTTTGTTTTATTCAATGACTGAAATGTAAACAAATAGAAAAGTAAATTGGAAAGCTCATGAATAATATTATACAGTTACACTGCTCACATTAGCTTTTATTTTATTTTATTGGACACTGAGTTAGTCTGGATCTAGGTAGGTATTCGGAAATCCATTTAGGTTCATGTTCATTTAAATCGGAGTTCAAACTCGCTTCTTGCTGTATATACGACTGGAGTTGTCAACTTCGGATATCTCGTCAATTGTGATCGTCTTCCTGAACAAAAATACACAGTAGCAAATTACAACAGGCATTTCTATAATATTAAATGTAAATGTAAATAAAGTGAATGTAATGTAAATAAAGTTTTCCTACATACACTTATTTCATGTATAGGTGCTATCTTCTAAAATGTTAATAAATAATGTCAATGACCCCCAAAAATCCTAATTCGACCCCTGTTCTGTGTGAAAAGCAACTGAAATGGTATTTTTCTGCCTTCACTCACCCTTCCATGCCACTTTCAGTGATTTTATATAACAATTTTAGCAGTTTTTATCAATTTTTGACCCCTTAAAAACTCAAATTTGACCCCCTTCAAATTTTATAAAATTGCTTATCCTTTTGTTTGGCGATAAGAACATTTCGGCGAAATTTGGAATTTTTATCACGTAACCAAGGTCAGGTATCGTCTGGAGTGACACATAAATAAATGTATATAAATATAGGTATACATTTTTGTTAAAATCTAAGGATGAAATCAGGATGATCTGAAACGGATTCGTCTATAAAATAATTTCAAAAACTTATGTTCTGAAAATTTTGGACCCATTGCAATACCTTCATTTTCCTTAAAAATTCGCGAACATTGTTGTGTGTATTTCATCAGTTTATCTTACCTAATGTTATCTGTAACATTTAGTGCTTTGTTAAATTTAATTTAAATTCAGCTTTCTTTGTAATTTCAAACCTTATTACCGAATTTTCGAAGAAAATAAAGCTATTGCTATGGGTAACATTTTCAGAACATGAATTTTTGAAATATTTTTATAGGCAAATCCGGTTCAGAGCATCCTAAGTTCATCCCTAGATTTTAGCAAAAATTTATTACGTAGATTTATGTGCCACTACAGATGATTTCTGTCCTTGGGTAGGCACATGGTAAAAATTCCAGATTTCTCCAAACCGTTTGTATTGCCAAACGAAAGGATGAGTTCGAAGATGAGCAATTTTCAAATTCCAAGGGAGTCAAATTGGAGTTTTTAGGGGCTAAATGTCGGCTAAAATTGCTATAAAAATCATTGGAAGTTGTACGGAAGGTTGAGTGAAGACAGAAAAATACCATTTCAGTTGTTTTTCACACAGAATAGGGGTCAGATTTTGATTTTTTGGGGTAAAAAATTGGTATTAATGGTAAAATCAATATTAATTCACCTGACGTTGTGTGGGGTGGTTAATGACGACGGAGGTACTACCTCGATGATAAAACTATTTTTCTCAAAAGCAAGTGGGTCAAATTTGACGTTATTAGGGTCAAACATCGGTAAAAATGGGTAAAATCACGAAAAGTTATAATTTTAAGAAAAGTGGTATGGATTCTCGCTATATCATCTTTTTACACAATATCAGGAATATTTCTTTGAAAATTCGCTCTTATAGCCATGCTACGTGAAAGGATGTTTTTTCTATTTCCGATAACCCCCCCCCCCCCTTTTCAACACTACGCCACTGCGTATTATAAATCTGTGCTGATATGGCAAAACGTGGTAGGTAAGTCCAATACAGATGATTTTACAGGAGAGCGTGTCAAAGTTTTGCAGGTTCAGAGAAGCGCATGAAGAATCTGGGGAATGTGATATTACAGCGAAATATTTGATCTGCTTCTAATAATAAGAAGTATTACCTGATTTTTACTCAAAGAAAGACCATTTGGTGGGAGACATCACTGTCTGCCAGACTCTGGATCGGATGTTGTTTGGACATGAACTGAGAACAGAAAATAACATAAAATCAGTAAATTTGGGTATACTGATTGCAATGAATTAGAAATATCAATGAAAACCTTAGAAATACATTTTAATCTATCGAGTATCTGCTTGGTGTTTTGACTGATAGATGTGAAGAGTTGGGAATTTACAGTATTTCTTAGGTTTTTATTGAGGTTTCCTAATCTACAAAACCAAAAAACCTTGGAAACACATCCATCTATATTAACCATGGAAACATTCTTTTTTTTAAAACTTATTGCAATTCAATTTTGACGTTCAGAGTAGGGTAGGTAGCTACCTAAAGATTTTTTTATTCATTGCTCATCGCAGATTGTATCTGCTTGATATTTTGACTGATTGAATTGAAAGAAACAGTAAAGGAACAGCCAACATTTCTGTAGATGTCCAACGGAATCATAACTACGGAGATTTAGCCGCAGGATATTTTACAATAACTTTCCAACGAAGGTTAAAGATTTTCGTGGAATGCTGGGTTGAGTTTTACTCCCAAACTACGGAGAACGTAGGTACTAATTACGTGACAATCATTAGACTAACACAAAATCTGTATACTACTACTACTACATCTGAAAACTATTTCAATTTGTTGCTCTACACAGAAAACACTAAGGATTAATTAGGTACCTAATTATGTAAATCTGCGGTATCAACTTACTGTTCTGCGCCTCTTTTTTTCGCCTTTGTTACCGATGTTTCTCCTGGTCCACTTCTTCGGCGGTGGAGGCATACACTTTGATACACTCGACGGATATCACTACGAATGAACAATAGTATATACTGATACTAACGTGAATGAACCGCGTGAGAGAAGAAGGAGAACAAAGGAATGAACTAAAAACAACAGAGTATAACCTGTCGAGCGGAAAACTTGCAGAGGGAGAGGAGAAGCTCACGTACCTAATCACGAATGTTATAGTGTCCATAAGGCAATGGAATTGATAACTAAAAACTAACTGCGCACTTACAACAACCATCGAAATTCGGCAGGCGCCCCTACCGGTGGGCGCCAAATCTCCAAATCTCGCTGGGAATCATCCCGCGGAAGCGATGTGGAAGTGATGTTCAGCGCACTCTCGTGGTTGGGGGTGCTACTGGCCTTCCCGTCCCGCGCCCCCTTAAGCCGGGAATACACTTGCGCCGAGGCAGGCCGCGCACCGCACGAGCATCGAATGAGGCAGCCTCGGCGCGCCGCGATGTGATGTGCCGCGATACGAATTTTCAAATGAGTTACAGCGAGGCGCGCATGCTCAGCCCTGATCCGACTTTGCGCGGTGCGCGACTGGTGTCCACTAAACGACGGACCAAGACTACTATAATCTTACTCGTCTTACTTACGACTACTGTAATCTACTCGTAGGTACTATAATTTTAGCGAATTTTCGAAGAAAAGGAAGCTATTGTTCTCGGTCCAAAATTTTTAAAACTCGAATTTCCGAAAGATTTTTATACCAAAATCCGTTTCAGACCATCCTGAATTCCCTGCCGAAAGACACCAAAAATTATATGTATATATATATATATTTATATATTTATATATATATTTATATATTTATATATGTATGTGTCATTCCAGACGATAACTCTCGAAAGAATTGAGATAAAAAGTTCAAATTTGCACGAAAAATCTGTCTTGGCAATCGACAGGCTAAGTTCGAAGATGGGCAGAATCGGGTCACCCTAAGGGGGAGTTTTGGGGAGTTTTAGGGGGGGAAAATTACCCATAAATTCCCAAAATGAAAAAGTCTGACAAGTGACATCTCATTTTAAAGGTTTTTGTACGCTGAACACGATGGTGAAATCAGAATTGCGATATCTCATTCCATTCTCAAACTGGAGCACTTTGAAGATGAAGGAACGTGGTTATTTCTTGAGATGTTCTTCCTGGTTCGTCTGCTCTAATCTGATAACGGAATGGGATATCGCAATTCTGACTTCACGATCGTGTTCAGCGTTGGAAAATCTACAAACCGAGGTGTTACTCGGCAAAAAATGGAACAAAAAATTTGTTACGTACCCAATACCTACTCTTCTGGTATTCAAAACATTTTTGATTTCCCCCTCCCCCTCCTTCCACCCCAAATTTTACTTTGCGTAAAACTACTCCTGTTTTAATTTTGTATGGTATCAAGTTGGGAAAACATTGGCCGAAAATTAATGTTCAGAAAATTTTAGGCGGAGGAGGAAGATGCCGAAAACTTCGAAAATTCGCTCTTATAGCCATGCTGCATGACTGTGGTTTTTTAATGATTCAGCGAATTTTTGTAGAAAATGTTGTTAGGTACGTGTTTTTAATGTAATTCAAAATTATTTGTGAGCCGTTCATCACGTTTGTAGGGTGTTGAATTGGTTGCAAGTAGTCGCGGCCCGTTTTGATTGCACCCAGAGGTCCAAAATCACAAATACTGAGGTCCATAATAAAAAAATAGCGTATTAACCTACTTTACTTTTTTTTCTTCAAAAATTCGCTCCTTGCTGCGTGGAGCGAAGGAAATGTTTAATTAAATAGGTGCTGTACGCTACTTACCTCAATTATTATCTTCGTACTTTTTTTTACAATTTTACAAAACGAGCCTATAATTAACAAAACGGTTATAACAAAACGAGTAGTAGGTTATTTCAAAGCGGGTAGGTAGGTTATCACTTACGTGTGCCGCGGCTCTGTTCGCTGCTCTGAATCGACCAAATTCCGTCCACACTGCGCACCGTACGAGGCAGCCTCGGTCCGTGCTCACTTTGATGTAGCGACAGTCGATGGCTCAGGCCGCGCGCCGCATGAGGCAGACTGAGCCTGTTCGCAGCTGTGTTGGGGAGCCGTACACACTTGAGCATCGCGGCGCGCCGAGGCTGCCTCGTGCGGTGCGCGGCCTGCCAGGGCGCAAGTGTATTCCCGGCTTTAGGGATGACTGACATTAACGCCGAGCTTCGAGGAACAACTAGACCCCAAATGGGACCCATAAACCGAATTTTGTCAATTTTGGTTCATGGTAAATAAGAAAATTGCTAGTACGGCGGACGGAAAGAAATTTGTTATGGCATTTTTGGATTCTACATCTTGAAACGGAAACCATGAAATTTTGAGGGGGGGTTAGAATTTTTTTTTCATGTTTGATTCCAAAGGTTCATTATTGAAAATAATAAATCAAATACATAGATGTTTTGGCTATCAATACGATTGGATGTCAATACATGGATCAGGACGTGTGTTTATAGTATATTTTTGTTCTACTATGGGAAATGGGTATCAGTGAATATTATCCTGGTTGAAAAACACTGAAGGGTTACGTTTTTATTTGAAATTCAAGGCTGGAGAAGGAGATTACTAGATTATAAAAAAAATCTAGTAGGTACAGATTACAAGATTATAAAATTATTCAAGATTATAAAATTACAAGATTATAAAATTATACCTATTTATTTATTTATTTTTATGTGATGAACACCACCAACTGCCTTCTCGATTATCTCAACCTTTTCAGATGCTTATCAAGATGGAAGGTAACTGGATAGTCTCCTGTTCTGTGGTAACGGGGCTAAAGCTGGATTCACATGGAGCGGAACGAGTGCGGAAAGCGGAAGGACGGAAGGCGGAAAAACCAGTGGAGGGGGTCGACGGAGTCGGGAAGAGTGTTCACATGACGGTATCCGTGGTGGACGGAATCATAATCTTCCTACTGAAAGCCTCCTTTTAGCGAATTTTCAAAGAAAATGAAGCTATTGCAATGGCTTCGAAATTTAAATAATATAAATTTTTGGAAATTTTCTTCATAGAAATCCGTTTCAGACCATTCTAAAACGATTCCTGAAATTTAACACTTTTTTATATGTATATATATATATATTTATTTATATATGTGTCACTCCAGACGATAACTCTCGATAGAATTGAGATAAACAGCTCAAATTTGCACAAAAAATCTATCTTGGCAATCGAAAGGCTAAGTTCGAAGATGGGCGAAATTGGCCTACTCTAAGGAGGGTTTTGGCGCATTTAAAGTGCGCAAAAATTACCCAAAAATCCCCAAAATGTTATTTTCCAACAAGTGACCCCTCATTTTAAAGGTTTTTGCACGCTGAACACGATGGTGGAATCGGATTTTAGATATCTTGATCCGTTCTCAAATTAGAGCATTTAAAGTGCGCAATAATTACCCAAAAATCCCCAAAATGTTATTTTCTAACAAGTGACCCCTCATTTTAAAGGTTTTTGCACGCTGAACACGATGGTGGAATCGGATTTTAGATATCTTGATCCGTTCTCAAATTAGAGCATTTAAAGTGCGCAAAAATTACCTAAAAATCCCCAAAATGTTATTTTCTAACAAGTGACCCCTCATTTTAAAGGTTTTTGCACGCTGAACACGATGGTGGAATCGGATTTTAGATATCTTGATCCGTTCTCAAATTAGAGCATTTAAAGTGCGCAAAAATTACCCAAAAATCCCCAAAATGTTATTTTCCAACAAGTGACCCCTCATTTTAAAGGTTTTTGCACGCTGAACACGATGGTGGAATCGGATTTTAGATATCTTGATCCGTTCTCAAATTAGAGCATTTAAAGTGCGCAAAAATTACCCAAAAATCCCCAAAATGTTATTTTCTAACAAGTGACCCCTCATTTTAAAGGTTTTTGCACGCTGAACACGATAGTGAAATCGGATTTTAGATATCTAAATCCGTTCTTAAATTAGAGCATTTAAAGTGCGCAAAAATTACCCAAAACTAGGATAATCTTTAAACTCTTACCCCCCCCCCCACCCCCTTAGAGTGGTCAGATTGAAATATGTGAGAAGTATTAATTGAAGACGAGAGTTCGAAGCAAAAAAGGGGGAGGCAAACGATTAGTACAACTCCTTGAATTTACCCACAGCGATCAAATAAATAAGCACTTAGTACAATTACGTAATAAACAAACGGTAGAATCAGGATGGACAAAACGTACAAATTAAAATAAATACGAAGAGAATATACATAGAAAACCAAATTTTAGACCGAAGTTTTCCTTTATTCAAAACCATAGCCATTAATTCGAATATTTCTTTGAAAATTCGCTCATTAAGTCATGCTGCATGACTGGTTTTTTTATATCTGAAACCTCTCATCTTGTTGATGGTGTTTTTCTTTTCTTCTGAAATTAAAATTAAAATTTTATTTTTTGAAATTTAGCTCACTGGCAACTTCCTCCCACAGCCGTGTGACAAGTTCACAATTTTTGTGGCCCTTCGCCGTCGGGTCCCAGATTTCCATCCGGCACTTCACTTTTGGTTTATTATTCTGGGAATAATACACCTATGTAATAGCTCAGCGAAAAATTTGTATGACACCCCCTCAAAATATTTTCTTTCCCGTTTCAAGGTGCGTAGATTCCAAAACTGCAATGTCCGTCCGCCGTATCACGTGTACAGGCTTCATTTTCGGTCTAAAAAATTCTTTCTTTCGCACACATGCTCCATTTGGGCCCTAGTTGTGTCCCGAAACTTTTCAGCCCGATCGGAATATACCCTGGGGTGTTATGAGTGATAATGTGTATAAAAATAGGTATTTTTTGTGTTTTAGGAACAACGTGTAGAATAACACTAGAAAAAGTGTCAACAGGTGGATCAAGACGATTAAATGGTACTATCAATGATCAAAGATAATTTGAAAAAAAGGACCGTACCTACCTAATACGTGTTTGGGGGGCCAAAATTGGTGGAAACCACCAGAAATAGCTATTTCAATTATTTTATATGAATGAAACAATAAATAAACAGCCATGATTTCTGTAGGTGTATGTCCAATATAAGTAATAATAAACCCATGTGACAAGGACTTCGCAGCGTTTTTCAATCGAATTTTCGTTGAAATTCATCATTTTCAGTTCAGTTTTCCATTCATTATTTTCAAGCGTCAACATAAATCATAAACACGACGCGAAAATATTGCAACCTCTACTTGCGGTTGTCAACATTCCTGTCCACTGCGCTTGCGCGGAGCTCGACGGAACGCGGAAACGCCGTAGGCGGTATGAAAATTTCTTCCGCCGACCGCTGTCCGCCCCTTCCGACAACATGGCGGCCACCCTCCCAACAGCCAATCAGATTGCGTTCCGTCCTTCCGCGTTCTGCACTCGTTCCGATCCATGTGAATCCTGCTTGAATCCTGCTCAACCATCAGGAAAAGCCAGTGCGAACTGCGAACATAACCGTAGAATACAAATACTAACGTACCTACCTACCTATGATTTCGTCTGATAGGTATGAAGGTACTTAAATTTTCTAATACAAAATAAGTATCAACACTAAATAAAATGGTAACTCCTTTATTTTCAGTAGAAAAGTCGGTAATAAAAAAAAAGAAGATTCGAGAACAAAATTGTTTGTTTGGATGCCCGAACCCATGGAAGTAGAAATTTTCCATGCCCTGACACAATTTTTATGTTTTCGTTCTTCTGTGAATGTGAAAATCACGTTGGACGTGTAACGTCAAATCAAGATCTTGAGATTTCGATGTAGGTACTTTCATAGGTTTGAGAAAAATAAAGTGGCAAATAAAAGGAATTTACCGGCTGGTATCCGATTTCGATACCATAGCCGAAGTATCAAAATCAATTCTCCGATGGTATCAATGAAAAATTATCGATGCAAAAAATATTCGATACCTCCGCAACGAGTAATGATACCCGATACTATCGAAATAACACTACCTACTCGGTTGATAACACTACTACAATATGTATATAATTATATATGAATTTAATACTTATATACCTATATTATATGTGTGTGTGTGTGTGTCACTCCAGAAGACGATATCTGTCGTTGGGTATATGTTAACAATTCCAAATTTCGCCAGAACGTTCGTATTGCCAAACAAAAGTATGAGTTCGAAGATGATGAGCAATAATTGTCAAACATTTTTCAAGGGGGTCAAATTTGAGTTTTTAGGGGCTAAAAATTGGTTAAACAGCTAAAATCGCGAGCAATTGACATAAAAACACTGGAAGTGGTATGGAAGGACGTGTAAAATACCATTTCAGTTGTTTGCCATACAGAGTAGGGGTAAAATTTGGATTTTTGTGTCAAAAATTGGTATTAAGGGCTAAAATCAATATTAATTCACCTGACGTGAACAGCTTGACCTGATGGTGATTCAATGATAAAAATATTTTTCTCAAAAAAGAGTGGTTTAATTTGACTTTATAAAGGGTAAAAATCGGTAAAAATGGATAAAATCACGAAAAAATTATATAATTTTACGAAAAGTGGTATGGTTTCTCTCTGTCATCTTTTCACACAATGGCACGAACATTTCTTCGAAAATTCGCTGCTATAGCCATGCTGCATGAGTGGAATTTTTTCAAATTTTCTCTACTTTGAGTGTAGGTAGGTAGGTACTTACCGAACTATGAAATAGTAGGTAGGCTGTGTGCAGAAGAACTGCAAGAAGGAATAAGTAAAAGGCATGATTGGAACGTTCTCTCATACATGAAATAAGCAAGTTAGCCGCTTCCTACCTACCGTATGGTTGCATGCGTCAGAAATACCTAGGTACCTACCTTCCTTTATTTTGAGGATCTGCACCAAAATTCGGTGCCCACTTACAAAGCCTTGGAAACAGATGACAAACAGTGCGAAGTAGGTACGTTGCAGATCTGATTTAGTTTTAGCTATAAAAACAGATAATGGAAAAAGAATGCAATCTGAATTTTTAAAACATACCATTTGGTATTATTACTTCACGAATTAGGCCTTTAAGTTCCTGAGAACTGAAAAATAGTGAGATCCAGTGTATTTTTGTTTCCGAACATCTCAATAGATCTCGGGGTTTTCATTCCGTATTTTTAATATTTTTGTACAGAGGACGTCACAGGTCACTAATCAACACTCATGTGGCCCATGGTGTTCAGCCGATCTCCTTTGAATCCGCTATCATCCTGGTTGTGTATAGTCAGTAACACATTGCGTCACGATCTAAGGTAATTTATGCAGATTCACGCTGTTATTCATTATGAACGGGTTATCTAATTCCGATAAACTCGATATTTTAGTGATAGCGACGTTCCCCCGCTCCTCCACAACCTTTGGCATGTCGAAAACAGCATTTTTGGATAATTCTGCTAATGTACTGCGCCGGTAAACCTTAGGTTATTTTAAAGTGTTTCTCAATGTTGTGATTTTGTAGCCTGATCCTTTTTAAAACTGTTTCAGCGATGGTTAGCCAAATTGTAGGTTCCTGAACAACTCTCTATTCAGACAGAAGTTACAGATAAAAAGTGAGATGGAATCATCATCTTCATAGCTCACAACAATCCAATTCAACGCTGGGGCCAAGACCTTTTTGCTGACCTCTCGTGTTTTCAAAACCCCTTGGGTTATCTCCTCCATAATATCATTCATTTTGTGTTTCTGTCCCCTACCATAATCCAGTTTCGTCATTTATCTGTTTCCGAAAGTTTCTAGTTCCCACTTGTAGTTAAGCGTTCGGCTTTTCATCCTCTGTGACTGTGACCCCAGGAGGCGACTGTAGGAAATATCCCATACACACCCTCATCAATTTTACAAGTTCGTACCAGAATTCAGTAAATTAAGTATTTTCGGACAATATTTTGTAGTAATCGAAAATTTTATATAAAGATATATACTATTTTTCTAATATCTTTAGATAGGTAGGTTTAGCTCTTCGTAATTCAGTAGATGATTTACCTCAAGTATTTGGAACCAGACCAAACCCTGTTTCAAGATACCTATCAAAGACAAAAAAAAATCGAAATAAATTGAGTGTAGGAACATTATATAAATATATAGGTAATGCTACCTAATCTTGAAATTCCTTTCTTTCACACATGAAATTGTTTAAACAACAAAAAATTAAAAAAAATACTTACCTATTCCTCCATTTTCATCAGGCACACGTTCAACAGGGTAACTTAGTTATTCAAGAATGTAGCATGCTTCATACCGACCTACACCGTATTACACCCAGTTGAACGTTCGCCTAACTAAAGGGAAGGAAGTTACCTAATTTACCTTAACGTTATTATCCAAGTTAGTTAATATAGCTGATATATTACTATCTAAGAATAAGTTAGGTCTATCTTACCTTAGATAAGGTATCTACACACACAACGATGACAACATCCGAGATTGATTTTAGGACGAACTAAAAATACATCATAGGGGTCTTACGAAAACCCACTGTTAGATCACCATCCTATTTGAATTTTTCAAAGTTTTGTGTTACAATTACGGGTGACTCGTATGAAACAGTGGTCTCTTAGATTAAACTAGGTTGCGGCTTTTCGTAGTTTCTAATTAAGTATGATTAGACCTATTTTTGTTTCTTCATCAGACAGAAAATTTCAAAACAAATTCTTATTTTTGTTGATAGGCAGGTACTCAAATCAATATGCAAATTTGTTTATACCCGGAAACTTAATCTAAACCCTGCAAAAATCACACAACGCTTTATTATTTTCCTGTATAGATAGCCCTCTGCGTGGATCACGTTTTCTGTGGTTAGGCGACCATCTGGGGCCTATCCCGCATGCTCCCTGAAAAATTCGGCACAATCGGATTCAGATCGAGCATATTACGACATACCTACAAACAGAATTTCATTAATTTTTGTTCATGGTACGGCGGACGGACTGAAATTTTACTGATATTTTTCTGAGAATGATCTAAATTGAGGTTACTGTCTAATATTATAGCACTTACCTACATTACACGCAGGGCCCTTGAACACAAGGGTGTACGTAATAATTAATAATGAAACAAAATGAAATTAAATACCTACTGGTTCGGACAGTACTTGCCTTCTAGCACTCAAAGCCAGAGCTGAAAGGCTCTTGTTTTCTGTATAAATGGTAACATTACCCACCCAGTCACATTCTGGCTAAACACACTATGGTGGCCTTTTGGCTACACCACATTCGGGTAAAAAGGACATTGTTTTTCTCTTCATTGTAATTTTAGGTGACACTGCTTTTGTCATTCGTATTAGATTTTCAACACGAAAATTTGAAGAATGATGAGCTTCGAGGAGAAGTGGAAGATTTTCCTCCTAGAAGTCCGTAGATGTACGGAAAAAACCCTAGGGCTGGTTGTTCGGGTCAAGTCATCAGGAAAGAGGAAGGACAGTTTTGACGTAAGCTCTCTATCGCCGTTTCACGTTGCTGACATTATTGCTGTTTTTATCCTTATTTAATACTAATGTGAAACAAAAACAATTTACACGCTTTCAAGTCACCCGTGAGCTACCCGTAATTTATTATGAAAAATAAGAGCTGGCGAAAGCCAGGAATGAAGTTCGTTAAAAAAAGCGTAAGATCGAATGACAAGAAAATCGAAATGTCCAGCGTCGTTTTCGAATAACGTTGGCAACATTGGCAATCCATATAAAATTGAGGGCTTTCCCTCTCTCCACTACACCACCAGTCCACAGTTCCTCGTATCTCCTTAGTTACAACCTCTTTCTTTCCTTCTCCGTACGACCTGCGTCGTTGGGCCTGCGCTTCTCGATTTCTGCGAGCCCGCGGTCCGTGCAATTTGTTGTCCTCTACCGCTCGGACACAACTCACTTTATTAGTACGCAAATATCGGATATTTCATCGCAGTCATCTTCCTACTCTTCGCAGGATGCCAGAAACGGTACACGTAAACGGCTTCGCCAACGGACACCACAGCGGGCCGGAGCTCCCAGAAAATGAGCAATTCCTCTTTACATCAGAGTCCGTCGGGGAAGGCCATCCCGGTGAGTTTTCTTCCTTATACCTAATAGTAACGTTAGACAGTCAGTTCGACTAATAAGTTTTTATCGGCCCTTGGGTTCCCCTATTCATCGCCCTACCCCTTTTCCGCGAGGATCGATTAGCTGTCTGGTGTCGGCATGCTTCCCCCTAGTGCGGCCTCGGTCCGGAATATGGCGGACGGAATAAACACGACCTCGTGGGAAGCAGTGTAGGATCTCCATTTGTGTAGCAGTCCATTAAAAAATTTGATGTAGAACATCACATTCCTTTCTACGATGATAAAACCCACTTCTTACTGAAACGTACTCGAGTTATGAAGCACCTACCATAACCTTTTCTTTTTTCATGCTTAGCGGCATCTTTCTTGGTTGTTAGCATGGTCAGTTGCTTCATTTATCGAAATCGGTACAATTTTTCGCTAGAGAAGATGGAAATATGAAGTTTCACGTCCATGTTCATATCTACTGATTCATCTAATGAGCCGTGAAATGTCAACATAAATTCGTGGCTGAAAATGTTTTAATGCGGCACAAATGCCAGGTAGGTGTAGGTATCTTACCTGTACGTGTAACTCGTATACCTAGCTTTTTTTATAGCCACTGTAGATAGTATCTCCGGAATCCGTTATTTCAGGTCGGGATATAGACGGGATGAAAATAGATTGCCCCTGTCCCGGCCTAATCTGTTCTTTTGAAATCAAGCCAGGCTCCATTTTTTTTATTAACCCTTTGTCGGTTTCGGTTTCATAAACGAAATCGAATTACCTATGTGTACTTAGATTCATCATTAATTGTTTCGTAATTGGCTCTAACTGGAAACTCCCTATTATACTGTGGTGAACCCACTAGATCAGGTGTTTTACGTACGTAGCTACGGAGTGTGTTGATCAAAAAAGTTTTGTTTGGAAAGTAGAACGGACGATTTAAATATTGTTGCAAGTTCACACAGTAGGTGCAGTGAAAATCAGGTGACCGGTTTTTCAGAAACCATCGTTCATTTGATTGCCGGCCGTCCGGGATCTCGCTCGGTACGAACGGTGGTCTGAATTGTAGAATATCAAGGACCAGTTTGAATGAATAGAATAGGGAGAGCTGAACATTCCTCAGGATTTGTAAAGTAGATGGCTGACAACTCCTTCCGAGTGTCCATCGGGATGGTTTCAAGCGGTCTTTACGCTCCAGCTGCCCTCATCATTAGACTGCATTAGACTATCAGTTCCACTACCTTCATGAAGAATTTCATAGACTGTAGCCCTTGTCGTAAGGCTGATGGCAACTAGGTTGTCGTAGGCTGTACCTGTCACCACTACCATTCTTCTGTGGCGCTTGGAGAACGGGAATGGGCAATTTCTTAAAAATTCTCATTTTTGTTTGCCAAATTCTGTCCATTAACGGAAATTAACACTTACTGGCTACATATCGAGGTGTTTGTCGAAAGCTAGGCAGAAAACGAGTGTGAAATTTGAATTTCCGAGTTCCTGCTAGAAATGACATCAGGTAAATTGCTGAGTAGTCCAAACCCATCACTTTAACAATGCTCAGAACCGTAATGGATGGATAGAGGCGCAAGTTAATAAATAAACTAAAAACAATCATGTCCTCCAAATCAAACCAGTTGGAGGTTCACGAAGTCACAGCAAGGTTCTTGAAGGTTGTGGGGAAGGTTTGCCATTTCTAATGTTGGTTTGTTGGCAGCATTGAGAACCTTTGTCTCTGACGCTTCCCTCCCCCTCCTTGCGCCAGCAGCCAATTACATGTCCTGATAATGGCCAGTTAAATTAAGCAGCCAATTAAATAGACCTGATACAATCACCACCATTTTAAATATTGCTTATATTTTTTGAAAACGGGCTTCTAACTACCATCTTCCGAGAGTTCTGAATATTTTTTTCCAACAAACCAATCTGACGATAGTTCTTTGTTGTACTTTACTAGTCTGAAATGTAATAGCTCCAGCCATTCGAAATAGTTTGGCTCCTCGAAAAGTTAGCAATCCGTACACCATGTCCCCTAGTTTCTTTTGTACTTGTTGGGGAGTGCACGCGTATTATTATTATTATCATTATTATGGTGGTTGTCACCTGTGGGGAGTAAAAAGTGCCACGGGGTGACGCGAGTGGGGTGCTCAAGGGCCTGTTCCTACCCACAAGTGCATGTGGGGGCTCAGTGGTCGGGCGTAATAGCCTCCCCCAAAAACTGCCTCACCTGGCTGCACGAGGCAGTCAGCACGCGGCCTTCTGCTTGTCCTCATAAATTCCACTGGGTAACCCAAGGAACCTCAAGTTTTCATGGAGTTTCCTGGGTACCACCCTGGTGGCAGACAAGACCACGGGAACGATCCGTACCACCTCCTGCTCCCACATTATCCTTATCTGATTACCATGGGATAAATACTTATTTACCTTCTCCCTGTGCTTGGCTTCGAGGTTTGATGTGATAGGTACAGAGGTGTCAATTAGATAGGTCGTTCCCTCCGCCTTGTGCACGAGGGCAATATCAGGCCGGTGTGCAGTGACTGGCAGATCAGTCTGTAGCTCCTTGTCACAATACATCCTGTAATTTTCATTCTCCAAATACCTGGCTGGCACGTACTGGAACTAACACGTCCTGTCCCGAATGAGAGTGCTTTAAGCCAGTTCTTGATGGACTGTACGCGCCACCATGTTATGCCTATGTCTGATTTTGACACCAATCGCACTTCATACAATAAGTATGTACTTAGGTAGTTATTTTTCTATGATTTTTCAAAGATTCCGGAAGTTTGATGTTGTTGCACCCCTTTCGCCTGAGTCGGACCCCCCCCCCCCCTCCCCTCGCACTGTGACGCTAGAACTTCTGGAAACTTCGAAAAATCACAGAAAAAACTACTTACTGCGGTTGGTGTAAAAATTCTCAGGATGGAATCTGCTTTCATTAAAAAAAAAATAGCTGCCACGTTTGTGACCCGTGCGCAACCTCATTTTGAGTTACTAAGTGCTCGATTTCAAAGCACGTGCTGTTTAAGGACCTCGTGGAGAGTTAGCTGCCTCCCTATTTAACTGTTTAATCAATCATTTTCGAGGGTACCAACGATGAAGCAGACACCAGTATGTGCCAGTGTGAACGCTGCATGTCTTATGCTAATTGTTGATTAGATTGGGAACTACTACCTGAGTTAATAGGTACCTTTGTAGTTTGACAGAGAAAGTTTGAACGATTCTTCTGAAGGACATATTTTCGCCCTTGGCACACCATGAATGTAATCTTGCCCCTTTATGACAAGTTATTGGGTCAAGTGAATCAAAATCCAGTTTGACGTAACCGCAGTTCCCCTATTGAACTGATGATTATCACCAGTATTACACTTAAAATCAATTTACATATAACGTTTCCTCTTATTTTGTTTTACAGATAAGATGTGCGATCAAATCAGTGACGCCATTCTGGACGCTCATTTGAGACAAGACCCTGACGCAAAAGTCGCCTGTGGTAAGATATTTCACCATCTGTTACTTTTTGTTTTTTTATTTTTTCCCCTTTTTTTTGTGTCAGCATCATAATTACTTACTCCATATTCTGTATGACATTAGGAAGACAGGAAACGTGAAATATGCAGAAAAGGTGGATCCTCTTGATATGGGTAATGCGTGCTCATTACATGGGACTGGACTGTTTAGATCACTCCAATTGCAGTTACCCGTACAAATCCCCAACTTTCTTGCGCAACTAGGTCAAAACTGAATCTCTCACTTGGTGAACCATCGAAATTGGGTGAAAATTGGGTTGTTGGTAAATATTAAACCATGTTAACCAGGTGGACTTGTCTCCCACCCTCTCTCAGAACACCGAAAAGTCATATAACTTACAAGAACATGATAATTATTGTTGTTGCACAACTAGCTCAGACAGTGAGTCATTTTCCAAAACAACCACGAAAGTCGGATAAAAATCGTTACACATCACAAACTGTTTACCCCCACTCTTTCCAAAGAAAAACGGAGTTATTGAAAAATAGTCTATTTCCACTAATACACGAAAAACGCAAAAAAACACTGTTATAACAGTGTTGAAACAGTTTGAAACAGTAACTGTTTTTTTTGCGTTTTTCGTGTATTAGTGGAAATAGACTATTTTTCAATAACTCCGTTTTTCTTTGAAATGGGTTTCCACGATTTCGTCGCGAGTGATTTAGTTCGTCCCACTCTTTCCATTTGTGCATAAGTGTGAACAAAATGAAAGAGGAACTGTCAATGTGCGGCACAAAGCTTCCTCGTAATTTTGTTCGACCCGACTGGCAGTTACCACTGACGTCAACCCTTTGTTGAGCTGGACAACTGCTGGTATGACCCAGGCAGGGGACAGGGGGCTTTTTCAAATCTCTTTAACGTTTTCCCTTTTGTCTTTGAGATAAATTCATCTGAAGCTTCTTCCAATTAATTGCCCTCGTTTTCGTTATTACACAGGGAGTGCTTTTTTTGAAATGGTCGATGTAAACAGTATCACTAGAACAGGAAAAAATGGGGGGGTATTCAGACATATTGGTAATATTGTAGTTCGAAGCCCGTTTTCAAAAATAGGGGCAATATTTTTTAAATGAGGGTGATTAAAATTAAAAATGCGGCACAAAATGACTTGTCAGGTCTTTTGACATCTCATTGGCTGTTGGCCCAAGGAGGCGGAGGAGGTAAGCCTAGGAGTCGGGGGAGTGGATTGGGTTCTCAATGCTGCCAACAACCCAACGTTAGAAATGGCAAACCTTTGTGGCAACCTCCGAGAACCTTTACCGTGTTTTTTAAATTCATTTGGTACTTCTTCATTATCTGGTATACACCAAAAAAAATTCTCAAATTTTGATTAAATTATTTAATAACGTTTCTCAACAACAAAACAACTATTGCATACTTGTACCATCTATTCAGAAGTCCCAAACAACCTGCTCATTCACGGGATAGTTTCTGGGATTGTTTATCTTTTTTGAGATGCGAGCGCCAGCGAGCTTCCAGATCGCTTGACAATGCGAGCGGCGGAATGGGAACTAAACTTCTTGTACACCCACCGTCTTGTCTGACTGAACAATCGATGTATTTGAGATAATGATAATTGTTGTTGAGAAACGTTATTAAATAATTTAATCAAAATTTGAGAATTTTTTTTGGTGTATACCAGATAATGAAGAAGTACCATTCATTTATAAATTTTTGGTTCCACCCATCCTGCCATTACGGTTCTGTACATCCTTTAAAGTGATGCTCTAGCGCTCTAATCGGGATATAGGTTGAACTACAATTTACCTCATACGTCATTTCTAGCTGGAAACCAGAAATTCACATTTGACCTTCGTTTTCTGACGAGACACCGACACTAACACCTCATTATATGGTCAATAAGTGTTAATTTCCATTGCTAAAAAAAACGCTGCAAATCCCTGCACAACGGTTTATTATTTTGTATAGAATACCCTTCTGTTACAGATCACAGCTCTATGTATAGATAACCCGTCTATATAATATGATATGTACTATTCTTATACATATTATGTAGATCGCAGACCCTCCGTAGGTTAGTACCTAACCCCGTACTCGTTACTAGGTACCTACCTAAATCACGAGTTAAATGTTGCTAAAATAATTCTGCCGATGACAAACAGTACCTAACAAAATGAAACACACATAATGAAGTTCTGAAAAGAAATTGTTGATGAGGAATGAAAAAAGTTGCAGAAGTACCTACCAACAAACTCCAGCCCCTTCTACGTAGATGGTATAATGAACCGTTGTGTAATAATTTACCGTTGAGTAATGATTTACCGTAGTAATAATTTACCCATCAATAATACTTCAACGTTTGTTCAAGTTTCACTACCTACCAACAAACTCCAAAAGAGCCATCATTTTTCAAATGAAATAATATCACAGAACACAACCAACTCGACTTCATAATCCGCCAATATAATCAGGTGATCCCTACCAATGATTTTATCTCCGCCAAATTTCCTATTGTGGGCGCGTCTCTGGTTACGAGATTTGGTTTGGATTGTATACAATTTCATTCACACTGGAGTCGAAAATGCCTGTCGGTGCAAACTTCGGGGCCTTACTGTGAACGAACGGCTGGACGTACGATGCTCCGGATGGTCTTAAAAAACTCGCAAGTTCAAGAACTATTTAAAACCGTAAAAATATTTACGTAAAAAAATGGTATAGGCGTTTTGAAAATTTCAACCCCTATTTTGAACCCCTTAGAGATGACTCACAGTAACGTCGAGCTTCGAGGACCAACTAGACGCCGAACGGAACCTATAACCCGAATTTCATCAATTTTTTTTCATGGTAACTAAGAAAAGTCGTACGGCGGACAGACAGAAATATTTTTATTGCAGTTTTGGATTCTACATACCTTGAAACGTAAACCATCAAATTTTGAGGGGGGGGTAAGAATTTTTTTTTTTCATGCTCGATTCCAATGGTTCATTATTGAAAATAATAAACCAAAAATCAAATTCATGGCTGCGCAGATGCAGCAATTCCCATGCACAACGGACTGAAAAAACTTGATTGTCTGTGACTTCGAATTGATGGCTTGTTTCTACTTACCTCGTTGTTTTTATTTCACAGAAACAGTCACTAAAACCGGACTTGTCTTGCTTTGTGGGGAAATCACTTCCAAAGCAGTTGTCGACTACCAGAAAGTTGTTAGAGATACCATCAAGCACATCGGTTATGACGATTCCTCCAAAGGTCAGTAGTCTGCCGCCATCACATTCCATATTTGAAGCATTTTTGCCGCTCGAGAAAAAATGACATATCCTTCGTTGAATGTTTCTTTCATGATGTGGACGAAAGATCCACCGCTATCAGAAAACTCATATGCACTTGAGGGATGGGACATCGACCGTAAAACATCGATACTTGCGTTGTTAGCTTTGATTGCGTTGATGCTTTTGATATGAAAGTATTTCAAAGTATTTTTCGACGTTAGAAACCAAAGTAGGTATATTGAGAACAGAAACAAGTAATGAAATCCAAGTTAAGGAATCAAAAGATAAATTGAATGAAGAAAAAAAACTGAAGAACAAAAATTGAACAAGAATGGCTTCAGTTCATTTTTATTGATTTTTACCTATCTATGCAGGTTTGCACTCAAGAGGTCTGACTGTGCAGTGTGTACGTGCATAACTACAAATTCGCCAAATAATTAATTTTTCTCCATCGTCCAGGTGGGAGACTAATATTAATGTTCGAAAATGTCAAGCCATTAACAGCGAATATTTTTGCGCTGCAAATTATTGCGCAACGGTTTCTTATTTTCATCTAATTCCAAAATTTTCACGTGATTCGGATGATTCGTTTGGCCGTGAACGGCAAACTTTCACCCTTCATCAAATAGGTGAAATGGTACTTACAAAAATCCGAAGTTACCATCTCTTTTCAAATGAAATAATATCACGGAACAACAAACTTGATTTAATAAAGCAATGCGTGACTATAATCAGCTGTTACCTATCAATGGCTGGATGTGTACCTTTCTTCTTTTTTACTTTTTTTCTTCAAGCTCGATTCCAAAGGTTTGTTTTTGAAAATAATAAACCAACATAGTCGATGTCGATGTCCCATCCCCATTGCACGTATTTGATCGGGGTTGGTTGGTGCATTGACTGATGTCAGCAGACCACTTACTGCAGACTTACCTATGAGGTAATCTTTAGGCCTAATATTGCATCGTCACTGTAGTATGTAGTCAGTATTATTGAAGGCATCAAATTCTTTGAGATATTGTATGTAGTGAGAAACGCTCGTTCACAAAGTTTCCTGGTGGTCAAGGTTTCGACTATTCGACCTGCAGCGTGTTAGTGGCTATGGGACAGCAGTCGCCTCATATTGCCGACGGCGTGTACAATGACAAAGTCGAGTTGGACATCGGTGCTGGGGATCAGGTTGACAAATCACGTTTTTCTTTAAAAATTTTGGGAATTTCTCGGGCCTATATTAACCTCGGTACCTATCCTATTGACCGATGCGTCTCCTAATCATCATAGCGTCGTTGGTTTCCACGAAAATGGACTGAGGGACAGTTACCGACTTTTAATTATAACAAATTGAAACGAAAAACAATTTCGCTCGCTTTCTTACGTGTGCACGAATTTGGGGTCTTAACCTCGCATTTTTCTAACTTGGATATGTCCATTGTATGAGTTTTCGATTGATTAAATGATGAACCACTGTCCCTCGGTGATCGGTGATTTATTTGGAATTACAATCTAATCATGTTCCATATGGGGAAAATATTAACTCATTAAGGCCATGTAACAAATTTACGTTCATTTAAGTTCAAACTTTCACTGCGTATTATTTCTGTTTGCGATTCGATATAAACTGAACTGCTCATGATTTGAATAGCGTTGTTGAACGAATTACAGAGTTACCTCATACAATTTGAAATAAAACAGCTCTTTTCATGGTCTCCGAATTGATATAATACGAGTAGTGTTTCAGTTATCAAGTTCCGTAAATTGATACTTCGTGTTTGAGTTATCACCGGCGGTTAATTGGTTGAATTTAATTACGTCAGTTTATTCTGCGATTCGTTACCTCGTAGCCAGTGTAGTAGTTATGCAATTTTCGATTCAGTGGCATGAAAATCAATGGTCGCGTTCCAGTCTAATTCATTTCAATAAGATACCAATCAGTAGACCTTGAATTTCTCGCTTCGACCCACAGCTGATTTTCAAACCTTCGGAATATTACTGACCGTTTATTTTTGAAACTGTTAATTGGTATAAGATTGCTTCCTTTTTTGCCTTGCTAAACCCCTCAATTGGATTGGAATTCGCATTTTACGACACGTTGCTGACGACTTGCAAGGTCGGAAATGTTTAAAAAAATAATAATTAGAAAATTGACTTGTTGAGGTACAAGAGTCTGATAGCGCACGAGATATTATTTTATTGGCCCTTCGAGTTTCTACATTACACATTGTTATCACCGTTACCTTTATCATTGAATTTCAATCTATTGGTTGGATACTGAAGCATGCATATGTCCCGTCGTCATTAATGCTAACATGGTGCCATTTGTTGTACGTCCTTATTTTTTTTAAATCAAATAATATCAGGGTTTTTGAACGGTTCTCGAGCTGTAATCTACCAAGTTGGTAATTGAACATGGGAATTTATTTTACATAATTACAAAATTAATATTTTGTATGACATAATTGATAGGATAATAAGAAATTATAATGCGATGATGTTAGTTTCATAGACTAAGAAAAGAAGGATATGATATTTTAAAAAAGGTATCTATTGAAGCAGCAGGTTAATGTTGAACTATCTCGCTTAGATAGTTGCCTCAGAATCCAGATCACTTCAGCCGTCACATGGTTCTGGTGAGTTCTCATGGTAACTTAGATGTTTTTTAAAAAGTCCATGGAGGGGGGATTTATGTCGAATGTCTTGTCCTCAACGATGTACCTTGGTGTGCCTTGAATATCCCCAACTTATTGACAAACCCATATTTCACCATTCAATTTTTAAATTAACGATCGAAATCTCAGGTTTTGATCACAAGACATGCAGTATTCTGCTAGCTCTCGACGAACAATCGCCAAACATCGCTGCTGGCGTCCACCAAAATCGCAACCCTGAAGAAGTTGGTGCTGGAGATCAGGTACCTTCCAGAGTTCATAATGTTCCCATTTTTTCTTTTGTTTCACTTTATTTGTTTTATCACAAAAGGGGGTCCCGCGGTCTTGTAAATCAATTCCGTTTTCTCACAGAATTTCGTTCTCCGTACACTCAAGGTAGGTTTCAGGAAGTATAGTTGATCCATTTCTATTTCCTCTCAACCTTGGAATTTCATCCCTACATGCTGTTGTGGTTTTTAGTCCCCAATGAGGAATGGACGTGGGTCAGAATTTGCTGATTGTGACCTCAGAATCCCGAATTTTGAGGTCCGAAATCCGAGTAGTTTTTTGGCAGAACTAAGCAAAAGAAAAAACGCGTGATGTCATCTGGTATGTGTCGCCCTCTTAATTGGTTCCTAGGTGCGGGAGTGAGAGGGCAGTGCATAACAGATGGCGTTGCACGCTTTTTCCTAATTAAAAAGTCCATTCCTCATTGATGCACTTCGGAAAAAAAAAATCCTATCTAATTAGGTCATTATTCCTAGTAGATTCGGTTGTCTAGATATTTCAGTTGTATCATACAAGATGTTACTGCGCATTGGTGGAACTCTACTGCAACTATTATAAATATCGTTGAAGCATTAGGTTGTATATTATAAAGCATTAAGTTGTATATTATACTACTTGGTATCTCGATGTGGTGGATAATTCTGATATACGGCGTTACATAATCCCTGAAACCCCTGGGAAGCAGCTTCCACCTTGTGAGCTGAGGTTAGATCTGGCCTTGCTCGCCAGATACTCCTTACCTCCTATTGTGGTGCCTGCATTTTTCTGGAAGACTGAAAATAGGACGATTTTGAAGCCAACGGGTGCTGTCCAAACAGGACCCGTCACCTTCACTTGAAGCTAGCAAACGAAGGTACGATCCCTGAGCCATGATCTGACGGCAGGATTGACATTTCAAGTCATATTAAATAACGTGTTTAGTTTTCTTGTTCACTGAGCAGACAGAGATTTAATTTGTCATATTTATCTCTCCCCCAAGCTAACCTTGTGTCATGGAAAGAGGTAAACGTGCGATAGGGGGGTATTTTTTGAAACATGAATGAAGATGACATAGTAAAGAACATGATGTATGTGTATGTGAAGTGTGGAACATGGTACTAGACGGTATCCGTCATCACCATGGTCTTCATCTGACCGTCACTTGGAGCACTATATTCGTCCCTCGCATGTTACCTTTCTGTTTTCTTGTTCAGTTTACTTTATGGTCTGTATTATATAAAAGAAAAAATTCAACGTACAGGGACGAATACTCCATGTTGAAGCTACGAGTAATTACTTAGGTAGGTAGGTGTTTGAAGTAGACAAAAATAGAGCACTTCTTGGTTATTCAAAAAAACTAGGTATTAAAAAAAAAAGTGTTAGGTATTTTAAAAAAAGGCCCTTGTTTCAATCAAAGGAATGGTTGCAGTCAGCGCTCCAAGTGACGGTCAGGTGAATGTGATGGGGGTGATGCTGTCTAGTAACATATTGTGCAAAGGCCTAGGTTGAAGGGTTCTACAGCACCCTGCAAGGAAGGCCAGTGGGGTCACTCAGATGATTTGCTGAGGGGGGTTCTGTTCTTCTATGGCTTGCGAAATCTAATTATGTGGTTATTTAGTGATTTTAGTGAGTGGTGATTTACAGTATTTGAGGCAGATGGTCAAGGATTTTGACATGGAGTGTAAGTCCTGGTCATCTATATGTTTTGCTATGAAGGTTTTATCTTTTGGATTTTCTGAGTTGGTTGAATTCATCCAAATTGTTACTCAACATTTGTCCAGGTCCTCCGAGCCATCATTTAAATAAGAAGTACCATTTTTGGGATTGTGAATCCCAATTTTTTTAGATACCCTGACATCAGCAATATTAGTGGGATAGGTGATGGGCTAATTCCTGGGGAGTATTCCTGACATGGGCATTTGTTCGGGAATTTGCATCAATCAATGTCGCTTTATTCCGGTAACATGATTGGTTTATGGAACCACCATGGATGCTCTGCTAGAATATTGAATATCCGTAGCCAGAGAAATCTAGCGGGTCGTTGTTAAACTTTGTAAAAAAAAGCTAGGTACAGTGTATGGAGAAATTCAAACGCCAACATGTTTGGATTTTATTTTTTATTTTTACTCCTAATTTTTTAGGTGCCGGGGCAGTGGCCCAAGTGGCTTTATGGACGCAACTCCCCTGGGTTCAGGTCGTTCTTGTTGAGCTTCAGCTGATGGGGAAGCCGAATTTTTCAAAATATTGTAATTGTGGCCTATGTACTGTAGTTTGTCCTGTTTCGGAACATGGTGGACATCCATGTTCATTCTTATATTCTTCTTTTTCAAATTTCACCATGATTGTTTCAAGTGGCACACTGTGGTTGAGAGCATTCGTGTTCCTTTGAAATACTAGTCTTCTTCGTTTCCTGTTACTGTTCAACTTGTTATTCTTCTTCCCTGGGCTTCTGTTCCTGTTATTAGAACACTTGTCACGGTCTACCTTCGGTTCGACATTTTTTGAGTAGGTGCTTCGGTACCTACTTAGGTAGGCTAAGTTAATAACCATTTTATGCACCTAGGCATAACCTACCATAAATAACTATTTTATGCATTTAACTGTTAATAGTATCCATTTAGGGCCGGTTTCACCACTAAACCATGAACTCGGTTTATCGGAAACCTAGTTCATCGTAACCGATGGATTGATCTCAGTTTAAAAAGTTTTGGGTTTCACGAAGTTAAACGAGTTTCTAGGATCGGAGTTCATGTTGAACTAAGATCAACGAAAACCAAGTTCGAGCTGCTGTTGATCCACAGTTTGAACTCTGATTTGGAAGGCAGGGGTTCGATTATTCGATGATTCGATGATACGATCAGGTGATAACGAGGTAAAATTGGGAGTGTCAGCTGTTTTGATAAACGTGGGAACGAGAAGCCCAGCTAACCATTTCTGTTTTTGCTTTCCCTACCTACACGTTGTTTTTCCCCGTTTTTTTTTTCTCGCTAAACATAGTTGTTTTTCTTTCGAGAGTCTGTATCTCGACACAAAAGTCACTCATCAAGATGTTCAAAATGTTCTGTCCTCTGGCGGAATTACCTCGGGCGGCGAATTATATTGTTGAGTTCATCACTTTCATCTTCGTCGAAAATCATGTTAACAACTCGCACTAGTGATCGAGACATTGTTGATGTGAATGGATAAGCGGGAGGGAAAAGTAGACTTGAACTGAGTTTATCACTGCTGATCGGCCAAAATCGAGCGTTCAGCGCTGAACTCCCGTTGAACTGAGTTCAGGGTTAAACGCCCGTGGTGAAACCCAACCTGACGGACAATCTCCGTTTACGATTTGAACCGTGATTTGAACTGAGATCAACACCTTCGTTTACGTTGGTGAAACCGGCCCTTAGATAATCTAGGAGCATACAAAGTAATAAAGAAGGAAAAATAAATTCCTGATTCTTACCCTGAATTTTCAAGTCGGGGAATATTTCCAGTAAACTCCTGCCCATCCGGGGATATTCCCGTTAGCTGCTGACACCTGTTCGCTTATCATCATCTTGGAAATGCGTCTTCTGGCGATTACCTGAAGAATAGCTTCATAATAAGTTGTTACTGGAGGAGAGCAGGTGTTTTTATAAAGCTTAATCACCAAATATCTCCTGGCTAATTATCTTTGAAGGTCAGCTGAATGTTTCCGAGAGGAACTTGAGTGTAACTATGGCCTTCTAAAATAGTCAGTATGTCCAATACCCACAACGTAGACATCTTTGGTCCTGAAGAACTCCGGAGGTTAGAATGATATTTGCCATGGTTAGATACTATTTCTTTGCTGATGTTCAAGGTTGATGAAGTGGGATAAAATCTAACGCAAGGTAATTATAATCAAGTAGGTACATCATCTTTTCCCCGAGCCATCCCTATAGATGCGCTGATTCGACATCATGATTTTAATCCTTACACTATGTGTCGTATTCATCTGTTTGTGTCTACCAATAGTACTAAGTACGAAGGGTTTTTTTTACAGCATGGTAAAGGAATCGATATACTTCATGGGTGGGAGCATGAATGGATCTTACCTTCTTTGCATGTATTGTGACATTTCAACTGCTACTGTAAATTTGAGCCCTAAACATTATTGCCGAGCTTCAGTGAGGCTTCTTAGACTCGAGCGTCATGTGTGGATGACGATATTTTTATGTGCCTCAGTATGTCTGTACCACTGCGGTACAAGCCGCAGTTTTGGGTATTTTGACATGAAATTTTGAAAGTATACTCATTAGGCCTCCAGAAATTATTGCTGTATAGTTTTTGGTGCCACCGTGATGCCAGGGACTGGCGCTACGCTGGCACTGGTGGGTGGCAGTGCTACCACCTGTCGGAAAAATATGTTTGATATAGTTGTTCATGTTTTCCAGCACGCTGAATCGAATGGCATAACTTTCAAATCTGTTTAAATCATCCTTACAGCGATTGACAAATATTAAGCCATAGCATGTTACAAAAAAAAGTAGCTGTCATTGAGTATGGTACATAGGCAGAATTTGAGCCTATTTTCAAAATTGCGTGAGGCGGACCCACTAGTCTATGAGTTGATTATAGGTGTGCTGGACAAAATAGTTTACTACAAACGACCATAATGAGTAATAACTTTTTGATAAATGGAAGACATTTGGTAAACAAGGTGTACCACACTAACATTACGCTTACATTCTAAGAAGTAGTAGCTATTTAAGGCTATCTACTGCAGTGGCATAGGGTTGGTATAACGGCATATCAACAGCTATGATCAATATTCGTAAACCTTACACTACAAAGTGAAGTGTATAATTACATTATGGATTTTTTTCTCATTGCATACTTAACATGTGTTATGAATGATGAATTTTTTGGTGCGTTTGAAAAAAGTATGGTCACTTGGAAATGTAACGAATTTTAAATTGCGAAATGTTACTTCCAGTCTCCACCAGATGGCATTTCGATAGCGTAATGCTTGTGTGGTATTCCTATAATAGTGCCAGTTGAGTATACATGCTGAGCTGTCTAGCTAATATTCAGATAGTTAAATACCTTTTACGAGTCAACTATACAGATGTTTATTCATGATTAATTTGCCATCCATTCGGTTACGGGTTCATAAGTATAATACCTTTTTCTTCTGGATAATTTTTGTTCTCATGTATATTTGTTGTATTTGCATAATTGTCCTGCATTTCAACACAGTATATGTCCTATCCAGGGTCTCATGTTCGGGTATGCCACAAATGAAACAGAAGAATGCATGCCACTGACGGTAGTACTCGCTCACAAATTAAACGAACGTCTATCTGAGCTTAGGCGAAGTGGCGAATTCAAGTGGGCCAGACCTGACACTAAGACCCAGGTGTGTATGAATGTCTTGTTTATATACGTATACTTTATAAATCGTTATCATCATTATTAGTAGGTTCCTGCTGAATTTTCCGTGCGTTGCACAGGGCAGTTTGATTTGTAACATAGGAAACGTATGGGTACAACGTTACGACACAACATGATCAGTAGTGGGTGATCTCAGTATAGTTATTGATTCGGTTAAGAAGAGTAGGTAATTACTAAAATCGTGAATAATCGTCAGTAGGTTTTACTCGACAGAATTATTGCCAACCTCTTGTTATGCACACTGCGGGAGTATTATAGCTATGTAGAAATCACACACGAAAACAAAACAACCCCATGTGGTGTTCTCTTCGAGAACTACCGTTCCTACTCAAGGAATAATTTAAAGAAACTAATAGGTAATTTAGGAAAAAACAGGTACTGGTCTTTCTACGGTGTATTGCTCACACAAGGATAGCTCCACGCACACAGCCTACAGAACCGCGACACGGGTCCGTCCCCCTCCTCTTCCTTTCCTTCCACGTCGCTTATCAGCCGGTTGACGTCGCCTTCCGGATCGTCATCTCCTTATGAGCCACAGTGTTGTCTGCCCACAACATCTCCTCCGGCTTAAATGCCAAGTACGGCCTCGTGCTGGCCACACCCAGGTTGTCCTTGCCTCTTGAGGACATCGCACGCTGTGGGGCAGGAAGGCATCTGGGGTTGCTGCTGTGGATGACAGGCTCATTTGTGCAGGCATAATGGCTGGCCAGGGCTCTCCTTCTGGTGGGTACAGAATCATTTGCAGGGTGGCACTTGTAAGGAGAATCTGTCCCATTCGGCTCTGCTCACCCAGCCCTGTGCGGACAAATTCAGGAGGGACGGCTGCCCGGGTACCCTGGAATGGAAAAGTTTAAGAATTTTGCTCCACAGATGGCCAAAATGGGTCCCTATGGCTTGTGTGGGGTAAATTTTTTCACCATAACTACTATTAATGTACCTATTGAACAAATAGTAATATTAGTAATAATAGTAATATTAGCAAGTAACTATTAGTAATAATGTATAGTTTTATTTATAATAGTTAGGAACACTTTTATTTGACAATGCCTAGGTTAGAACATGACATTATTTGTTTTTTCCTTTTTACACTTCCTGGAGTGGTACATTTGGTTCCTGTAACTTATCTGTCCTTTGTCGAAGTCGTACGTCGTTGTTCCATTAGCCTGTTAGTCACTGACACTGTTGTAAGGGACTAAGCGGAAACTTAAGCAGGGTCACTACCTGGGAAAGGAAGGCGGCAAGGGAAAGCTTTGGGGCAGGTTGTACACTGACACGAAATTTACCCTCGTTACATGCACCACATTTAAATGTTTACTAGCCAGGAGCTCTCGGATCCTGCTACCAAATGCTTCTACTGCTTCCCCTGGCTTGATGGTAGCCTTTGTGACTAGCTCTAGGTAGTAGGCACTAGTGTGGAAGCCCTCAAATCTCCGCTGCAGTTCCCTCTCAAAGGTTTCCAGTGTGGCAGTTTGCGCGGGCTGAAGCTCCTTACAGACCAGGGCCCTAGCAGGACCCGTAAGCCGCCCCTTCGCTATATAGACCCACAGATGTTCTGGTGCCACGCACAGGCCCATCAGGTACTGCAACCGCGACATGAAGTCATCTAGGTTGCTTCCAGTTTCACCTGAATAGGCTGGGACTAGCTGGTTAGCCAGCTTTGAGAGATAATCCATGCCCCTTGGTGCACCAGTGGAATCTCTAATGAGAGAGTCACCAGAGAAAAATATGGAATGCGGCATCGGAGGGTTTGGAAGCTGGGTAAGGTATTGACTAGCTGGCCCATACGTGCATGCAGCATCACCCGCCGGGAGCCCATAATATGCGGCTTGTGGATGGTGGTATGTAGTAGTTGGTTGAGGTGATGGGACAGGGCCAGGCCCAGGAACTTGCCCAAGACCTTGACGTGCTGAAGGCACAGAGGACCTACTAGCTGTATAGCTGGATGGGAATACGTCCTCCCCCAAATGTGACCCTCCTACTTCTAGCAGCTGGGGTGCTTTGCCCCCTTCCCCCCTCATGTGCACCCAGTACCGTAGGTGTGGGTCCCCTGTCCTCAGGGGGTGCTGCACAGGGGTCAGGATGTCTGCCAGCCTCAGGTACAAAGAGATTTTTGGGTGCGGAAGAGCCTGGGAATGAATGACTGGGAGGTGCAGGGGGAGGCAGGCTGGCATCGTCCTCCTCATCAGCACCCATCACTTCTCGTATCTCCTTAATTTCGGCTGACAAAGCTTGAACACGGCTAGACACACCAGTCACAGCATCAGAAAAGAAGTCTAGTGTCCGAGTGGCGATGCGATGGTTGGACTGGACCTCCTCATGCATAGCTACGACCTCCTCCCTAAGAGATCCCTGACTGGACCGGACTTCCTCCCGCAGAGCCGCGACACGGGTCCGTCCCCCTCCTCTTCCTTTCCTTCCACGTCGCTTATTAGCCGGGTGACGTCGCCTTCCGGATCGTCATCTCCTTACGAGCCACAGTGTTGTCTGCCCACAACACCCATGTGTTTTATATCAATTCGGTAAGAACAAACAGTTGACGAGATTCAAATCATGTAGGATCATGGGTGCCAGCGACGTGACGTAGCAATTCATTCATAGTTTTTCAAAAAGCTGGAGCTTCCATAAGTATGCAGCTCCATTTGATTAGGCACTCACCCAAATCGGTCAGTCTAAAGGCTCGATCACATTCTAACAACTTAACTTGCCTACAAACGAATTTTTCGATGTGATAAGCAGAGACGGGACTTTTATGACGTATATTTTCCTTACTTGTAGACGTCTTTTTCGGAAATTCGGCTATTTCACGACGTTTTGTGCATGTGACGTCCTCTGATTTCTACTCCTAAGGAAAGTCTCCAAAAAATACCATCAAGATACAAATGGGGAACCTTTTTCTCCTTTTCTCTCAAACTCGCGAAAAATTTATACAAAAATATAAACTAGCAAATAAATTTAGTGTAAATGTGCATTTTAGGGATGGAACTTACGTACCTGTTTTCCACATCGCTTACAGGAGTGTTTCGCCTTCTAGAGGAAAGGCCTTCTCCACTGACATCCACTTACGCTTAAGAATTGACTTGTTTTCTTTCTGGAGTTCTTGGCATAGTGGCAGGAGTGCAAGGAAACATGAAACATTCTACTTACTTACCACGAATTTATAGGTACCATTCCTTAGGTTTTACTGTCCTGTTGATCGATATCAAAATTTAAAAAAAAATTGAATTAATTTTATTTGGCAAAAAGGGTTATAAAGTAGGTATGTCGTTTATTTCAAAAATTCTTAGTGACGTTTTAGCATAAAACGGACATTTTTATGATTAAAAACTATGAATACGATGTTTATGACTTTCTCCTGTCTCTGGTGATGAGTCTATGCTTACCTGAATACTTACACTTGAGTCCTTGAGTGGTACTTGGTATAATTATTTAAAAGCGAATTGGAGATGTTGATAGAGCAGAGCGACCAGCAGAGATGTTGCGGCGGCGCAGAGTATGCTCTTTGTGAGGTGGGAGGCATTGGTCCCTACTAAAGTGATTTCTATAATCATCTTCTTTTACTGTTCCATCCCAGAACCCTTTGGTCAGTGAAATTCAGATGGTTTTTCATCGATTTTTGTAACCTCGATGGTTGCAGATTCAAGTTGGATTATCCTTGACGTATCCTCCCGTCTCTTTCAGTTCAGTTTTTTAGCTGTGATGAGCACACAGTCTCGCAGACAGGTTTAAGACTTTTATTTTCGCAGGTGACGTGCGAGTACAAATTTATTGGTGGAGCTTGTGTACCAACCCGTGTTCATACTGTTGTGGTGTCAACCCAACACTCGGAGAAGATCTCCCTCAACGAGCTCCGCGACGCCGTGCGTGACAAAGTTGTTCACTCCGTCATCCCTGCCAAGTACATTGACAGTAACACCATCATCCACATCAACCCCTGTGGGGAGTTTGTGCTTGGAGGTCCTCAGGTAATTATTGCATCGCTTCTGATAGTTGAGCTGACCCATAAACATGGCAAGAAAAACGGGAAACTCACTGGCTGTTCGATCAACTTATTTCGAAAAACATTATTCTAAAATACAACAAGGATTAGGTAGATGTCAATAAAGCCTGTCAACAAATGCCTAAAAAGAGGTTGTAGACAACATGGAGGACGTCAGAGTTTTCTTTGACTACAGGAATGTGTTCAGAGTGGTCAGGGGCTAAACATAAGAAAAGTCCCCGGACCTACAACGTTCTTTGGGGTGGTGGTGGGGGGACACCCATACTTCGGTTACGGTTGGTCCTAACATCAAAAGTAGTAGTAACATCAAATGAAAGAAAATTTCATTATGCTAAAGTCAGTGTTAATCAAGGGGGTTTTCTGTTCTATCTCTAAAAAATTTCGAGATATTCGTCTTCAGAACTGAAATTTTGTTCTAAAACTTAAAAAAAAAAATTTTGTTCTAGGGGCTCTGCCTCCTGTTTTACAATAAAACCCCGATAATTTCAGATGCAAACCACACATCACTCCTTCCCATTTTTCTCGGATTATAATGTCATTATACTGACAGCTGTTTATTGCCGAGGGTGTTACTAACTACAATTGTGGCGTCGCCAAAAAACGACGCCCTGGCGCCATTTGAGAACGTCAACATTTTTTTAAAACCCTTATTTTTAAAGTTCTAACAGTTTAATCACCCAGTTTCCAGCCGTGACACCCAAAATAAGCAGTTTTAGAAACACCCAAAATTAGCTGTTAAAAGTTGATGACCCCGTCTTGTAGGAAATTCAATTGTCTTACATTTGTTGGGGCTACTTTTGATGTTAGATCAACCGTAACCGAGTTATGAGCGAAAATCCAAAATAAAACTCCACCCAGCGTTAATCGTACCGAGCAAAAATCCAAAACACCTCCCGCCCTCTCCCCCAGCGACCATATAGGCCCAAAGACTTGAAGTATGTTTATCCCCTGACGATTCAGAACACATTCCTGTAGTGAAGAAAAATCTGACGTCCTCCATATCGTCCACAAACCTTTTGACCGGACTACCAACGCACAGTCCTTAATCCTGTCTTAGAGGTGCCCACACCATGTACCGCTTACTATCTTTGGCAGGTGAGTCATACTGTGCTACACCAGTGTCTATCGCAACTCCGAATCTGAACTGTTATGCCCATGAATGTGTCTGTCAGTTTTGGGTTGTTCAGGATTGGGGACACACATTATATTCGTAGAATATGGCCTTAACTGTTTATTTTTATAGTCGTACTTCCCTAGTACTCTTTAGATGAAGTCAAGTTGGAGTACTTGTGTTCTGGGTTTATAACACTGTCATAAGAAATGTTTTAGTGAGTTCATAGTTCGTAACGAATGAAAGAATATGGAACGATTTGGCCCTGCAGCCCACCAAGAAATTGACCGATGACTGGTGAAAGATGTTTGGAGAACCAATGAACTGTCCTTGGAATATACAAGAAATGTCCCAAATTCTGAATTTTAGCCACACGACTGGTACTTTTTTTTTGTCGGGGCGTTTTATGACCTATAATTTCGCACGGCTACTTTATTCCACAACAACCAATCTGGTGATTTCAAGTATATTATATATATATTATATAGTATATAATATATTATATAATAATAATAATAATACTCTAATAATAAAAGTAGGTAATAGAAATGGTTACGAAGAGAAGTGTAAATCGTTGATTTAGGACGGTGACAGAGCGGTCATCGTCGATTTATCTCAATTGAGTTGATCAAACCCAACTTCGTCGTTCAACAACTGGGGATCTTTGATTAGGTGAACGTTGAATAAACAGGCGAAAAGGTCCTTAATGCTTCTTTGCGGTACCAAATTGGTTTTTAAAAAACCCTGTTTTTTTATTCTGAACTTCACAGTGTGATGCGGGCCTGACGGGAAGAAAGATCATTGTGGATACCTATGGTGGATGGGGAGCTCACGGCGGTGGTGCTTTCTCTGGAAAGGATTTCACCAAAGTCGACCGATCTGCAGCCTATGCTGCCCGATGGGTGGCGAAGTCTTTGGTTAAAGCTGGTCTTCTCAAAAGATGCTTAGTTCAGGTATATTACCGTCGGGGAACATGCACGACTTGTGCACTCTCTTCCTTTTACCAGCCATTTTGGTCATCTGGGGCCTGTTTCATAAAGCAGCATGTGACAAGCTGCAAGTCGGTTATTGTACAACTTGTAGAAAACGTGGTGAATTGCGTTTCACAAAGCTACGAGTGTAGAATTGTTAGTGACAGTGAATCCTCACAATTGTACAGGAAGATGTTGACAAGTTAAGGTGTTTCTCCATAATTTTCTACAAGTGCCAGTTCTACAATTGTAAAAGTCGACCGAGTTTGGTTTATTATTCTGTGACTAATTCACCTGTGTATTCGCTCAGCAAAAAGTTATAACACCCCCTCAAAATTTTTTCTTTTACGTTTCACGGTATGTAGATTCCAAAAATGCTATGTCCGTACGCCGTATCATGCATCTCTACTTCATTTTGGGCCCTACTTGTGTCTCGAAACTGTATCCCGGTCGGAGTATGCTCGGAGTAAAAACGTGTATAAAAATAGGTATTTTTTGTGTTTTATTAAAATGAGCTTTTGAGGTATCGTTTTCCATTTTTTTAGATCAAGAAGACCGAATATGAAGTCAATTTTGACCAAAGAGTGGAAAATTGAGGTTCTAACGAAGTTTCGACCTTATATTTACATTAAATTTTGGTCTAAAATCTTCGTTCTTCCGCACACAGTTCCCATTTGGGAACAATTGTGAGTCCATGTTGTGCTCCAAAGCTCGGCAGCCCGATCGGCAGCCCAGGGGTGTTATAGGAGAAAAATGGGTGTAAAAATAGCGTTTTTCGAGGGATTTTTGAGGTTTTAGTGAACATGAGCTTCTGATGTATCTTCCCATGTTTTTTAGGGGGAGAAGACGGACTAAGAAGTTGATTTTGACAAAAGAGTGAAGAATTGAAGTTGTAACGAACGTTAAGCTCCCGAAATTCCTTTTCTATGAGTCAAACCTGGGACATTGTCTGAACACCGTAAATTTGTATAATAACACTAGATGTAGTATTATCAGGTGGATCAAGACAGTTAAATGTTATTGTCAGTGATCACAGTCTGTAGAGATAAAAAAAGAGACTAATTCGTGTCTTGGAGGCCAAAATTTGTGGAAACCATCAAAAATAACTATTTCGATTATTGCGAATGAAAGGAAAAATAAATGAGCAGCCAATATTTCTGTAGTTATGTCCAGTAGAATAATAAACCCAAGTGACAAGGACTTTGCAGCATTTTTAACCTACCTCCGTTTGCCTGTACACTTGTAGAATTCGTAAAATAGTCAAGTTTGGATTCACTTCATATTTCTCACAGTCGTTTTTCTCTCTCAATTTATGGGTACTGCTTATCTACCTACTTGATGTGTAAAAAACGAAGATGAAAGAATATCTGTGTGTTCAACGTCGAAGGCGAGAGGTCTTTTGTTCAAGGGTTAACAGCAACTTCCAAAGTTTGTATTCAGCGAAAATCTACCATGTCCGCTGAGGCCCAGGAGTGCTTCTGATCGGCCGACAGATCGAATGTCCTATACCTACGGTTGGTCTCTCCGAAATTGAGATTGTGACTGGCCAAGCAAGTCACGTTGTATCCATCTAGAAGTACCTATTACTTTTTTGTTACGATCGATACTCGACAAGTGTAACGTCAAAGTTGGATGAAACAGTGACAGCAAGAAACTCAAACTATTAACGGCTTATCAACACAGCTTGACTGCTAAAATACGTCGTCGAAGACCATGAAACTGTAAGTGCACACACACACGCTCTAGTAACTTACGCTCTGCAATTCTAACTTTTGTAGACAGTTGTTCACCATTGTAGACATGTACACTTGTTGGGGGTCTGTTCCATAAAACCACAAGTCTACAAGTACAGGCAGGTACTTGTAATGCACAGTATACAAGTGTTTCAACAAAAGAGTACAGGTTTAAAAAGTTTCAATTATAAAGCGAAAGTTACCAGTGCGTGTTTGTGCAATTTCAGTTTTATTGTCTTCGACGATGCAGTCATGTTGTGTTGATTTATAAGGCGATGAAGATTCGAGATGACGAAGTACAGGTAAGCATTCTATGGTTTTGAGTTTGTTGTCGCTGCCGGCTACCGTTCGTAGATTCATTTAAGTTGATGTTTGACTTGTAGAGTTTACCCATTAGTATATAACCCTGCCTTTGTTGACTCATTAGTAGCCAGGGAAGGGCATAGCACAATCTCAGTTTTGGAGAGAGAGAATGATTCCATCCGTCAACCGATCAACTGCAACAGCTGCTGGGCCTCAGCGGACATTCGAAACCTTTCGTTGAATTCATACACAGCTGGGAAGCTCAAGTTAATCTATCATCGAATGTTTCACGTTAGTCATCATCCCATGTGACTGGCTCGCCTTTGATGTTGAACTAATCCATATTATTCATCTTTTACACACGTGGAAAAGACGTTTCCCAAATATTTTACACATCTAGTAAGAAGTAAGCATAAAATTGCAGGGAAGAACGACTGTGAGGAATGTGCAGTGAATCCAAACAACTATTTACGAACTTTCCAAGTTTACGGGGAAACGAAGGTTGGTTAAAAATCTGTAAGATTTACAATATTGTAGAACTGGAATTCGTATAAAATTATGCAGAAACCCCTGTAACTTGTATCTGCATGTACAAATTGCAAGAGTTCGCTGTCACAAGTCTACAACTGGTACAATAGTAAAGGTACAATAGTACAATAGTACAATAGTACTGGTAGTAGTAGTAGGTACTGGTATATCAACTTGTAAATTGTTGCTTTATGAAACAGGCCTCAGGTGTGGACTATTAATTGTGTACCCGAACCCACTCTTCCCTTCCATGTAATCTGTATCGCAACCCTTGGTGCTATATTCTCTTACAATCTCAATTTTCAGGTTTCTTACGCTATTGGTGTTGCGGAGCCTATTTCCATCACTCTTTTCGACTATGGTACCTCGCGGCTGCCGCATCGAGAGCTGCTCGCTATTGTCAAGAAGAACTTCGATCTCAGACCAGGGAAAATCGTCAAGTGAGTTTCTTGCAGTTCCTCCCAACGTTATATATTCGGCTGACCTGAAGTGGGCAAGATCAGTCAAGATATCGTTTTCACTTTCAAGTGAAACAAATGTTTTGTCTCCAAAATCAAAATTTCCACTCGCTGTTTGGTTTATTATTTTCATTAATGAACCTTTGGAATCGAGCATGAAAATTTTTACCCCCCCCCCCCCCCCCTTTCCCAAAATTTGATGGTTTCCGTTTCAAGGTAGTACGTAGAATCCGTAAATGCAATTGAAAAATTTCTATCTGTACGCCTTACTTCGCACTTTCATTAGTTACCATGAACACAAATTGGTGAATTTGGTTTGTAGGTCCGTTTTGGGGTTGAAGTCTCCAGGACGCCGTTATCTCAAATTTTGTTACGTTTTCAAATAGTTCTTGAAAGTTTTTTAGACCACCCGGAGCATTGTACGTCCAGCCGTTCGTTCACAGTCAGGCCCTGAAGTTGGCACCGACAGGCTTCGTCAACAGGAGGGTGAATCAAATTTTATGCATTCAGCCCAGATATAATTGCTAGGGACGCCGAAACAATCTTGCGCTCAATATTGTAGGTTTGTTTGTAGTTTCCAATTGTTTCCAGTGGTTTTCTATGGATATTTCAATTGGAATTGGATTTCAGTTGGAGTTGGATTTTAATTGGAACTGGAATTCAATCGGTGGATTTCAGTCAATCAATTTATTGGAATTCAGTGGTTTTCAATGGATTGCATGCAATTCAATGCTATAAATAGGCATAAGGTAATCATTGGAAGAAGATCGTGCGTAATGAATTTCAATACTCAAGTCTATTAACAAACTTCCCCGCGCATTTTTATGAAACTATAATTCCCGGGTCGGCTTCAGTACTTGATGTAGAGCTTTCCTGGGGGGGGGGGGGGGGGGGGCTCGAGGGTAGGTATTGAACACAGAAAACTGTGGTCTACGCAGAGGGGGCATCTATATACAGGTAAATAATAAACCGTTGGGTAATAATTTGCAGCGTTTTAAGCTTTCTTTCTGAACATAATTGGTTCGATGTTGTGTCCGCAACTTGGCACATGCGTAACTTCCTCATTTCGAATACGATGTTGCTGAAAGTCTCAGGGATCATGCAGGTTGGGCCCTGAATGGCCCCATTTGAATTTCATCGCGATCGAAACATTGGTACAGCCACTACATGCGCGAAATTTAGGGTAGGTATTCAATTTTTTCACAAATCTGGCCCGATTTTGCTCGAATTCTGTGAGTGTTTGGAGCTCCCATATGAATTTCAGAACGATCGGATCATTGGTATGGATACTGCGCATTCGCAAACGCGAAATCTGTGGTACTCAACTTCTCAAGAACCAACCGATATTGATGAATTTCGTTAAAATTTCTTCAAATTAGACGTTATGCATAATAACAAAACAAGTTATAGATAGAATTCTTGAGTCCACCCTAATATGCACGGAATTGATTATTTATCATACGTAACTTCGAATGATCTATACAAAGTTGGTACTTTTTGGAGAAAGTCTTGTTTGCTGAGTTAGACTGGTCAGTTGAGATTAGTTGCGCTAGTTGTTTTTCCATTGATATAATTTATTAACATGGGTTTTTGTGACTTTACAGAGAGCTGAACCTGAGGAATCCAATTTACCAACAAACCAGCACTTACGGACACTTCGGGAGGAACATTTTCCCATGGGAACAGCCCAAGGAACTCATTATCAACTAACGTAGACACTCGTATTTTATTCTCATCACGTTGATTGGTCACTACTCCTCCCTCTTCTGTTAACTTCCCTCCTTATTATCCATTCACTAGCGAATTTTGATTTGATATTAGGCTTTTACAGTTTCAGCGGTAGATGTAAAGGTCTATATTTTCAATCTTGGTGGGAGGAGCACGTGGTGTTCTGACGACACTGCGATCATTCTGTCCCTTGGACGTCGTCACATCTTTTTCCAAGTCCATAATGTGGTCCTTTGGAGCTGCCTTCTTGGTCGCAAAATCTCGAGTCTTACACTAGCTTAAACAAAGATAGTCTTACACTTTTCATGACGAAAAAATAACAAATATAAAAAAGGTGGGCGAATCTGAGGGCTAACCAAAAGCGTAGTTTTCGTTATTCTACCTGGTGAGCACAACACAACCTGCGCGTTTCTTCAGACATGAACACTATGAACAGGATGCTTTGAGGAGAACACACTGTAAGGGAACTTGCTTTCAAAATGAACCACTTTGCAGAATTGCAGTTGCATACAGGAACTACTACAGAGATTCGCCCATGCCGAAGAGGTTTTTCTTGTTTTCCCCTTTCAATTATTTTATGTTTGTATGATTTCTAAATCGCTAGCCATACATATAAAATCAAAAACCCCACGAGCGCTTCCCACCGAGAGTGAAAATACAGACCTTTACATCTACCATATAAATTGTAAAAGCCTACTGTCAAATCAAAATTCGCTAGTGAGTAGATAATAAGGTGGGAAGTTAACAGGAGAGGGAGGCTAGCGTTTAGCTAAATCATTGGCTAGCGATTTAGAAATCATATGAACACAAAATAATTGAAAGGGGAAACAAGAAAAATCTCTTGGGCTTGGGCGAATCTAGGTTGCACTTCCCGTATGCAGTTGCAATTCTGCACGGTGGTTCATTTTGAAAGCAAGTTCCCCGTACAGTGTGTTCTCAAAGTATCATGTTCATGTCTGAAGATGTATGCAGCTTGTGTTGTTTTCACCAAGTAGGACAACGAAAATACGCTTTTTTTTAGCACTCAAATTCGCCCAGCCTTTTTATATTTCTTAATTTTTCGTCATGAAAATATAACTGGTTTTAGAAGAAATATGTGTATTTCATATACCCTCTTACCTTCAAGCTTTCTTGACCACGTTATGGACTTGAAAAAATATATGGCGACCTCCAAGGGACAGAATGAACAACCCGCCCCTCATCCCTGTGTCGCCATGGACGCCAGAAAGAACTCGGAAGCTTTTGCTCAGCTCTGTGGTGTATCGCATGGCATCTCATTTCAGTTCCTCAAGTTCGAAGTTCAAATCCTGTCCTGGACAAGTTAATTTTTTTAAATACAGATAGGTAGACATCCTACATTTCTAAACAACCTTGCCAGTGATTTCACAGCAACAAGAAGAATTATTAGTCGACAGAAAATTGAGTTGGTAGGTACCTATGTAAGTTACTATTGCCGATACGTGTGGCAATGTAAAGTTATTCCCACTCCAGTGGGCCAAAGTAGAAATGTACTTTCAACCAGAAGGCAAAGAATAGATAAATGTATGAAATGACTGTAATTGACGCTAAAACAACCTTTAATAATAACAGCAATTAGCAGGGTAGTGATGTCAAACTATCGGTAGTTCGTATTATCGGCTGAAGAACTCAGTACATCTATAGTTTTTCGATTTTTATTATTCTGTGACATTGAAACACCTTTGTTCGTGCTGTCCTCTTGTGGCTAGCTCTTAGCAAGTTCTGTTGCTTGAGGCGAACTTGCGTGGTGTAGGGTGACTTCTCAACATGCTTGCTCGGAGCAGGCTGAGCCTGGAACTTATTCAGAGCACGGGCAGCTCGAATGGGTCGAGGGCGCATATGTGCAGGAGAGTAGGGGGCTCAGCTGCCCCTGGTCTTCTCCTGGGGCACCTTGCTCCTAGGAGAAGCACTGTGACCAGCATGAACAACCGAAATCATCTGCCTCGGGACAGCACAAATACCGGTTCACTTAGACCTGGGACCGCACGAACAGCGAATCTGCCTCACTACTACTGTGCATGCCTGGGTTGCTCTGAACAAGCTCTGAGGGACTGCAAGAACAAAGCTAGTGTTAATTCAACAAAATTATATTTTGTACGAGACTCCATGTTAGTATAGTAGGGGTATTCATGGTCGGGCCGTTGTCGACGTGTTAACGAGTTAAACGTGTTAAACTGGTTAAACTTGGAGAAAATCGGTCGCAAAGATGTTATCAAAGTGCGTTATCACTTGTGTTAAGTTAACTGAGTCCGAGGTGTGGTAAACGTCGACAGCAACCATGTTATCTGTGTTATCAGTTTTGTGACGAAGATTCAAAATGGTGGGCTAGGTACTGTGCCGTGTTTTATACTTCTTTCCTGACAAGTAAACAGTTTTAACAAGTTTAGGGTTTAGGTCGAAATCAACACCGTACCTGGACATGAAAACAACTTCAAGTTCTTGGAGACTTTCCTCCCAGATTTCCTCCTCCTCATCAGTGAATTCGGAGTTGATGAGATCAACTATTGTTTTTGTAACAATTTCGTCAACTTGGTTTTGTTTTTGGCTCTTCTTCGGCATTTTTGTAAATAAAAACTCACAAATGTAAACAAACGTCAAATATTATAACCTAGGCGGGAAGGTAGCAAAATACCGAGGACGTTGTTGTTGTTTTTTTACATTTCTCCCGGAGATTCACCAACGAAGTGCTCCATGGCTAACTGCTAGCAATAGAATCATACCACCACCACCACCCGGAGATTCATGATAACACGTTACCGAGGGCCAGGGTGCCTCATGATTTTTCTGAGGACGAAGTTTTCTACTTAGCACGTTTAACTTGGCAAGCCCAACCATGAATACCCCTAATATAGAAACAACCAGCTGAAACACCTTCCCTTGGAGGTGGGAGGGAAAATGAAAATAAATATGTTTCATATTCCTTCAAGGATGGCAGGCAATATGGATGATGATGTCACAGAGATTATGGCGATAAGAATAGTTGCTTTACCATGACTCCTCTCGATGGACGGAGTGCTCATGTGACCATGCTTCTGACATCCATCAGATAATTATCTATTCATTAAATGTTGTTCGATCGATGATTTGTTATTGGTCCTTGATTCATTCCATTCTTGTGTCTACTTTTGATACTTATGCAAGTACCTAATTAAAAAACAATAAATACCTACGCTTATGTACACAAACGCACTATGTGAAATTTTGTTCATTTTGATTCATGATATCTAATCAGTAGTGAGGAAAGAGGTTTCTAGTTAGGCAGTAGGGTTAAAAATAATTTTTTTTTGGTTTCTGATAGTTTGAAACTAGCAGGTAGGTACATCAAAATTAGGAACAAATATCAATTTGCATCACTTTGCGAACATAAAAAGGAGAATAATCACAACTGAAAATGAGCGAGTCTTAAGCTACGTTCACATGGAGGGGCAATTCTGGACGGCAGTGCGTTTGCTGGAATTGTTGCCCAGAGGCTTTCACATGGCAGCGGAATCGTAACCAGAAATCGAACTGGCAAAATCAACTAGGAATGTAGAATTCCAGTATGGCTCAACACCAAACAGGAGAGGTGTCCACAGTCGTGACCTCTGCAGATATGGCAACAGATCCAACAGCGGAAAATATCTGGAGATTTTTATTTACTATCCATGACATTGCGTTGCAATAATTCATTTTACGTGGCCATTAGCATCGCAGAACAACTTGCCGAATTGCCTAGCATTATGGTTTTTGACACTTCCTTGACGATCGCGTAGCTTCTTTCCTTCTTAATCGTCCAGTTTTCTGCAGGAACTCCACCTTGTATAAAAACCGCACTTCCCAAGTTTTTTTTTCCCGTAGGAAATTGAACTAGTAGGAGTACTTCATTTTCATGCTGGTTGCTGTCATTTATCTTAATTACTTTGCTATTGGAATCTTGCACTTCCTTAGGCACAGAAGACTTGCTTGAGGTTTCACTTGTCCACCACCATAATTGACTGTTTCGGTTGACTACGAATTTGAGCCGCTGTTCCGGTTGAACTTACTTCCTGCTTCGGTAGCATCGCGCCATCGTGCACGTTCCTACATATTGGTAGTTCGTCTGTAGTTGCACACCAGACACAAACCATTTTTTATTAGGATTTAGATAATTCATAATCAACCAGCGGTTGAAACTACACTCTATCTTCAGTGGTTGATTCTGCCCTTACAGTGGGTAGCTACTTACACTATTTGACAGAATTTTCACAATAGTCTATTAAAGGTCGCCATTATTGGGAAGAGAAAAACGCTGAGTATATATTATTTTAAAATTCGAATTTCAATTACCTTTTTGTGTGGAAAACAGCCAACTGGCGAATGGCATGACACCGCATTAGGAGCCATGACAAAAAGATCGATACGTTTCGGACCATTGTCCCGAGAGCATTTTAGTGGCTGACTAGTAATCTTGCATGTCATCCACCCAGTCTTGTGCCACTTTTTGAGCATGTTCAAAATTGAATCATTTTTGTTTGGAACAGTGAGCAAAACATTTTTGAATCTGCATGAATCTTGAGAACTCCGTTTTCAAAATTGAAAGAAGAGAAGTAAACCAAATTTGGCTCTGACGGTGCTGCCATCTCTTATCACAGATACACCAAAACATAGTGTCATTTTAATCTTAATAGAGAGTTCCTAAAGACTAAAGTCGGGAAGATGTGTTCGGATTTATCTCAACTGCGCATGCGCGTCGCCCAAGTTCAAACTTATTTCCTTAAGTTCGACTTATTCGGCCTTATACATAAGGCACGTTATCTCCCAGGGAACAAACTTTAGGGATCGTCTTTAACCTTACTCAGGGGTAACAGTGCACAGCTTTTTGCCGCGTTTTGTCGTTTTTTTTAACGCGTCATGTGTCGTCGGTCCTCGCCATCGCCAGCGTCTTTCAAAGTTACTCCAAGCGTCTTTCAAAGAATTTGCTAGATTGTTGCGATATCAACTTAGGATAAAAAAGTGAGTATACCTACGGATACTAGTATACCTACTGAAGCTGAATGGATTTCGCGTTGTGCTAAGTTAAGTGACGTTACTTTTTAATTCACTCCTACCCCCACCACTTCTGTCAAACCGGACTTATTGGTTAGCATCCAAAGATAGCATCTTAGCTGCTCGCCTTAGATGTGGCCAAAAGATATGGCCGTTCCCTAATGAACTTATCTCTTAGGAACTCTCTATTACCTAATCATGGTTGCTTTCCTTTTGATAACGATACACAGTACTCCCTCTGTAATATGGCAGATATCGGACCAGAGCACTGCTGGATTACCGAAAATGCCGGATTACTGGAAAATATCGAGAAAAACGCAGTTATTGAAAAATCAGTTTTAATTACATACGTTGTACTGTACAATGTAAAAAGGTAGAAAAATACGTCATACAGCTCACGTTATTCCTTCGAAGTAGACAGCTGAAAATACTTATCAATTGTCTTTCGCTTTTTACTGTTGAGAGACACTTTTAGTACTTGTTTCTGTAACCTTCTTAAAACTAAGACATCGTTAGCAGACACCATTTTCCTTGGCCCAGACAATTGACGGGACGAACGAGGCGTTTTAGTAACACCAGCCCAAAGTCAAATCAAGTGTTGAGCTCATACTCGAATACAAAACGCCTGATTACAAAGTGCCGGAGAGCTGAGATGCCGGATTACAGAGGGAGTACTGTACTATGTAGCTGCTAGAATGCGCTAGCTAAGGTCAGCACACAGTAGGGCGGTGCCTGTGAGTGGGCTGTGAAAAAAGGTGGGGCATCAAACCAGAACACAACCAGCAGATTTTTCTACAAAAAACCTCTTCCTAAACTTTAGTCAACACTGTCATACGAAAACATCGAAAATTTCGCATGTAAATTAGACACAGAATTCATGTGGTACAAAAATGTAGTAAACTAAGGTACTGTTTCGGCCAGTACCTGCTTCAGTGGAGAAACTATTGACTAAAAGGTAGGTACTTACCTGTGTGTTAGGGCGCCGATCAATCCACGGAGAGCAACCAGGACAAAAGGCATGTTGGTACCACAAAACCAGATCTGTCACCGGAACCGGACCGAACGGAAACCACAAAATTAGTCAAAAAATGGAAACCTGACAACAGGGAAAGCGAATGTGATTCACGTGACAACAAAAACAAAATGAATGACAAGCACGTCGCATCAAGGTGACACGTTGAATCAGTGATTGAATTGATTGTATGTGTTTGATACTTGATCAATATAATTATGTAAAGGGGTTTATGGAGTAGATAGTAAAGATTAGGCAATGGTTTCAGCCAAGGCAGAATTAAATGTAAATTAATTCAGTGAAATAACCTACGGAGCTCCGAAAGTAGGTAAGTATCTTTAAGAGGACAATCGAAGTGGCGTGGCGATCGACGAGGTTAACACGTTCACTGCGGATTTTTTTTTAATGCCAACTCCCCAAGCTGAACCATTTTTTCTTACAAAACACTTCAGTATTCTTCCAATAGTTGTTATTAGGCACATAAAAGTCACTATTGATAGAATTACTTAGAATTATTCTAGTCACGCGCCAGGTGCGTGATCCGCCTGGTGGGTGAGATCACAGGGTACCCAGGGTATTTTTCTTGCTTTTTTCCATCCTGTCGCATCACCTAGGATAATAATTCTACGCGATTTTGGAGCTTCAATGTGAGATAAGGGAAAATGTATTGATTTGAAAGAAAAATATTCATATAAATTGGAACAAATATGTATTTATTTCGTGAAAAATAGGTAGGTACTCAAAATTATTATAATCACCCTGATATCATATTTATCACATATAAAAATAAATCAGTCGATTTCGAAATCATATCAAATAGAAAAATAGAGAAAAAAATCAGTCAATTTTAAAATCATCCCACATAGAAAAATATAGAATCACTTTTGACGAAGATGGTCCATCAGTCATCTGGAAATAATATAGGTAGTAGGTACCTAACATTACTCAAGAAATACTTCGGTGTAGTAACCCAACAAAACCCCTTTGAAAGGGTTTTTATTCCATGAAAATATTGAAAATAAAAAGGGAGAAAAGAACAATGGAACGTAGGGGAGCAAGTGCACGGTGACAGACAGCAAAAATTGATATTTCACACGTCTCACAAATGAGATCATGAATTTTTAGGAAGTATATATTGAAACTTACTTGAATATTTGACGTTTTCACGACGAAAATATGATGCACGTAAAAAAATGAAGCCAAAAGGTGAGAAACAACCACTGAAATCACTGTAGAATGTCTGCCTTGTAAAACCACCCAAAAAATGGGAACCACATCGTCTAACCGCAAACGGCGCCATCTGTCGGCAGTTCAGACTCATTTCTAGCACGTAAAAATAATACGGGACCTTTGCTACCGAGCGGACGAAAAGAAAAACGAGTTTGAATTAGGAAGGACTCCAAACGCGCTAGGCGCGTGATCCGCCTGACAGTGAAAACCTGAATCACGCGCCAGGTGCGTGATCCGCACGGGACGTGTTAATATACTCGTAGTAGGTAAGAGTAATTGAAAAGGTCCAACCTTGATGGCGTGCACGTGTAGGAAAGGTTTTACCGACGTGGGAGGCAGGATGAATGACGATTTTCTCACGACGACAATGCCGAAATGTTCCATGGTCAACAGCAAACTTCTCGCGACCACTGTAAGTGTACCGTGATGCACAAGAGAAACCGCAAGGTACCCTGACTTTTAAATTTGCTACTTAATCTAAGTGGATTCACGAGCGTACGAAAGAACTTAAGGAGGTGATCTCGAGAGACGATGGAAGAAGAGTGGCACAGCGTCACCAGATCGGGACGACGCACGACTCTGAATCCTGTTTCAACAACGCACACTCGACATCTTTAGGGCATCATCCACAATAAGGAAAAAAACCACAGTTTCGCACACAAGCCAGCCGCAGGAGCAGAGTTCATGGGTCCTAATATCACCTTAATCTTATAGGTATATAAAAGGGGCTACAACAAGAAGATTGATCTATGTAGGTCACTCACTGCAAGTGGCGCCTACAGTATGAAAAAAAAGTAAAGTGTATGGAAGGAAATTCAAATGCCAATTCACCTCGTGTTTAGGGTGCCAGGGCAGTGGCCTTATGGCTGCAGCGCCTCTGTGCACCCCCTTGAGACACCATATTTTGTTTTCCCAGATGGTTGGAGGTTCTCATAAACAAGTAGCGATTTGTGGCGAATAATAAAAAATTCATGGAGGGAGGTTGAGGTAGGTGGTTGAAACTGCCCCTTCTCCTTTACCAACATTATTTCGTGATGAAAGTAACAAAGCTAAACAAACTTGTTTGAAACAAGCTAGAAATGATTTTGCTTCAAAAAGAGCAGGATATTGCTGAAAATACAAAACTGAAGAGGACTGGAGGAACATGTTTCTTTCTAGTGAATCCGAAATATCTTAACAAATATGTTTAGGACTCCTCAAGCTGTCAAATCTGGAGTTTGATGTTAGCCATGCAGTTAGCCTAATCAGAAATAGTAGAACTTTCTCCAGTCACTTCTGTCCCTGCCACACCTACTGTCCTCCACCGATCAGATCATTCTGTAGGTTGCACCGTGGCTAGGGTCTGAGAATCCGTTGGCTGTGCACTCGAGTTTCCAATTCAAACGATCGGAAAAGAGGCGTTGGTAAGGCTTGCACACTACAAAGATTTCAAATTAGGCGTGGCCGTTTGAAATCATTTCAACCCTTTGAAAAATGCACAGCAAACAAAGCTCTAACCTCATCTCTCAAGTAACTAACCTGCCATGCAGATAACAGGATTACATTTTATAGACTTTATGACTTGATTTTATCTGTGAATCCCACCTGTTTCCAATAACTTGATATTCGTTCTTTAATAATTTGTATTGAATTGAAACTGCTATTATTTAATATGGATAAGTTTCGGGCTGGGGGACAATCTAAAATTTCCAGCCGTCAAGAAGTGTAATGAACTACCAATAAAGGATACTGCCCGAAACTACCTTGCTTGGAAGCAAGGTAGTTGTTTATTGACGGTGATTACTAAGTAAGAAGATTAACGGTGAGGCTAATTTCATAATTTGAAATGGAGCCTCTGCGGGACTGGTGAGTGAGAATGACGAGGTAAGGGACCGCCGTAATCAGCTGAGCCCTGAAGCTAATTTCATTCCTGTGTTACGTGCGAGAATGAAATTCGAAATGGAGCCTCTGTAGAACTGGTAAGAATGACGAGGTGAGGACCCTCCCTAATCAACTGAGTGAGCTCTGAGGCTAATTTCACTCCTGTTTTGACCTGCAAGGATGAAATTCGAAATGGAGCCTCTGTAGGACTGGTAAGAATGAAAAGGTGAGGACCCTCCCTAATCAACTGAGTGAGCTCTGAGGCTAATTTCACTCCTGTTTTGACCTGCAAGGATGAAATTCGAAATGGAGCCTCCGTAGGACTGGTAAGAATGGAAAGGTGAGGACCCTCCCTAATCAGCTGAGTGAGCCCTGAGGCTAATTTCATAGCTGTGTGACCTACGAGGATGAAATTCGAAATGGAGCCTCTGTAGAACTAGTAAGAATGGCGAGGTGAGGACCCTCCCTAATCAACTGAGTGAGCTCTGAGGCTAATTTCACTCCTGTTTTGACCTACGAGGATGAAATTCGAAATGGAGCCACTGTAGAACTGGTAAGAATGACGAGGTGAGGACCCTCCCTAATCAACTGAGTGAGCTCTGAGGCTAATTTCACTCCTGTTTTGACCTGCAAGGATGAAATTCGAAATGGAGCCTCTGTAGAACTGGTAAGAATGAGGAGGTGAGGACCCTCCCTAATCAGTTGAGTGAGCTCTGAGGCTAATTTCACTCCTGTTTTGACCTGCAAGGATGAAATTCGAAATGGAGCCTCTGTAGGACTGGTAAGAATGGAAAGGTGAGGACCCTCCCTAATCAGCTGAGTGAGCCCTGAGGCTAATTTCATAGCTGCGTGACCTACGAGGATGAAATTCGAAATGGAGCCTCTGTAGGACTGGTAAGAATGGCAAGGTGAGGACCCTCCCTAATCAGATGAGTGAGCCCTGAGGCTAATTTCATAGCTGTGTGACCTACGAGGATGAAATTCGAAATGGAGCCTCTGTAGAACTGGTAAGAATGGAAAGGTGAGGACCCTCCCTAATCAGCTGAGTGAGCCCTGAGGCTAATTTCATAGCTGTGTGACCTACGAGGATGAAATTCGAAATGGAGCCTCTGTAGGACTGGTAAGAATGGCAAGGTGAGGACCCCCCCTAATCAGCTGAGTGAGCCCTGAGGCTAATTTCATAGCTGTGTGACCTACGAGGATGAAATTCGAAATGGAGCCTCTGTAGGACTGGTAAGAATGGCAAGGTGAGGACCCTCCCTAATCAACTGAGTGAGCCCTGAGGCTAATTTCACTCCTGTTTTGACCTGCAAGGATGAAATTCGAAATGGAGCCTCTGTAGGACTGGTAAGAATGGCAAGGTGAGGACCCTCCCTAATCAGCTGAGTGAGCCCTGAGACTAATTTCATAGCTGTGTGATCTACGAGGATGAAATTCGAAATGAGGCCTCTGTAGGACTGGTAAGAATGGCAAGGTGAGGACCCTCCCTAATCAGCTGAGTGAGCCCTGAGGCTAATTTCATAGCTGTGTGATCTACGAGGATGAAATTCGAAATGAGGCCTCTGTAGGACTGGTAAGAATGGCAAGGTGAGGACCCTCCCTAATCAGCTGAGTGAGCCCTGAGGCTAATTTCATAGCTGTGTGATCTACGAGGATGAAATTCGAAATGAGGCCTCTGTAGGACTGGTAAGAATGACGAGGTGAGGACCCTGCCTAATCAACTGAGTGAGCCCTGAGGCTAATTTCATAGCTGTGTGATCTACAAGGATGAAATTCGAAATGAGGCCTCTGTAGGACTGGTAAGAATGACGAGGTGAGGACCCTCCCTAATCAACTGAGTGAGCTCTGAGGCTAATTTCACTCCTGTTTTGACCTGCAAGGATGAAATTCGAAATGGAGCCTCTGTAGGACTGGTAAGAATGGAAAGGAGAGGACCCTCCCTAATCAGCTGAGTGAGCCCTGAGGCTAATTTCATAGCTGTGTGTCCTACGAGGATGAAATTCGAAATGGAGCCTCTGTAGGACTGGTAAGAATGGCAAGGTGAGGACCCTCCCTAATCAGCTGAGTGAGCCCTGAGGCTAATTTCATAGCTGTGTGACCTACGAGGATGAAATTCGAAATGCAGCCTCTGTATGACTGGTAAGAATGACGAGGTGAGGACCCTCCCTAATCAACTGAGTGAGCTCTGAGGCTTATTTTACTCCTGTTTTGACCTGCAAGGATGAAATTCGAAATGGAGCCTCTGTAGGACTGGTAAGAATGGAAAGGTGAGGACCCTCCCTAATCAGCTGAGTGAGCCCTGAGGCTAATTTCATAGCTGTGTGACCTACTAGGATGAAATTCGAAATGGAGCCTCTGTAGGACTGGTAAGAATGGCAAGGTGAGGACCCTCCCTAATCAGCTGAGTGAGCCCAGAGGCTAATTTCATAGCTGTGTGACCTACGAGGATGAAATTCGAAATGGAGCCTCTGTAGGACTGGTAAGAATGGCAAGGTGAGGACCCGCCCTAATCAACTGAGTGAGCCCTGAGGCTAATTTCACTCCTGTTTTGACCTGCAAGGATGAAATTCGAAATGGAGCCTCTGTAGGACTGGTAAGAATGGCAAGGTGAGGACCCTCCCTAATCAACTGAGTGAGCCCTGAGGCTAATTTCAAAGCTGTGTGACCTACTAGGATGAAATTCGAAATGGAGCCTCTGTAGGACTGGTAAGAATGGCAAGATGAGGACCCTCCCTAATCAGCTGAGTGAGCCCTGAGGCTAATTTCATAGCTGTGTGACCTACGAGGATGAAATTCGAAATGGAGCCTCTGTAGGACTGGTAAGAATGGAAAGGTGAGGACCCTCCCTAATCAGCTGAGTGAGCCCTGAGGCTAATTTCATAGCTGTGTGACCTACTAGGATGAAATTCGAAATGGAGCCTCTGTAGGACTGGTAAGAATGGCAAGGTGAGGACCCTCCCTAATCAGCTGAGTGAGCCCTGAGGCTAATTTCATAGCTGTGTGACCTACGAGGATGAAATTCGAAATGGAGCCTCTGTAGGACTGGTAAGAATGGCAAGGTGAGGACCCGCCCTAATCAACTGAGTGAGCCCTGAGGCTAATTTCACTCCTGTTTTGACCTGCAAGGATGAAATTCGAAATGGAGCCTCTGTAGGACTGGTAAGAATGGCAAGGTGAGGACCCTCCCTAATCAACTGAGTGAGCCCTGAGGCTAATTTCACTCCTGTTTTGACCTGCAAGGATGAAATTCGAAATGGAGCCTCTGTAGGACTGGTAAGAATGACGAGGTGAGGACCCTCCCTAATCAGCTGATTGAGCCCTGAGGCTAATTTCATAGCTGTGTGACCTACGAGGATGAAATTCGAAAAGGAGCCTCTGTAGGACTGGTAAGAATGGCAAGGTGAGGACCCTCCCTAATCAGCTGAGTGATCCCTGAGGCTAATTTCACTCCTGTTTTGACCTGCAAGGATGAAATTCGAAATGGAGCCTCTGTAGGACTGGTAAGAATGGCAAGGTGAGGACCCTCCCTAATCAACTGAGTGAGCCCTGAGGCTAATTTCAAAGCTGTGTGACCTACTAGGATGAAATTCGAAATGGAGCCTCTGTAGGACTGGTAAGAATGGCAAGATGAGGACCCTCCCTAATCAGCTGAGTGAGCCCTGAGGCTAATTTCATAGCTGTGTGACCTACGAGGATGAAATTCGAAATGGAGCCTCTGTAGGACTGGTAAGAATGGAAAGGTGAGGACCCTCCCTAATCAGCTGAGTGAGCCCTGAGGCTAATTTCATAGCTGTGTGACCTACTAGGATGAAATTCGAAATGGAGCCTCTGTAGGACTGGTAAGAATGGCAAGGTGAGGACCCTCCCTAATCAGCTGAGTGAGCCCTGAGGCTAATTTCATAGCTGTGTGACCTACGAGGATGAAATTCGAAATGGAGCCTCTGTAGGACTGGTAAGAATGGCAAGGTGAGGACCCGCCCTAATCAACTGAGTGAGCCCTGAGGCTAATTTCACTCCTGTTTTGACCTGCAAGGATGAAATTCGAAATGGAGCCTCTGTAGGACTGGTAAGAATGGCAAGGTGAGGACCCTCCCTAATCAACTGAGTGAGCCCTGAGGCTAATTTCACTCCTGTTTTGACCTGCAAGGATGAAATTCGAAATGGAGCCTCTGTAGGACTGGTAAGAATGACGAGGTGAGGACCCTCCCTAATCAGCTGATTGAGCCCTGAGGCTAATTTCATAGCTGTGTGACCTACGAGGATGAAATTCGAAAAGGAGCCTCTGTAGGACTGGTAAGAATGGCAAGGTGAGGACCCTCCCTAATCAGCTGAGTGATCCCTGAGGCTAATTTCATAGCTGTGTGATCTACGAGGATGAAATTCGAAATGAGGCCTCTGTAGGACTGGTAAGAATGGCAAGGTGAGGACCCTCCCTAATCAGCTGAGTGAGCCCTGAGGCTAATTTCACTCCTGTTTTGACCTGCAAGGATGAAATTCGAAATGGAGCCTCTGTAGAACTGGTAAGAATGGAAAGGTGAGGACCCTCCCTAATCAGCTGAGTGAGCCCTGAGGCTAATTTCATAGCTGTGTGACCTACGAGGATGAAATTCGAAATGAGGCCTCTGTAGGACTGGTAAGAATTGAAAGGTGAGGACCCTCCCTAATCAGCTGAGTGAGCCCTGAGGCTAATTTCATAGCTGTGTGACCTACGAGGATGAAATTCGTAATGGAGCCTCTGTAGGACTGGTAAGAATGGCAAGGTGAGGACCCTCCCTAATCAGCTGAGTGATCCCTGAGGCTAATTTCATAGCTGTGTGATCTACGAGGATGAAATTCGAAATGAGGCCTCTGTAGGACTGGTAAGTATGACGAGGTGAGGACTCTCCCTAATCAACTGCGTGAGCCCTGAGGCTAATTTCATAGCTGTGTGATCTACGAGGATGAAATTCGAAATGGACCCTCTGTAGGACTGGTAAGAATGGAAAGGTGAGGACCCTCCCTAATCAGCTGAGTGAGCCCTGAGGCTAATTTCATAGCTGTGTGATCTACGAGGATGAAATTCGAAATGGAGCCTCTGTAGGACTGGTAAGAATGACGAGGTGAGGACCCTGCCGAATCAACTGAGTGAACCCTGAGGCTAATTCCATTCCTGTTTTACCTAAGAGGATAAATTCGAAATGGAGCCACCTTAGGACTGGTGAGTAAGAATGTCGAGGTGAGGGCCCTCCTTCATCAGCTTTTTGCCTTTCTTCAATCCCCAAATTTCTCCTTTTACAAAAAAAAAGTAATTTTCTCCGCTTCCACGTTAAAATATTGAATGTACCGTCAATTCGTGCGTCCAAAAACATGTCCATGATTGAACGTGTTTCCGCGAAAACAGAAAATTTTGAAACAACTGTCAAAAATGCTTTAGGTACCTACTTCTTTGTCAGAAACATGTTCCTTAAATCCTCTTTCGTTTTGTATTTTCAGCGTTTTCTTGCTCTTTTGGGAACGACGCAGATGGACAGACACTGAACGGTTCCCTGTTCATACTAGGTGACTTCTGGGACGGTACGAGCCCCACCCACTGCACAGACAGTGAAGTGGAAAGAAACAATTGGCTTTTTGATAAAATGGTTTAGTGACAATACACAAATAATAAATGCAGCGCTTCTCATTAGGAAAATGAAGAAAAGGGTCATCTTACCGGCAATAAGGGGTAAATATTTATTAAGTCATCACTGGAATCAAAGTAATCATAAAAATGTTGGTGGACTGGTGTCAAAATTAACAATACTGTGAGAAATCAATACTTCCTTTCATCCTACTCCTAGATGAAATGCGAAACGCAAATGAATCGTAAAATAAAAAAACCATTAGGGCACCAACTGTCGCTAGGCGGCATTACATTGTTCTGTTTAATTACGTAATAAATATAATACCTACATTTACAATAATACACATCTCTTTTACAAAGTCGATGAGAATCTTTAAATCAATAATTTGCAAAACAAAATTGTACTAGTTTTTCTCGAAGCCATCAACAATAATAAATATCAAGATTAATACTTACAAAATAAGATCACGATAATACTTCGAAAGTAGATTTAAATAAACGTAGATGTAATGCTTTCTCAAACTATGTAAAAGCAGAAACCGTTGAGCGCACTTGCTTTCAATAGGTTTTCAACTATTTTTAACAGTATTTTTCACGATTTAATAAAGTACTTTTTTTTTATTATTAAGACTAGAGAAGAAACTGGTTTTCCTCTGAGAAGGAAGGGGAGTGGAAAAAGATATTTTCATTCTCACTTGATGAATCCACAGGATCGATACATTTTCCACGATATTCATCTTCTAAAAACTTCCCTAATGTGACAAGTGAAAACCGGATTCGATGGCGGATGTGTGGTCGTAGCTCTCGTCCGTTGGCGGCCAGTCGTACTGAACAGGGAGAGGGCAGTCGTAGTAATAATCGTACATGTTGGCTTTGATGAATGCCACTTTGTCAATGGGTTCAGGGTATGTGGATGCGATTCCTGCAAACCAGTTTCATTATTATGAGAGAAATCTCATACTATTACTCAGGTACACAGAAAATAATCGAAGCCAACAATAAAACCTGCCAAGTGACAGTTCTGTTCAGATTCATGGCACGTGCGTCCTATGCAGTTTGAATGGCAGTGTTTACAATTGATCGGAGTTCGTCGGAAATTTTGGCAGTACGAATTCGTACGAAACCGCCGCACAATTTTGGTGATGGGAGTGGTTACAGTTATCGGAGTTTGAACTCATGCGAACTCAGTGTTCCGCAAGACAGCGAGGACGGTGGACCGTCTCAAAGAAGAAAATTTCTGGATAGTTTGTGACCTCTGATCCGATTTTTTGTTATTGAACAAACTGAAAGCTCGGTAGGAGCACATGGAGCTGCCGAGTGATGATGCAACGTTTGTTGGATATACTCGAATGTCTCTTTCAACGTTTGATTAATTATCTATGCGACACAAGAGAAACTCCACAAGTACTCGAACTTCCGCTCCCGTATCTCTTCTTTAGATCCCACAAAGGTTTCATCTCCTCCACTAATGTAATTTCACAATCCATCGTTGAATGAGGGGTGGGGGGCGAACAAATTAAGTAAAACTTGAAAACAAGAGCAGCAGGTGCCACGGAGTTCGCATGAAGACTGATGAAAAATCAAATATTTTGAATACATGCGAGTTGTTCGTACTAATTTGTGTGGGGATGCCGTAACCAGTGTATATGGCCCTGCTGAAACTTCCGCTTTGATCGGTTCTCATGGATTCGTCGAAATTTCTGAGGAACTCCGATCCAATGTAACCACCGCCTAAGGCACCATCAGCTTGAACTAGCAAATCCCCCATGAAATAAAAGTAAAGGAGGATCCTGGGTGTGATGATGATGCTAAATTTTCTGGAGTACTGCACCCTTGCCAGTACTGACGAAAAACTCTATTGGTAAGGTTAGGAGGAAGCTGGTAATAGAAATGGTTGAACTAAAAGTACAAGAAGTGTGGAAGCCTTGTATTATTCTTCCTTCTCAATCCTACTGCAGCATATAACTGATGTCTCCTACTAACTCCCACATGATCTTGAGAACAGCGGCATATGGTAATAGAACGAACAAACAAGAGGGAATAGAGAGCAAGATGAAGAGGGATTTGCTAAAATAAGTACCAAGGAACACCAAGCATAATTTCAGTGGTGGGGGCTTTGGAGCCATTCGCTGGTTTGACACCCCAAATTGGGACCACAGGTTGCTGAGCAAGACTTGGAATGGAACTCTGACTTCCATAGAGATCGATGAACAATCACTGGTATCCTTGCTGTCCATTTCTTTGCCTGGATGTCAGTGGTTAGTTTTCACAGGATTTTCAAAACGAAATCTCACCTTTGTTGTAGGCGTAGTTAGCGATTTGTACAGCAATATCAACAGAACATTCTCGGATTTTGCTCAAAGGAGGGTACAAGCTGCCTTTCTTGAGGTCCTCCTCAGTCACATGGTCAGCAACACACTGAAAAGAGAGTGGGGGAAGTTGGAAGCATTTTGTATCTTATTGTGAAAGTTCAACAACCCCAAATATACTAATATACTGTGCTCACCTGAGCTGCTAAGAGGAACAGCTCATCAGTAATATGATGGATGCCAGTGATGATGACCCCCAAAGCAACTCCAGGGAAAATGTAAGCATTGTTGCCCTGGCCGGGTTTGAAGGTTTGACCTCCATAGGTGACTGGTCCGAACGGGGATCCAGAAGAAAATATGACACGGCCCTAGAAAATCATTTTATGGAGTTGACTTGTTGTAGCAACACATATTCAAGTGGATATCTAACCAGCCCATCATTTGGTTAGCAGAAGATGGAACATAGGCATTGCATCACAAACTCACTTCAGTGTATGTGTACGCTTGTTCAGCTGTGCACTCAGCTTTACTCGTGGGATTGCTCAAGGCGAATACAACAGGCTTCTCGTTGTTGCTGGCCATCTCTTTCAGGACTTCGGGAGTGAACGCACCTGCAGCGGCTGAAGCTCCTGCAATGTGGAATTTAGTATTGGCGATTCAGTTCAAAACTTATATTCCAACAAAAACGCTCTAAAAAATTAAGAGCCACCAACTATACAGCTTACCAATGAGGATGTTAGGTCTGATTTCCTTCACCAAGTCGTACAGGTTCTTGACCACACTGTGGTCTTTGGCAAAATGAGCTTTGTGCCCTGAAGAGAAAAATAATACTGTTATATAAATGCTTTCTACTATATCACAGTAAAGCCAAATGTTTCAGTGGTGCTGCAGTACACAAGTTCCATTGACCAATATTATTTAGGATAAGAATTGGATCCTACCTTCAAGTCGACCTTCTGGCCTTCCTTTGGCCAGCAGTCCGTCAATGTCCATCATCCAGATTTTGTCTCGCGCGTCCTGCACGGAGGTTCCTTCGGCTTGCATGGCCTTGACGACGAGCTCAGCAATTCCGAGGGCTGCCTACCACACGAGAGCAACATAACTGATAATGGAAAAACAATGGTGGGGAGAGAAAACTTTTGTGAAAATTCACTGCTTGGAACACTGTGAAGTAATATTACGAGTTGGGTTCTCTTGTGGAGCTTGAGTGAGGAGAAGTTGGAGAGAACAAGAATTAAGGTAAACTCTAAAGGTTTAAAGCCCACTACCAACCAGAGAGGTTCGAAAACGGAAACTGAGAAGGCAGTTGCTGTAAAGTGGAAACTGAGAAGGCAGTTGCTGTAAAGTTGCCAGACTAAATGTAGGGTAGAGTTCCCAACATGGTCTGTTTTGATGGGTGGAGTACTCAGAAGGGAGGGACTTTCTACCTGCCACCCCCGGGTTTTTGAAAAATTCACAGCACCGAACTGTATATGGCACTTTGTGGCCAAAGATGTTCTGTCTTCTCTATTTCCATTGTCTAAACTCCTTGCTAGGACTGGAGTGGGATAGGTCGATACTGCATCCAAATTGCTTGAACCTTGTGTGCTTTTGCTAATTTTATGTATAATAAGGTAGGTATCTATTTCATCAAGAATATAGTGTAGAAGTGAATGCAGTATCTGTTATTACTCATAAAAGACTGATGAGACAATAATTACCTCTCCAGCTCCTAAGAAACAGAAAGTGTTCTCGGATATCTTCTTTCCTGTGATTCTCCGGGCAGCTAGGAGACCAGCCACAGCTACTGAAGCAGTGCCTTCAATATCATCATTGAATGTACAGTATCGGTCACGGTATTTGTCTAAGAATCGGAATGCATTGTGGTTGCCGAAATCTTCGAACTGTGAGTGGAAAATAAGTAGAAACAGTACAGTATGGTGGCAGAATTTGCTGGATGGAAGAAACAATTCAAATAACTTCTGCCAAATTGGGTTGATTTTTACATTTACCTGAATTAGCGTATTCTGACCATAACGTTTAACGACTGCGGACATGAATTCGTCGATCAGTTCGTCGTAGGCTGGTCCCATGAGACGTTTTTGCCTCAGGCCGATGTAAAGCGGATCATGGAGAAGTTTCTGTAATGAATAATCGAAAAACGTATTCATACATAGCATTGCACAATGTTTGGTCACTAGCATTTTATTAATCTTGAATCCTTGAAACAAAAGACTACAAAGTGATGTAATATTGAGAAGGTGCAGAGTTAGTGCAGTAATATTAAAACACAGTCCATTGGGATGTTAGGGTTCATGGGAGGGGGGGGGGGGGGGGACACCTTCAATGGATACCCCTTCTTTCAATGTCATGCAATACCACGGTGACTACCTAACCATTCACTGTTGTTGGTAATTTATAAATAATAATAATAATAATGTATGTATTACCCTGCTATGCTTACTGATACTGTCTACTACCATTTTACTGTGCTTTACTTATGTACCTACTTCATCATAAAACTATGGGTAGGTAGCTTCTGTTATAGAGAGTGTCAAATATAATGTAATATCCAACCAATAGAGTTTCAAGTAGATGTATACAGTTGTCTTTATTGTTTTGAAGAAAGATACCACAGCTAGAGCGAGCACAGCAAATGTTAACCAAAGCTGTTCAGTCCAATGTATCTATGTGCATCTTGAAGTAGTGTAATCTCTACCTTTACCTGGAAGTGATGCTCTGACAGGTATAATACATCAAGACCTAATGTATTATCATTAATTATTCATTACTGATTCCTGCCATTCCCTCTGTGCCTACCAGTCCACACCACTGCCTTCTATCTTTAGCTCTTTGCTTCGCTCCAGCTTTTGCCAATTCTCTTGAACTCTTTGTCCACGAATCTTCTCCAGGTGCGATGTGAGCTCTTAACCGTTTTCGCTCCAGCAGATTCCAGTCGGATGCCTTTTTTCAACTGAGTGATCGGGCTTTCGAAGGGTATGGCTGATCCTTCTCCATTTCCATCCCATGATTTTGGCTCGTTAATTTGTGATCTTGAGGCCAAAAAATACTTCCTAGATTCTCCACAAACAGCGGTTCACAATGAGTCAAGAGTTTTGTACTTATGGCCTTGGACATCTTCCACATTTCGCTTTCTTCATAAGAGTACAGACTTGATGTCGGAATTGGAAACCTTGGAGTTTTTTCTTTAAAGAGATCATGCAATTTTTCCATAGGGGGTAAAATTGGACAAAGACAGCATTAGCTTTATAACGTTCTGATCTGCACTACCAGTAGCAGTCCCTGTTACCCAGGTAAGTGAATTCGTCTAATTGTTTGACCTGCGAACCGTCTACTTGTCTTACCTGCATCGTTCTGGTAGGATCAATCCACTGACAAGCTCTTTCACCCACTGTGACAAGATTCTGGAGCTTGGTAGCAACGTATTTTAATGTAGAAGTATTATTATTCAGGAAGTTTCAGTTAGGTCTCCCAACCTTTTGTCACTCCTGCGGATTCCGGTTGAGTGCCTTCTTTTCAACTGAGTGTTCGGGCTTTCAAAGGGGAGAATCCCCCTCCATTTCTGTCCCAGGATTTCTTCCATTTACTGGCTGTTGACTTGTTTTCCCCCTTCATTTCAGATCCCGCCATTGATTGTTTTCCTCCATCATTCTTTTATTTATTACAGCGCGGCTACAGCAGTAATGCCATGCGCTCTTGAACAGCCCAGTATAGCGCTGCAGTTCATTCCCACTTGAACTCAGTCAATATAGTTTGCCATGCTTGGTTTAGTGCAGGACATGTTTCAAGATGGGTTGACACCATCTCTTCGTCTAAGACACAGAAAGGGTACAATCGATCATCTGCCAGCCCTATGTGGTGGAGATGCTTTCTTATGAAGGCAGTCATGACCAGTAGCAACTCGAAAGCATGGTACTGATATTCTCCTGGGAGCTCCACTGGGATTCTCTGGCTTGTATTATTGAGGATAGCCCACTGCTTACCCTTCAGACGGTCGTCTTAGGGATTCTTTTAGTCTTCTGGGCGAGTCTTGATTTAACCATTCTCTTTGATGCACTGAATGCTATTGGAGGGTTCGGCTGCTCCTCTCTTGGCCAACTCGCCAGCGCGCTCGGTGCCATCAACAGTTCTTCATTTGAGGTCTTGTTAGACCTACCTAAATAATTCTATGATGAAAAAACAAAGATCTACTAACAATCCTTCTTTGCGTCACAAACAGTGAAGCGAAAAACGACTCAACAAACTAATTTCAAACAAATGCTAAATTTCATAACAAATCTGTTTCAAAATAACAATTTCAATTCAATTCGCATGTTTTATTAAAGAACGCTCGAAAGAAATTCACTATTTACAAAGAACTGTTATCTGCATGGCAGGTAACTTTGTGATGCGGTTATGATATACGATAAGGTCAATTTCCATTATCTGTAACCTGTCATCAAATGTACTACTGTTATCTCCATGGCAGGTTACTAAGCGTAAAGGTTATATGAGTTTCAAGCGGATCGAGATACAGTGTGGTACCGATAATATGTCCTGATATGATAAGGCCCACAAATGCACAGACATGACGCGACACGATCACCGATATCTCTGTTTTGTTGTACTAGGAACTTTCTAATAAAAGAAAGCCATCCTTAGATCTAGGGGTTAAGAACACAGAGACAAAATGTGGGAAATTCTATTTTCATACCTCGTTATTGGTTCCCACATCGATTGTGATAGGGAGGCACTGGTGAGGCTTGATTCCAGCCAGGGCTGTGTATAAGGCCAATTTCCCCACAGGAATTCCCATTCCGCATGCACCGAGATCACCAAGACCCAAGATCCTCTCACCGTCCGTCACCACAATTGCACGGACGTCTGGTTCGGGCCTAGGGGAAACATTTGCCATCATAAAATAAATACGAAACCAAATGACGTGCTCGGTTAAGAAATGAGGGTTGGGATGGATGCGCACATTAATCATCTTTCCGAAATGAGGGGTCTCCAAAGAGTGGAAATGGACGTTAAAATTGATGATGATGGAAAATGCATTCCTTATACACCGACCAGGCACCTATGACCTCCAGACATGATGAAGACAAACACATTCCGCAGCAAACACAGCCATGAAACAGGAATCACTCACCAGTTCTTGAGAACATCGAAGACATGTCCCTTGTCGTGAATGGTGATGAAAAGACCACGAGGTCGTCGATACATGAGGCCGAACTTTTGACAGGCAAGGCCAACAGTGGGCGTGTAGACTATGGGCATCAGCTCCTCAACGTTCTCTGAGAGGAGACGGAAGTACAGCCTTTCATTTCGATCCTGCAAGACGATCAAATGCAAAACGTGACATCCAATGCATATCTACAACTTGAAGAAGAATATAAGTAGGTTGCATAATTACAGACAAAAACACAAGGCGACGAAAAATGATACGAGGAGGAATGCAAGCATTATGGGGGGTGTATGCTCCATGTATTTCAACTTCAATCATTAAGCTTTGCTCAACTTCGTTAGCTATTTTACTTCAGAGGTCTGCTTTTGGAAGCAAAAAATGTGCAAAATGAATAAGGTTACATAGAAAAGGGCAGGTAACGAACGATTCGTGATTAGAAAATGAAAATTAGAGAAAAGAATAACTCTAAGCAAGACGGACATTACAACTGAAACTCAACACTCAGGTTTCAGATTCTGAGCCATTTACGATGAACTTGGAAAGATCAAAATTGTAAACTCATAGAAAATCACAAAACCTCGAGCATCAATTCTTACCTTATAAATACGGTATTCACTGCAATTAATGTAAAAGAAAGAAACTAAAGAAGAAAAGTGAAATCAAATTACCTAATTGCAATGTCAAACTCACGTGAAGCTCTGCGAGGTAGAGGTAACGGTTTAGATCTTCTTGGTATTTCATTACGCTGTATTTGCAAACAGCGATCTGTTGCTCTTGAGTCTTGAATCTTGGGGGCATTAGACCGTGGATGCCGAGTGCTTGTCTTTCTTTGAGAGTGAAAGCTAACCCCTGAAATCACGAAATTTCGGATTTCATCATTCACTTGGTCAATGTTTGCCATATTATACCAATCATGACACTTTACTGAGAGAATCAGCACAAGTGGATTTCTGTAGAGGATAAATCTATTGACTCAACCTTATTCAGCCTGGGGTCACGAAGATGGTCGATGCCTTGGATCATGGCGGGGCAGATGATGTCCCCAGTAGCCTCGTGGTAGTTCCTGTGTTGAAAATTCATAAGGCCAGGAACACATTCGGGTCTCCCTCCTGCGCAAGTGAGACTCGCTCCTTTCCATAAGGAACTTCGGCATGAAGCCCTATGATAAAAAATCACCAAAAAGTAAGCAGGTGAATTCCCATTTGCATTACTTGCTACTTACTAAACTACGAGAACTGTTCAAAAAGCTGCAGTATGTGATGTGTTCGAAGAGTGGGAATGGGTGATGGAATTAGGAAGTAGGTAGTCACATAACGCACACCATTCCATTCGTTTTTCGGCCTAACCTGAATCATATTATAGGGGTTTCACGGAGCTGAATCCTATTTGGAGGTTAAAAAACTGCAAAATATCTGGTCATCTGTAATGACCACATGCAATGAAGTCATTGGTAGACATGGCAAACACCGTACCTACGTATTCTTCTCATTCATAAAAATTCTGATATATGCCGAAAGTGCTACATGTTCAACTGAAAATCAACCAATTTAAAGAGGGGACTAAAAAGCTGAAGAAGCCATGACGAACTCTGTGGTATTGTTCAACTGCTGACGTTTCAAGGATGGCTTCATGGGAGCGCTCAGCTGTCGAGTAGGCACCATGTGACAATATGATTTACCTACAGGGCACGTGAGGACATTTAACAGGCAGTTTAACTCGGTTTTACAGAGGTTACAGGTTCTGGTCCTCGTGGTCACCATCCACATGTGACGCCATCCCGCACAATCTATCTTGTTTTGTACTGTGGCATTTGACCATTACACTTTACAATTATATTTTATAATTGATACTTTTCATTAGATCCTGTTTTCATAAACATTTCATATTATACTGATTTTTCATATCACCACATTTCTGTGTAGGTATCCTTTTCTTTGTAAAAGACATCCTAGGAGGGAGAGGACACTAAGAAGTTCCCACCTACATGATACATATAACAGGCTAACTATATGGCTGCTATGGGCCAGCCTCACATGGTGTATGGCCATCTGATCCTCCAGATTATACCAATGGCCCACCACCAAGTTAATGGATTGTCCCACTCACCAATAAGCCGTACCTGCGGCAATGCATTGCCCTCTTTTAAGGTCCTACCTTTCCTATAACACTGTTGCCAGACCCTGAAGGTGGATGACTAGGTCGTTCAGGTGGATTCCTTCCAGTCTCTTGGAAGCAAACAGGAGGGCAAATGTCGTATTTGTACAGATGTACCCAGTTTGGCGAAATAGAAATACATCTCAAGGGACCAAACTCCGCCTGTTCAACACGAACGTCAAATAAGTTCTCATCTACAGATGTGAAACGTGGGATGTCACAAAAGCTCAAATGAAAGCTGAAGGAGCTGTGGAACGAAGTGCCTTGGAATGGAATTCACAAGGATTTCTACGACCCAGGGCAACGTGGAAACAACCTGTGGGGGCAAAAGCCAGCCATCAGGGAAAGTCTTGGCAGGAGGTTAAGTGCATGGCCGGAAATCATGGAAAAAGAGGCACTGAGGCCCTATGCCCCGCTCTCAGGCGAAAGGAAATAAGAGTTGCAGCACATTAAGAGTCGGCTCTCAACAAAACAAAAGTAATGCGCAAGCGCACTGATGACACTGAAACGTTTGGCGAGGGGTGACGACGAAAACTATCAGGATCTCATGGCATCCGCTTTCATCGAAAATTAATGTAATCGCCTAAGTATACTGTATACAACGCCTAAGTATACAACTTCCGTATATGTAAGTTATGCGATAAGAGAGAAGTCACTGGTATAGTCAGAATAAGAATGGATTATATTTTTGGAATCGTTACTACTATGAACAACTAACCATGTGTATGAACCCATAATAATCTAGTGTACATCATCTCCACCCCCCCCCCCCCCCCCCCCCAAGCTTGGAGTCCTCCAGCCCTTCTCAGTTGATCTGCATGTACCCTCCTTTCAACTCCCTCCACGACCACCACATACGAAAGCGGCCCCGTCCTCCTCATTATAACTCCTTCTTTAAATTGTTTCTCCTCTTTCCTCCTCTTCACCCACACCGTGTCCCCCTCCTCGAATTCCTTCACTGCACTTTCCCCTTTATCGTGATACAATTTCTGCTTGAAAATGTTCGCTTCCACTTTACTCGTAAGGTCCGGTTTTAGGAGTGTGAGCTTCGTTCTGAGTTGTCGTCCCATCATCAATTCGGCTGGCGTCCTGTTCGTAGTCCTATGTACAGACGTCCTGTACGACATCAAATATCTACACAGCCTGCAAAGATCCGCCAAATTCGCACCTTCCTTCGCATTTATGTATCTTCCTACGTCCTCTTCATCATACCTCTTCCTTAGTGTAAATGCTACCCGGTTGGTCGTTACTGCATTCTCCCGTACGTAGTAGTTGTTAATGACTAGTATCAAATCATCGTATGTTTGATTGGTCACCTCATCGGGGCGGAAATTATCAACCAACATGCGAAATGTCAGCGAGCCAACTTTGGCATGGTTTACGGCCTCTATGTAATCGAACCCTTACCTTACGCTCTCACAACTGTCCAGCCTGCCATCCGTAAGACCTAGCTACACAGAACCTCGGAATCACACTGTCCTACACAGTTCACCGCTTTGCCATTCAGAAAGAAGCAGCTTAGTAGGAGAAACTTGAGAACAACCCATTTCTTGCTGATCCCCAAACTCACAATTGTGAATAGTTTTGTGTAAAACTGTGTTTGGGCGGAAATAAGATATTTTATTGAAATCGGTAAAACGCAGAGGGACACAATATGACAGAGAATGAATAAAAAGTAGGAAAATATCTTTATCACCTCTATTTATGTTGAATGAAGGCGTAAGAAAATTATTGAAGAAGTAGGTTGGTTGGTGTATGGGTACCTATCTCAGTAATTATTATTGTTGTTCAAGTCAAAATTCTAAAAACATCAGCAGCGCGCCAGCAATAAAACGTTATCACCTCTCAAAGCATTCAGTTTACAAAACTCAACAGCAAGATAAAATTCTGAGCGTAGCTAACAATATTAACAGCGTGCTAATGCAACGTAAAGCAACGTAAAAATCTTCACAACATAGACAAATTAACCCGGACGTCGCTAGGGATTTGAAGAATACGGAGGAATTCAGGAAGCGAAACGAATAGGTAGGTTTATGAAGCCTTCTCCGGGAGATAATGAGCCCTTTGCAAAAACGCTGCGGAGCCCTTGTCACATGGGTTTATTATTCTATTGGACATACCTACAGAAATGTTGGCTGTCCATTTATTGCTGTGCAATAATTTATTGAAATAGCTATTTCTGATGGTTCCCACCAATTTTGGCCTCCAAAAACACGAATTACGCTCCTTTTTTTAAAAATGATCTCCGATCATTGATAGTGCCATTTAACTGTCTTGATTCACCTGTTGACACTTTTTCTAGTGTTATTATACAAATTGATGGAGATTCGGTACAACCTCAATTCCTCACTCTCTGGTCAAAATCAACTTCATGTTCGGTCTTCTCGCCCTAAAAAACATGGAAAAAGATACCTCAAAAGCTCATTTTACTAAAACACCAAAACAAAACTATTTTTACACCCATTTTTCACCCATAACACTCCTCGGTATATTCCGATCGGGCTGCAAAGTTTGGGGACACAACCAGGGCCCAAACGGAGCCTTTGTGCGGAAGAACGAATTTTTTAGACCGAAAATGAAGTACTTATGCAGATACGGCAGACGGCGTATGGACATTGCATTTTTGGAATCTACGCACCTTGAAACGTAAAAGAAAATTGCTTGTGAAATATTGAGGGGGTTTTATAAACATTTTTTGCTGAGCGAATACATAGGTGTATTATTCACAGAATAATAAACTAAAATATTGTGAAATTCCGTCCAGCTGTTTGAGCGTTATGACATCGTTAAAATTAATAAGAATACTGTTAGCTCGCACAACTTTCATCACCCGACGGCGTGTTAGCACGAATTTTTGTGACATACAAATGATTTGTTGACTAGAGAGAACGATGCTAGTCATAGATCTGACAGCGACCTGACAAATGAAAGCCAACTTTGATTGGCGAAACGACAGCAACCGAATAAGACTGCACGACGCTTGGCCATTTATAACCAGTAGCGGTGCGTGGGCTCTGAAAATGGTGGGCCACCAAACCGGAACACAAATTAACAGCTTTTTCTACAAAATACATGTAAATGTTTTCCAAAAGTGGAGTCTTCTTATGAGAAATGGGTGGATTTTAATCAACCGCAGCTCTTAGCAAGTCAGAATGTAAGCACTGTGTTCACAATAGTTCTGACCAGTACCCGGGATTACCAGAAGCTAAAAGTTCTATAGCTTCATACTGACTAATACTCAGCAAAGGCCTATCTCTTCCTAAACTTAATCATCACTCTATCCTCGTAGGAAAACGTCGAAAATTTCGACTGTAAGTTAGCCACCGAATTCATGTGGTACAAAAATACAGAAGCAAATAAACTAAACAACAACTGAAAACAACGAACTAGACTAAAATACAACGAAGTAATGACCCGCCGGCCAGTACCTACTTGGATGGAGAATCAGACTAGAAGCTAGGTACTTATCTGTGTATGTTGACGTCGATCAATCCACAAGACCACAGACAAGACACAACGCATTAATTATCGCAAATACCAGGAACTCGAATGGGAACATAAAAAATTCGAAACGTAAGCAGAAAATTGAAAACTACATAGGAACAGAACGGCAAAAGTGATAAGAATTTTTAGGGGAGGACAGATCGAAGGACAAGCATCTCGTATCGAGATAACAACATGAATTGAAACAATCCAATCGATTGTGAACACAAACGATTTTTGGATGGAAATGTCGGCCACGGGCCCAAAAGGGGCGTGACTAACCAAATTTTTACTCTACTGAGCTTGCGCGGACGGGCCACTTTTCACCGTTACCATGGCTACACCCGGTCCCAGGACCTATTAGTTTCAAAAACGTAGGTTTCGATTTCGATTGCAAGACATCGATTACTGTAGCTATATTCCGATAAAATGCTTGAATATACACAGCCAGAGAACTCTGTATTCTTCTTCACAGTTACTTGTCTTGGCCACAGCCATGCCAGACATAGGTTGGGACAGAGAGAGAGAACTATGTCGAGTCGCTGTTGAACTTCGTGAAAAAAGGCTAGGGTACAGTATACGGAGGGAAATTCGAATGCCAGATGAACAAATGGTTGGCATTTTTTTTGTGGCCCAAGTGGCATTATGGACGCAACGCCCCTGTTTATAACATAAAGGTAACTAACTCCGGCCTAGAAAATGCAAGAAGAGGCCAACAAGGTATAGGCTGAGGTTGTCAACAAACTACCTAAAATGATCCATAATAAACTCGGAAAATCCGTTTCTTACGGTGGATTAGTATCCTTCATCATGTTTTAAGTATTCAAAATGTATGGGAAGACTATTACTAGCGGGCTAACAGAGCTTCGCTCGTACAAACCCATCAACAAGACCCACAAAACCTACCACATCCCTACGCGACACGGCGTTGTTAGGTACCTACCTATATAATATGCAACCCGTTTCACTCAATAATACACGAACGGCTCATCCTACAGAAATCGTTTTGGAATCGTTCGAAACAGGTTAAAAAGCTACGTTCCACCGGGCTACGTTCCATCAGCGCCGGACGCAGAAAGTTGTAGTTGATTCGAGAAACTACTACCATAATTTTCGCCCTACAGAGAGGGTTATACGAAATTTCATCAAAATTGTTGGAGCCGTTACCGATATAGTATACAGCCCGTTGGCGATTAGAGTGGAGGATTATCTCGTACCGGTATTCATCCTATTTGGAAAATACCTAAAAAAGAAAAGCAGAAGTTGGTACAAAGTAAAGAACTGCAATAAGGAAATAATAGGGTTTACAAATAAATGACCACTAATCCAGAATATCATGAAAATCACAACACCACCTTTTGATTTTTCAACATAGGTATTGTCAGTTCATCCTCCTAGGTTCTTTCACTCCTACCTCTGCCAAAACTAGTGAGTGGAGTAACCAAAACGTTTGAAATCCTAAAGTGTTGAATTCAATTAACGAATTCCGTAATTATTCATAATCACCTACTTAGTGGATCATTCCAGTCGCTGATGCTTCTTTGTATTAGGTAATTAATTTGTTTTCCTTGCATTATTATAACTTATTGTTGAGAGGCTGGGATGAGGGTTTTTTGCGAAATACATACGAGTAGATAGTTTTTTTCTAAATTATTGCTTCCTCACTGCCGACGGTAGGGAAACCTTGGATTCGTGATTGATTAAAAAAAAAAAAAAAATTATGTCCTTAAAAATGAAAATTTTTACTACTATTTTGCGTTTGACATCAAGGAACATTTTTCTGGTTCCGTGTCTGTCTGTCTTTGGTCAATTCCTTGTAACGCCCATAACTACCCGAAATAATTATCGAAATGGGCTGAAATTTGGAGGTAGGTTTGGGTTGGGTCACTGATGGTCTAACACCAAAATCACTGAAAAAGTACTGTAAATTTCGTCGGCGCATGCGCAAACGTGAAATACTTGAAACGCCCATAATTACTTTAAATATTGTTGAAACGATTTCAAATTTGGAAGGTCGATCAGGAATAATACTTTGATACTTCCGATGGATTTCATTGGAATCGTACAGTAACTTTCGTCTGCGCATGCGTGAACATGAAATGCCGACCATTTCCTTGTAACGCTTCTAAGCGAAAAATAGTCGGTAGAGACCTGAAATTTTGAAGGTACACGAGGGCTGGATCGCAGATGGTCCCACATCAAATTCATTAAAATCGTACCGTCACTTTCGACTGCGCATGTGCAAGCGTCAGATCCTTGTAGCGCCCATAACTACCCTGCAAATTGTCGTAAAGCTGTGAAATTTGGAAGATAGACGGAAGATATCAAATAATGCATGTAACCCATGCATGGATACTCCACCTGTCCACTGAATGAACCTACCCAACTATTCTATACGTTCATGTGATTAGCGAGGAAGCTGTGAGGAACTATACTGCCTACTCGAAATGGAAGGACGTATTTTTACATGGTGGCCGCAATACTGGTTATTTGAATAATGATAATTCCGCTGCTAGTTTGTGGTGTGAACTTGAGAGGTTCTCTAGTATCCTCCCGCGAGCCTGGACATAATTTGCCGCTTGTCCTCGAAACAAACAACAACCATCAATGACGCACCAATTGCCACGATAACGTATTGAAGAGGAAACGACACATTTACAGAACGCTTGATGGTTGTTGACAATGATTACAGACGATAAACCATGACCGAAAAGTTCGTTGTAACAGTGCAAAACATATTCTTAAAAAGCTAATTTGTCAACGACGACTTGAATACAAATAATTTCAAACCAACGGATTACACTTGAAAAAATTACCTACTCTTGAATATACTCGGTAAACGTTAAAAATTAAGACGCTTTCATAACGTCGTGAATACTAAGAACGCTCCTGTTTGCGCAAAGATAGGGTTTAAGGGGGGGGGGGGACGCAGAATACCGATCACTGATAAACAATTTTATTGCCGCGGTTCTTCTCGAAATCAATAGGAACAAAATAAAATTTGATTTTGTGATGAGTTACAAAATTAGGAGCTCCTCTAACTAAATACTCAAGATAGGGAGGTGATTATGATAAAATAATTAAGTGGTTGTGGTAAGAGTCCTTTCTTATCGCGATGCCTACTTGGATCAACTAGGAAAAGGAAAAACAGTCTGACCGTGAGCGGGATTCGAACCCGAGCACCTCCAGCGACGCGATGGTTAAGATGCTTGGCATCAGCGTGGAGCAATGTTTGGCGATATTCCTCCTCCAGGACGTTCCCAAAATATCGCGCAGTCAACCAAAGGGGGTACGCAGACCCAAAAGTGCCAGAGAATAAATGACGCGGTGCTGTGTGAGTGCCCAGGAAGTTGAAAACAGGATTCAGTCTGGTGAGCACCGGTTTGAACCGCATGGAAGAGGAAACCGAAGACGTTCGCTTGGTTGTACTTACAATTTCCACTATGATTATGAAGATGACGATTGTTCCCAGCAAAATTCAGGGCTGGGGTTGATGGGATTCAGATATGCAGACTGACAGAACGATGTTCGGGAGCGTAAAGCAGACTGGTACAGGACGATAGTGAAATTAAAACTGCCCATATCGACACATCACGGAGGGTTCGTGGAAACTCACAGGTAAATATAAATGTAAAAATTTAAAAACCAGCTCAGCCGCAAAAAGGATTGATATCCATTTCGCCCGCCAAAATGGATATCAATCCTTTTTGCGGCTGAGGAGGCTTTTTAGCTGGGTAAATTTTTACAACAGGGTTGTGGAGGAGGGGGACCACCTTTCTGCATTGATGAAATAAACAATTTTTCCTAATACCTACCTACAAGTTTTCTCAGCACCTACTTACTACCAACCACTTAGTACCTCACTACCTACTTAGTACCACTGATGGGCAAAAGTTAGCTATAGCTAAAGGCTAAAAGCTAAAGCTAAATTAGCTGAAATTTAGCTTAACTAACCGCTATATTTTTAGCTATTAGCTGCTGAGGGACAGCTAAATTAGCTGTCAGTTGAAATGTACATACAAAAGCAAAGTTTAGCTATACAAAAGTTAGCAGTTGGTAGCAGCTAATAGCTTTAGTTGTAGCTGTCAGCTAATAGCTAATAGTTTTAGTTTTAGCTAATAAGTACGTATTAAAACCTTTTTTGAACGAATTTAATCTTTTTGACAATTTCACCATTATGAATAATTTAAAAATAAACAAATCCAATGAATTTTCTCGGGTAAAGAAGTGAATTTGACGTATATATCCACTACTGATGGCCACCCCTGAGTTCCTGGGGCTCCCTGGACTTCTCTTATCTGGGACTTCCATTGACAGATTTCAGATAACCATATCTTTCATATGAGAAAATATTTGACCAACACAAAATTTTAATATGTTGTTATAATTTATTGGAAAATTTGCTCCCTCATATATGCTACATTACTCTTAAGTACTTGGGTTTTTTAATACTTTACAAATCATTTTGGTTTTCCAAAAAGGTGCTATTATTATTCATATATTAACGAAAAATGATAACAGCAAATAACAGAAGTATTTCTCATAGGGAACAAGGGTATGAAAAATGAACTGTATTTCTGGGAAGGTGCTGAAAAATGAATATAATCATCTTCCGAAATTTTCTGGTAGTAACTGCAAATCAATGTAAATGCATGATCACACGTATATATGTGCCACTCGTTCAAGTCAAAAATACTACAATGCCAACTTAAAACGTATTGACACCTTCTAAATCGTAAAAATTACTCCGAAAACGAAAAAAAAGGAAAACGAAAATTGTTGGTAAAGTATTAAAAAAAATAGGTACTAAACAGTAGGTAATGAATGCAGGACATCTGAGGAAGCAAATTTTCCAATAAATTATAATAACTGTGTTGGTCAAATATTTTCTCATATGAAAGATACGGTAATCCGAAAACCTATCAATAGAAGTCTCAGAGAAGAGAAGTCCAGGGAGCTCCAGGAACTCAGAGGTGGCCAACAGTCGTGGATATATACGTCAAATTCACTTCTTTACCCAAGAAAATTCACTGGACTTGGTAAAAAGAAAAGCCAGAAATTATTCAAAATGATGAAATAGTCAAAAATTAAATTGGTTAAAAAAAAATTTCAAAGCTAATGTACTTATTAGCTAAAACTAAAAGCTACCTATTAGTGAGGACGAATATGATTTAAAAAAAAGAAAAGTTAGCTGTTAGCTATCAGTTGCAGCTAAAGCTATTAGCCATTAGCTGCTACCAACAGCTAACTTTTTATAGCTAAAATTATTAGCTGTACATTTCAACTAACAGCTAATTTAGCAGTCCCTCAACATCTAATAGCTACGTAATTTACCTAGTAGCAGCTCAAAAGAAATAGCTAAAAGCTAATTTAGCTATTAGTTAAAATTTTAGTTAGCTAATAACTTAGTTAGCTGATGCCCAACACAGCTAAGTATTTGCTCAGTACTACCTTACACAGTAATACCTTCTTAGCATCACATCTTTTTGCAATGACGAAGAAAATACTTTTCTTTTTTTTCTTTGTATTTCCGTTCTTCTAGTCATCCTTTTCAAATATGAACGTTGTAGCTTTATACCTATTTTTATAATACCTACCGCGATTCTCCTAGAGGCCCCTCCCTTCTAAAAATTCTGCTAAAAATATTTTATCTACATTCCTTTCTGTGATAATAAAACTAGCGGTATATCTTCCTACCTGAATAAAGTATCTCGGTAAGTACCTACCTTCGGTTTTTCTGAGACAATAGCAAACACTTAAATACAAGTGGTTACCTGAATTTGAAAGTCTTGAAAAAAAGGTACCTACCTACTTTGTTGTATTGTGTATAATCAAAGGGTAAAAAGAGCAAAAAATATTCCACTTGTCCAAGGATATCTCGAAACCCCAATTACCTACCTAGGCACCTATTTATATTCTTAAATTTGGAAATAAAACCAAATGGTGGACGTCTAACTGCTTCATCGAATTAAATTTGAGCAAGCAGGTAGGTATTTCAATAATAAGGAATTTTCGTCAAAAAGTTTATCTTGGGAATAAAATATTCAGAACTCTTGGAAAAATGGTAGTTTGAAGCCCGTTTTCAAAGAGATGTTTTTTTAACCCTTTCACTACCATAGGGACAAATCGGGACATTCTACCTTTGAAAATTCGTAGAGGAGTGAAAAACACTTCGATTTCCGTGCTTCCACGTCCTAGCTGTACTGACAGGTCCCACAAACACGATAGTAAATCGAATGGCCGCCAGAGTACACCACACGTGGCGGCAGGGTAATTCTTATCATTCACGCTGTGTTTTTCTGCGAGGAAGGTCAACACAAAGTACCCCCTTCTTGCAAAGCTTCACCCAGGGTGAAATTCCGTTTTCCCTTTCCGAAAACTGAACGATTGGTAAGTCCATCTACACTACTAACTACGAAAACTAAAAAAAGTTGTTGTCCCGGGGGTTCTTGATACCGATTTTGCATGTTTCCTTGAACCTGTTATCTGTGTTGGATGTTGCTCTTGTCTTGGCAATATTGTCTATCTATCTGCTCATTTTGAAGCTAATTACTTGACAGACGACGGTAAAGTAGGTAGTTTTGGTCATTTAGAAGCTAATTACGTACTACTGAGTGCCGATAACCGCAGATACACCAATATACCAGGTATTGTATGGTTATCTGGGGTCAGTCCCAATTTGTCCCAGCTGTATTGTCCCTCCCAAAATTTTATGTGAAATCCTATGTGTATGTATCTGTGTTCTTGTCCGATTAGGAATGTGGTATTTGAGCAGTTCTATGTTCTGGATCTGTCTACATGTTCCTTCATGGATCTACATGTTTTTGGAGTACCTATCTTCGTTTTCCTCTGTGAATCCATGTGTTCATTGTATTGTTCCTCCCAAAATTTTATTGCATTTACTTGATTTTATTACACACTTAATTTTATTAAATTTGTTCGAACGAATATTACTGTTTTATTGACTTGTATTGCCAAAGGGACTGGTCCGGGACATTCTTGATAATACTAATGGGACATTGGATAGCACTCCCGAACCAGTGGGACAACATTTTGGTGCCGTGCCCTACAACTGGGACAATTCTGTCCCGGCCCTCTAAAATTCGTCCTAATGATCGGAATGAGTTCAAATTTGATGTGAATGAAGCACTCCTAATCGATTACAACCCAAAAAATCGGCGGGGAAAAATTCGTATCTCTACGCGGTAGTGAAAGGGTTAAATTAGGGTGATTAAAAGTAAAAATGCGACAAGAAATGACGTATCAGGCCTACTTAATGACATCCGACTGGCTATTAGTCCCCATGGAGGCGGAGCAAAGCTTCGATGCAAATGTTCTCAATGCTGCCAACAACCCAACATTAGAAATGGCAAACCTTCATGACAACCTTTAAGAACCTTTGCAGTGATTTCTCGTGAACCTCCCCTCGGATGGATTTTGAGGACATGTTGTACATTTTATTTATAAATTTGTGGTTCCATCCATCCATCCATCCATTGCGGTTCTTACATCATACAAAGTGATACACTGGCACTCCAAGCAGGATTTGAGTTGAACTACTCGGCAATTTACCTCACAGATAATTTTTAGCGGAAACTCAGAAATTCAAATTTCACGCTCGTTTTCTGCCTATACTTTCAGACGTTAAAAAAAACCCTCTTTATGTGGTAAATAAGTGTTAATTTCCGTTATTGATCAGAATTCGGGGGTGTAGTTCCCATATGTGTCCCCACTCTGAAACCAACGCAAATCTGTCATTACCCTACGAAGAAATGAATTTGACGAATGTTTCGGAAACCTCAGAATCTCCTCTTTCCCATGGTTTTATGATGAAAACTTTCTCCTGGGCGTACATGAGAAATAGAAATGGAAAAAGTCGGGACACACAGGGAACTATTACCAAGGTCCGTACGTGCCCCCTCGCTGTTTTGTGAGTCAGCAAGTGGAACAATGAACCCAAAAACCCTTTTGTAGTTAACATTGATCAAACATCGTTTCGAAACAGGTTTCCTAAACACTCGTCAAATTAATTTTTTGATAGGATAATGACAGATTTACATTGGTTTGCAAGTGGGGACACACACAGAACTACACCCGGATTCGGCCAAAAAATGGGAAGTTGTAACCCACAAAAATTGCCCATTTACATATTTAAAGACGTTGACCTAACAAAAGGATCTGGGTCCCCTGTAAAAATTATACCTTAAATACGTTATATATAATTCAACTGCCTATGTACGAGAAGTATGAAATAATCAAATGAATTTACTACCTACAACAGAGTTGGGGAAAGTGATGAGATAGGATATATTGGCATTTAGATACTCAAATAGGTAAACTACAGTAAAAGTGGTTGTGAAAATTTCGAATCAGTTTATCCGAAATAACAATGAGATGTGATGTACCTCTCAAGAGTGATCTATCAGCTTACTGCCTTAACTACTTTAGAATAATGATAAACGTAAGAAACGCCAGAGCACTCTGAAAATCCCTCGCAGGATTTCGCCTCGGGAGACTAAAGCTTTGTTCTCAGTGTGCGTTCTGCCAGTTCCGAACGGTTCTGGGCAAGCGCAGTCGAGTTTTGTCGTTCGCAGTGCCAGAACGCCGAGTTCTGCGTTCGCAGTGTTTTGCGAATCCAGTTCTGAACGGTTCTGACAGTCCCCGATTTTTTTCGGAACTGTCAGAACTGGAACTCAAGAACGTAGGTGACGCATGCGCATTTATTTCATGCGCCGTTATTCCACTTCCAGTTCTGAAATCGTTTGCAGTGCAGAACGCGGTTCCTCAAGTTCCGGAACGCCCCGGGATTTTCCGTCCCAGTTCTTATGAGTTCGAGAACTATCAGAACGCCCACTAAGAACGAAGCTTAAAGGTTCGTTCCCAGTAAGAATCGCGACTCTGTTCCGAACTCGAGGAGTTCTGGAAAATGGCCGCCGCAAGTTCTGAACGGGGTTCCGAATTCCCCAACACTGCGAACGCTCCAGTGAATCTGGAACTGTCAACGTTACTGGAGGATAACCTGCGTCTTTCGTGGATGAAATACAAAAAACGCTGCAAATTCCTTGTCACATGGGTTTATTATTCTACTGGGCTTACCTTTAGAAATGTTGGCTGTTCATGTGATATAATTAAAATAGCCATTTCTGGTGGTTTTCACTAATTTTGGCCCCCAAAAACACGAATTAGGTACGCTCCTTTTTTTCAAATTATCTTTGATCATTGATAGTGCCATTTAATCGTCTTGATCCACGTGTTGACACTTTTTATAGTGTTATTATACAAATTTATGGTGATTTCAGACGATTTCCCAGGTTATTGACTCATATAAAATCAATTTTGGGAGCTGAACCTTTGGTAGAATCTCAGTTTTCAACTCTTTGGTCAAAATCGACTTCATATTCGGACTTCTCGTCCCAAAAAACATGGAAAACGATATGCTCAAGTTACTAAAATTCAAAAAATACCTATTTTTATAGCCATTTTCACTCATAACACCCCTGGGTATACTCGGATCGGGCTGCAAAGTTTTGGGACACAACTAAGACCCATGTGGAGCCTGAGTGCGAAAGAACGAATTTTTTAGACCGAAAATGAAGTAGTTATGGACGATACGGCGGACGGACATTGCATTATTGGAATCTACGCACCTTGAAATGTAAAAGAAAAATGGATAAGGTCACATGTGAACGAAGGAAAGGAAGTCAGGTACTGAGATAATATAGACGAACAAATCAAAAACGATCCAAAACATTTTGATCGCTGGTTATTGGCAGGAAATGTTTCGAATTTAAAGGAGTTCTTCGCCAGTGGGTCTGAGCTACTTGCAACAGATCGAATGAGTAACAAGGATACCATGAGGACTGCCAAGGCTGCTATAACTAAGCTAATGTAAGGCTGCTGTTAACTGCGGCTGAACCGTTGAATACTATTTGCTTCTGTATGTACTGAAAAGCGATCAGCGACTCAATACCAACGTAGGTAGGAATCAGAATAATCATAGAAGTTTTTAGTACTTCAAGTACCTTACTTGCCTAATATTTGAAACACCTACCTACTCTTGATAGGTAATACCATATTCGCAACCTGACATAAGCCACAAGCAATACCTTGCACAAGCAATAAACTATCATAATTTTGAAAAGAGTGCATTCGAGTTCAGTAGATTAATAATAAGTACTTCCCTACTAGAAAACACCTACTACGAAAGTCTTTTCCTTCTTGGCTGTCAAAGTTGATCATAATTTAAAACGATCACATACAAACGGTTGAAGCACTGCAGGTTATGGAATCTATTAGGTAATATGAATGAATGAATGCACAAAATAAAAAAAAATCAATGATATGGACAAAAATATTATGAACACGAAAAGGAGAACCAATCGTTCCATCCTCCACTGGTTCAACTTGAAAGTTCTAGGTCAAATAAAGATGTATTCGGCCCAGACATAGGCTGGGTGCATAGCAGCGCCCCGAAAAATTCGATCAGCCGCAACTTTGACACAGCCTTTGTTTGCCAAATAATCTCCGAATCTAAGAATAAACAGCAACCGGAATTTCTTTGTAATGTTATTTAAAGCTTTTTCTCGGGCGATTTATAAAAGCTATTTTAGGATGAACTGCGGGAGCCATATAACAAAGAGGAACTTCGTGATTACTTACTGCAACGCTCGAGGAACTGTAGTTATCATCATGTTGAAGTCCGGGTTTCGGATTCTAAAAATATCAACTTCAGGATTACTGAAAAAGGAGAGACAAGCCCAGGCAAACCACTGTGGGGAAATAATGAATCAATTCAAATAATTTTAACTACGATTCCTTCACCGTTCACCCGTTCACCGACCAACACCACCATCCACCACAGCACCACTATCATTAATTCACAGTGTATCCAACAAAATAAAGTTGGAGTGAATGATAACAAAGTTAGCCATAGAGAAGGAATGACAAAACCGAACAAACTTCACCACTCCAGAATGACACCGGTTCTCAAGTCAGGTTTTTATCGTGAAAATATTTTCGCGTCACTCTAGTGTTTTGGATTTGTTGGTTGTTGCTTGTTGGGGTTGTTGCTTGTTGGGGTTGTTGCTTGCTTACTGCTTCGGTTATTCATTTTATTATGATTTATTTACTTGTATATGGTTTATGTAACGTTTCATCAGTGAATTGTGATGCTTTTTGTGATGATTGAAGTTTGAATTGTGGTTATATGTGATAGAATCATAAAATGAACCCAGTATTGGTAACTGTTAGATTTCTTCAGGGAGGCATACTCGTCTTCGTTAATCTGAATCTGAATGTCTTCAGATAGGTAGTTGTTGCATTGATTTTTCAAGGTAGTCTAACGCCAGAAAAATGGTGTCGAACAAGCGGAAAGAGAGGCATTTGAATAGTTCTTCGCTTGATAAAAAGGGAACCCGCATGGGCAGTGATGGCAAAGGGACCGCTGGCCCTGCCGTGTTGGGACCGTTTGGGAGCTTGAAAAGAATATTCCTCATTCTAATTTTAGGTAAGCAGAGTATGAATTCACAAAAATCAATATTCACAAAGCTAATTTAATCGATATAGGTTACTAACGCCTCTTTACAAAATTGCTTTGGTATGCCGCGTTCTGATCAGTGCGTAAACTGAGAACGTTCCTTGATGTACCTAGGTACCTATTGTGTCTTGTTCAGTATCCGAGTGGGTTCGCTAAACCCCTAGGGAATAATTTGATTATTTGAACGTAGCTTATACCCCAAGTTGCCCAAGGAAATATGGTTAAGAGTATATAAATATAATGGTAGAATGTATATTTATTTAGCATTAAACAAGGTGTAACATGTGAAAGTGCACTGGACTTGCCTATCCATGGTTGACTGATTATCTTTCTCCACGGCTCGACGAAAACTGACGATTTTACACCGTCGTTTGCTTCACCTTTTCATCAAAGATATCGGACGAAACATCAGTGGAATTTGCATATTTGTAGAATAACTACCAATTTTTGTTAGAATTTTTTGTTAGTCGTGGCACACCGCCAAGCGTTCTAATTGTATTCAAATTCCTTCCTTTATTCCACAAATAAAGAAGTAGGTAGTACATTACTACATGAAACATTACAAACAATAGCAAAATAAGTCTTCAACGCATCAGTGCAAAAGTAAATCAGGGTGTATAGCTGTTCTGGAACCCACAAGGGAGCGCTGAGTGTGGGAGACTACTAGTTACATTTTATCGGCTTTGCACTGTGTATAGTATGGTTGTTTCTTCTTAGTATCTTGTTTCAGATACTTTGACATGGTGATGGGTGTGTGAATTACTTGCAAAAAGGATATATGCAATTTTAAGTAAAACTGATAAATCATTATAATAACACCCAACTGACATCTCCAGGCCCTCGCCCACTCTCTAATAATTTTTTTATTTTTAACAAAATTATCACAGACATTCATAGTGTTCAAGGGTTCTCTAGAAAAATCCTAGGACATTATAAAATCAATATGACGGACTGTAGTCTCAGGTTCCGTTGAGGGATGACAAAATTATACATAATTTTCGTAAAGCGAGATGCGGGGTTTTGTTCAAATTTATCTAGGTTTCTCAATAAGAATAGAGCACATTTTTGTAGATACATTTTCCTGATTGATAAAGTGTCGGATATACGAAATAGGTCTGCTGTAGGGAACCGCATTGGTTTATGATGTACCAATTTAAAAATTCTCTTTTGGTAATTTTCGAGTCTATTTATATGATTAGTCCACCCCATCCTACTATGCCATAGCAGAGGATGGAATGGATCAAAGCGTTGTAGAGCGTCATTAGAATTTTAGAGTAGAATATATCGTTCGTTATGTAAAATACATGTAGGTTATTACTTTATTTTGAACATATTTGGAATGGGTTTCCCATGGAAGGTTCTCATCTACAAAAATCCCAAGTACTTAGTGTTTGATTATCTGCAAACAGTGGGACAGCTTTTGCATTCGTTCACATTGCATTGCGTTCGACCCCAATGAAACGACTTTTGTAGACGTCACACCGTCCATAATTACACCTGATCATATATGCAAAGTGAGCTAATATCCCGACGGTTGGGTGTGGTGTTTGAGAAATGTTTGACTGTTCCAATAATAATATTAATAACACATGTGGTGCCCGGCGTGTGCGCCATCTGTCAGAAGGATCTCATGCTGTGACCAACGAGTAGTAGTTGAGCGGGTTATGTCAGCAGATGAACATGTTCTTCCAACAGAAAATGTAAAACTTCGTGTGACCTACCTTATTTCCTTCAAACTTGTTATGCACATAACCTACCTATACAGATTCTTCAAAGTGGTTTTCTATATTTCCAGCTTACATATTCGCTTTGGCGCACACTTATCATGTGTCGACTCTGTTCGAAAACGATCGACATTTTTCTCACCTGTCGACACTAGAAAGAGAGATGACTTTTCGAAGTGAAATGGTACTTGCCTAATTCAATTATTAATTGTTTTCCTGCATGCCTTACTATATTGAATAGGTACGGTATGTTTAACGTGGTAGTCATTCTGTGAGTTATTTAGTTTATGTTGTTCATTAGCGTGTTTAAAAATCTATTCAACATGTTGCAGGGGTTGTACTACTCGTACTACAAGACTATCGTTGAGGCCCCGACATTTTTAGAAGGCTTCAGTGCGATTACTAGTAACAATTTGACTGAATATCCATCTGTTATAAATACTTTGGAGAGGTTCAATTTGCTTCCAGAGGTAGTCACCCCGCATTACTCAGCATGTTTATCTCACCATAATGTATTAGATGTTAGCATTAGTAGAACCTTTCTAGATAAATAATAGTGGTGGGTTAAGAGTAGTTCATTTTCGGGATTCTAGTTCATTTAGTTCGCTGGTTGGAAGGAGCAGTTCTTTTTAGTTAGTTCATTCCATTTCCTTTTCATTACCCTCAAGTTCAGTCGTTCATTCTAGAGATGTGCAGCTCCGTAGCGACTGGGTCCAAGGAGCGGGTTCCAGTGAATGGCTCAGAGCTGCTTCTGCGGAGCTGGTACCTAGGGGTACTTAATAACATTTATTGATATAGATTTCTTAGTTAGTTACCTACTTTCTGAAATTTGAAAATAATTGATACTGAAAATGAATATACCTAATATAGTACTCGCGTCGTACAACGACAGATTCATTGGTTGGAAAGCTCCACGAATTTTCTAAATCTCTCTGTTAAAACAGAAATATTTTTAAAAATTAAGGGTAGTTAGGTAGGTGCTATATTATTTATTGATGTGTTCCAAGGACTGATAAAAATGTTCATCTGGGATGATGTAGTTTTGATTAATTTAACACCTTGTAGATAATCAAATTGAGATGGTCCTAATGGTGATAAATTAATCAAAACTACATCATGTGTGATTATTACACAAAGAGAGCGAAACCCTTCCGGCTTTTGGGATGAAATGAGGTACCATTGTTCTGTCTGAATTTTTTATTAGGCGACGTTCCTGCCAAAGAATTTGGCGCTAGTCATGCCGAGGGAGTCAAAAGAAAGAAAAGATATACTAGAAGAAAAAGCAGTTTGAATACCTCACTGTAGAAGTGAAAAAACCAGTGGTTTTCTTCATCAGTAAACAACTGATTTCCTGGCCCAGTGAGCACAGCATGATTATGGCATGGCATGGCTGGCAGTGAGCATGTGGGGTCCTTTGCAATTCCAATTCGATGGGGGTGGGATTGAAGGTAATCGTTACGGGTCAACATTCTGAAGCAAACGACATAATCGCGGTTTGTCAAGTGGAATTTGGCTGGTAGGCTGGAGCAGATCATACCAAGGCTTTCCCTCGCAGTGCTGAACGTAATCTTGTCTGACATCGCTAAGTATCTTGGTTTTCAAAAGGCGCTTTGCTGACCCATATGAGAGAGGCTTATTAATGTGAGGCAATCCTGGGGGCCTATTCACTAAGTCTCTCCTTCTCTTTTCGGTCCGACTCTCTTCGGGCAGGAGATTTTTATAGTATCCATGACAGGGTTATTCACTGACTTCTAAAAGAGAGAGTTGGTGGCCATCTTGGCATTTTCAGTCTCTTTCAGAGAGACACCTAGTTAGGCGTATTTTCTCGATAGAGAGTCTCTTTCTCGTTTGTTTGATAGTGAGTATCATCCTTCATTCATCCGCTACCATATTGGTCATTTTGATGTGTTTTTTTTTTTCATCTCTTGAACTATATTTATACTACATATTATCGATTCATGAATAAAAACGTCTAAGTACGGGTTGAGAGCTATTCAGTAAAATAGGCGAACCTGGGAGAGACTGTCTCCCGAGGGAGACTATCTCTCCCATGATATTTTCAAAATACGTAATCTCTTTTCAGACTAGGTGAAGGATGGGGATCTTGAGGTTCGGTCGAGCGTCATGATCCGAACCTCAAGATCCCCATCTTTCACCTAGTCTGAACATCAACGGTCAAAAACCCAAATCTGTAAATCTCTATTCACTATATCTTTTAGTGAATAGGCCTCCTGAGCTTTCCTTTAAAAGAGCTTTTTATTTAGTGTGTCTCGGGAGAAGATGTATCGGAAAACGACGGAACAGGTAAGATCAGTGGGGAAGGCTTGTACACTGGAGCTGGATCGGGTCCGAGAAACCGGCTGCTCTAGGACAGCTCCAGGTCTGTACTGGCAAAATTAGTGAATAAACTGAAATATTTATATTTAAAAAATATATTTGAGTTAAAAAGGTTGATTTTGGTTAAGAGAAGGTTTATTTCCATTCCTCCTTAGTTTTGGTTTAGTTATAAAACGGTTGGCGGAAACGACCGAGCATTGCCGAACACAGGGCCTCTCCAGTTCTAATAGAGTTGTCATCTCACAGGCTGACTGAAACTGCAATCCACCAGTCAATGTTTTTGTGGAAAGCAATGCTCTCAATACGTTCTCAATGTCCAACTCACTGTGTCAATTCATCGTTAATTTTGAAATTGATGCTAACAAAATACTGTAAATATTTAAAAATACCAGTCTCGTTTCTTCTCAGTTTCGCTCACTCCGCTATGTCATGAGCCTGTGGAGCCACAATTTTGGCCTGCTGCTCTGTGTGTCATGAGTTCTAGGGGTCCTCATGTTGACGACTTACCTGCTCCCTGTTTTCTGCGTCTTGGGCTTCCTCGTCTTTCTGGTCCCTCCCGTTTTGTAGGCTTGGTCCTGGAATGCCGGTATATGTAAATGCTCCTTAACAGTCTTATTGAGTTCTCTTTTCCCTCTTCTTTTGCTGTACTTGTTATAAATTAAGTGTTATCATCTTGAGACGTGTGACAGTGAGAAGAGCCCCCCTAGGGACCCTCGAGAGTCCCCCTCCTAGACCAGCGAGATTATCACTGTTTTAGAAAGGATATCGATTAGGCTTCCCCAAACGACCCCGTCTCCACCGGACTAAAAACCGATTGAGAACAGCCACACCGTCACAGACGTGGAACCTAATTTTTATATCCTTGTTCACAGGTTGTGCTTGGTTGTGTCTACAGACTTTTCGACCAGTTTTGTGCCCATTTTGGCATCGAGGGGAAAACGTGTTGGGAAATTGAGCGAGGGAATGGAATGCCTCCTGTCCACAGCTGTGAAGGTATTCGCCAGCCCGAATACTTTTATCTGGAAGCCGTCTGGTTTTGCGCTGGACTCACTGCCAGTTTCACGTTTCTGTATGGAGTTGTTTTAAGGTAAAATGGTTTCATTTGAAATTTAATAATCCCTTGAAACTTCTGGACTCAGAGTCGCCATTTCATTATTTATTGTAAACCGACACAAGAGTCAAGCAAAACAGGTACCTACCAAATGAAGTCTAATGTCGGTAGGTTTATTATTTCATACATATTAGGTCACAACTTATTGTAGTCAAACTGGTAGGAAGTTTAGAGAAAGAATAAAGGAACACAAAAAAGATTTCAGGGATAATAAGGGTGATTCGGCCTTTGCCCGTCACTAACTTAATTTCTGTCCAAAGGGAGTATGTTGGATATATAGGTACTTGAAAAATTGGAAATTACTAAGAGTGATAGGTTGGGTAAACCTTTGATTGATGTAATTCCTTTAAGTTTTTATCCATTATTGCATTCATTTCTGTAACAGCTTGGTCTCCCCCCCCCCCCCCCCCCTTCTTACTTACGTTCCTTTCACTTTTTGACTATTTATAAGGCCACCTCTCCAATGTGCCTTCAGTTATTGTTAGTTACTGACAATGGTTTGATCACCAAAACCGGTATAACAATGTAATTTTCGCGTTTTTTCGTGTATTAGTGGAAATAGACATGTTTTCAGTAACTCCGTTTTTCTTTGTGAGAGGAGAATTGTGCTCACCTTCTCATTTTGTGTGATCGGTACCATTGAGTTGTACGGCTATTATCAATATATTTGGCTTCTGTTATACCTACCTAACCCGTTCAATTTTACAGTGACTCAATCTTTGGTGGTATTTTATCGGGACTGTGCTTTTTCTACAATCATTCCGAGGTGAGCGTATATATTTAATTCTGTTAATGGTACACTTCCCCGCTTTCTATCTATATTTCAACAAAAAAGGGATGAACATATCAGCTATACATGCTTATGTGAATATGTCGAACATTTTTACTTCTCAGATTTTGTTTTGGAGTTCTTTGCATAGAATACCATTAAACACCATTTTAGAGCTGATAGCTGTTAGAGAGCCTTCCTCTATATAATATGTTGCAGTCAGATTTGGGTTGCCTAGTCGAAACTAGTTTTGTCCAGTGGCCTTAGTCAAAACTAGTGTTGCTTAAAGCCATCAGTCAAAACTAGTTTTTACCATCATAATTATATGATTATTGCAGTCAGAATCCAAAATCAGTTAAAATTAAGGCCATCATGATTACTGTAATGATTTTAGGAAAAAATGGATTGGATTTTGTACCATGGTGAAGTTTTAATCAACTGCTGAGACCAGGAAGCTGGGGAAAATTGATTAAAAACCAATAGTTGCAAATAAATATAGTTTTGTCAAGATGGTATATTATTATTCGGCAATCAGCTGTGCTAAAATAATTCCCTTCTTGTTCTTACAGTTCCTACCACCGTGACACTTGGTGGTTTCCATTCTTTAAACACAGATCTTCCAACTAAGCTCATGATGGCCTTAATGGTATGATTTCGGGTTTTGACTGCAAAAATTATATTAATGATGCTCAAAACTAGTTTTGCTCGATGACCTCAGTAAAAACTATTTTTGCATAGGCAACACTAGTTTCTACTAGATTCGAGTTCTGACTGCAGATGTAGGTACACAAAAGTACATAATGTCACTCTGTTGAACATCAGGTTGTGGGAATGGTTTGAGATCGTCTCGTTTTCACCCCAGAATTCTGTCGTCAACTTAGGAATCAATATCAGTGTTGACATCAATCTGTTGACACCTTAATTCTAGTAGGTACCTATCACATGTTTCAGTGCCTTTGTATGAAATTAAGAGTCTTGAATTCCAGTGTACCAGAGTGCAATGGACACCTCCGCTAAGAGAAAGTTTTGCATATCCGTTTTGTCTTCTGCAAATGCTTTGTGTGACACTTTGTATTCGATCGAACAAAAATACCAACGATGAAACTAAGAGAACAAAAACCCACACAGCCCAGGTAGCCATTTTTTGATCACTTCAAATATGTACCAACTGGTAGTACTAAATAGGTGCTTACTTGGAATTGTTATCGATTTCGCTGTAGTTCCTAGCTCCTCCCTACCTATTATGTTTCTGTTCGCAGTTTATAGTTCTCACCATGGTGACTTCCTTCTGTCTTTCAATGTGGCAGTTTGCACAGTTTTTGTTCGCCACCCAAGTCATAGCCGTTCTTATCTTATTCATGTTCGGGTTCATAAGCAAATTCAGTGCGTTCATAATCTTCGCTGGGCAGACGGTGAGCTTCCTACTTTCGAAGTCATTTATATAATATTTCATGGCTATACTGGCGTAGTTGAAGGTTGAATATTATTATTATTGACTGTATGTTGTTGAATTGTTTGGTCTCTTCATTTCAGGCAGCTGTTGTGGAAACCTTGATATTCATGTTCGGGAATGAACTTCTCATGTCGTCATTGTATAACTGTCTTCTCCTCGCTACGTGCATTACGTTGACGTTCCTCTACCCAGTGTTAACGTTCTCTCCAGGCTCTATTTTAAAAAATTTCTCGACAACCATTGTTACATTCGCTGTGGCGATTGTGCTGAAAACGCGAGCACTAACTACAAATGATGATGTGAGTACGTCCCCTGGCCAAGAGACAGTATTAGACAGGAAATGATTTGTTGTTGTTTTGCTGGGATGTCGCACAGTAGACGGTACATAATGTATTCTAATATTCTACCATTGCCAGTTTATTGTGTCAGGAGAAAACTACCAAATGAGTTTAAGGGTATAAGTACCTAAATTCTCCTAACAGCAGTGAAAATTAAATTGTGATGATTATTGATAGATTATTGATTAACTTTGAGCAAGTATGTGGAATCAGAATCGTCTTTAAACCATGTAGCTAAAAACTGCGAATTATTACACAAGGGTTTTCTATTTTCAGTATAGATACCACTTCTGCGTAGATCACATTTTTCTGTGGTCAGTGAAATTCTTCCTCCGGGAAAGCCCTGAATCGAGTACTTAAGCTGGCCTGCCAATTAAAGTTTTATAAATATGTAGAGGATTCAAACAATTCTCAAGTTCGAAAACAGTATAAAAACGTTTAAAAAAATCGAGATAACGGCGCCCTGGAAATTTCGTGCCGTGTTTTTCACCTCTTAGAGATGACTGAGAGTAACGCCGAGCTTCGCGGACCAACTAGACCTCAAACGGAACCCACAAAACAAATTGTATTAATAATTTTCGTCTAAGGAAAGTGCGAAGTACGGCGTACTGTGGACAATCAGAAATTTTTTAAATTCCATTTTCGAATTCCATAGGTTCATTATTGAAAATAATAAACCAAGAAAGATCTAAAAAAATGTTACGACAAATTCCTAGATTGAATACTTATTGTTAAAACTTTTGACTTGATATAACATCCCCAATACTTTTACTATCGTGCGTCGGGTAGATACTTTTACCTCCTCCTGACAAGATGAAGTCTCAGAGGAGGGGATAGTTATAGACCTTTCGAACTGTAAGGCCCTACGCACACAGAGCTACATGAACGTTACATGACAGTGACGGCGTCACTGCCACATGAGCTAGAAGCTTCAAGCACCTGCAGACCGACCGACTTATTGACCATAGCGCTTTCTGTCATTTTAGTCACAGCTGTGTGTACTGTGGGGTTCAAAAAGCTAAATATTGGTGAGAATGTCTAAAACCTCTAACAATAATTCATAACATTTATTGATATGAATTCACCAATAGTGAATTCAGTATAGTGAATTGGTGTATAAAAAAGACTATTTCAATAATCATTAATATTTTTAAATAAATTAGGGGTCAGATAAGTATATAAACTTCTATGAACTTCACATTCATGGTTTCCATTTCATCAAGAGAACTGGTGCTAAAATGTGGCTCCATGATGCCGAAGCGACCTAGCTGATGTGTCACCGTCACATAGCTATCAGGTAGTGTTTGTGTAGCTTAGAGTAGGGCCTTAGGGGTTCATTTTCCTCGTAGTTCCTTTCAACAAATTCTTAAAGGGAAGATAGCCCAGTTCACCTGTCTACGAAACAGAGACCGTGCGGACATTGCCTTTGAAGAGGACTTGTAAGAAAGATGGCCAAACGCTCTCAGAATATTTATCTATGGGTCTCTTCAAGGGGTGAATCTTGATGTGGGGCTTTCGTGCCTCAGTAGGATATAATCTCGTTGTGGGGTACCACTTTCCATGGGAAGGACTGATGCTGATTAAAAATGATTAAAATTAAAACTGACTACCACTTTCTACCATGGGAAGGACTGATGCTCCGGCGAAGGATTGCCAATGATGGGTCACATGTCCCAGCAAATGCTACTTTAAAAAATGTCCCCAGATGGCTTTCCAAGGCGTTTTGCTTGATTCATCCTGAGAGCCCTAAACATAAGATGTAGGCTATGCAACATTTCAACTTTGGGGACTAGAAAGGTTTCCTTTTAAAAATTCTCGTCGATATGTGCAGTTTGCAATGCTATAGAAGACCTGCAGTATCCCGTGGAATAGGAATCTGTTGACAAATCCTTTCAAGAATGAGGTTATCGTACGTTCAAAGAAGAATCCATGTCAATACAACTGTTTTAGGTTTCTATGGACAGTCATTTACTATCTGATTATCGAAATTAGCATTGTCTTAGTACAAACAGTACAAAATCAGTAAGCGAATATTTAGGGGGGAAAGCTGTCAGCAACCTATTCTTGTTCCAAATTTTCTTTGTCTCATGTGCATAACCCATGTACCAACCTTTTAATCCTACTCCTATTCCAGGCACACATAATTAACATCATTCGGGCCAAACTCACATCGTACAAGGATTTCCACACTCTCCTGTACACTTGCGCTGCTGAATTCGACTTCCTTGGATGGGCGACTGTAACTAAATTGACTAAAACTCTGTTACTCCCTACTGTTGGACTGGTTTTGGTGGTCTTATTCGTCTACTGGATGTTCAGCCCTTCAAAACTCAAGTTAATACCCTTTTTATCATGAAATCAGTAGATTTACAGAACTAAGCCATCGATATCATGGGCTATGCGCATGGAAAATACAAAATTGAATAACTTCATAAATGAGGAATTTTCGTCTTTTTTTTCAATATACAGAACTCTTGGAAAAATGGTGGATTGAAGCCCGTTTCCGAAAATAAGCCATATTTTTTAGATGAGGATTATTGGAAGTTAAGTTAGAATTAACATTTGAAAACAAGTGGTTTGAAGCCTCGTGCACGTTTGGCTGGGGCCTGGCTGTGCAATTCATGTCATCACACTAGAGTCATATGACTTCCTCCCTGAACTCGAGCTCATGGATACTGTAACGCTGTCAGCAGATCGGGCGACTGGCGAAATCTTGCGCTAAAAGTGACTTTCACTCGAGTGGTGAGTTCAGTAAAATTTCCACATCCTTTTTTTTTGTGCCTCTTCTGTTTTCGTTTCCTCAACTCGTTTCAGTTTGGGTTATCGGCGTACGGATACTGTATTCCCAGTAGAATGTTGAGAGTTGTCAAGTTCAGCGTGTAGTGCACTCCGACCAGTCATCAGCGTCAGAAATTCGTAGGTCTTAGTCGCCTTCTTTCATCAAACACCTCAGTTTTACTTAATTTTTTTGAAACTCGAGGAGTGCTGATTTTTTTGGTTCTCTATCAATAAAAAATACCGCTGAAAATCATGCTCATGGCCCATTAATCGTGGAAGAGAAGTCCTAAGGGTCCTGACATTCGCACTTATCAAATAATGAACACATTCCATCAATTTTGTTAGTGTGTGTTTATTTTCAGATCTATCGAGCCATCAATTATGTACAACGTCTTGCAGTTGGGTGCATTTACTGTGATGGCCATTATGATAATGAGATTGAAATTATTTTTTACTCCCCATTTGTGCATCATTGCTTCCATTGTTGCTTCCAGAGTGGTAAGTTGGTGGCTGCTTCATGTTTGTCTGTTACCTATTATCGTTGGATCTCCATAAATGTTTAAGGAACGATTATTTTGCAGTATTTCAAGGTGATTCCGGCCAGATTTCACTATCCTTTGTTGATCGTCTTGGTAGGATGCATGCATGTTAACGGAGTCGTGAATCTCAAAGAACAACACAGTATATTGGGTAAGTACCTGTTGCTTTCGAAAGAGTTTGCTGAACTGATGCGTATTCCTTCAGAAAGCTGATTGTGATCATATATGTGCAGGAGAGTACAGCAATATTTCGTTGGAAGAACTTCTCAACTGGATCAATCTCAACACCTCGCCCAAAGCTTCCTTTGCTGGCCCCATGCCTATCACAGCAGCCATCCTTTTATCTACTAGGAGGCCCATCGTTAACCATCCACATTATGAAGACGCCAGATTGAGGTGCAAACTTTATTTTGTGCGTGTTTGTTTATGTATTTCAATAATCTTCGCATTTCATTCAATTTCATTATGTCTATAAATATTGTAGGTATTTATATATACACTAGGATTCAATATTTCAATTCATTCACTGTGACTAATTCAATTGCAGGGAGAGGACGAAGAAAGTTTACTCAGCTTTTAGTCGCAAACCTCCGGAAGAAGTTTTTAAATTGTTGTCTTCCCTTGAAGCTGATTATCTGGTTCTGTCTGATAACTGGTGCTATCACCAATCAAGGTAAGAGCGTACCTACTTACCTTATTGGTTTGACCCAGTAAAGCATAAGAGCAGGCGCACAAAGTGATTTTTTGCTGTACAGCTATTTCCAAAAATTGTCAATGAGACTTGGAGCAGCCACTAAATGAGGTCCTTGGGTCTGCTGGCTACTTTTTTCCTCAGTTAGCTTTGTTCAAGTACCTGCACTGTTAATTGAGTTTGAGTACCTACACTTAAATTGGAGGGAGTCGAAAAGGCCCTGGCCCTCCAAGGACCTTAGTGCCATATGAAGAAGAAGGTTATTACATTCGAAACCCAATAACAGTCAGTAGTTTCACGAAAGTTTGTTTAATTCCATAAAGTTTACTGAAAACTGAAAACAGACTCAACAGAGAAAGCAGATGTGATTCATGAGAAAACAAAAACAAATCAGAAGCATCTCGTATCAAGATGACAAATTGAATCGAAGGGATCGAATCAATTGTGAAAAGGAACGATTTTGGGGTGGAAATCAGATCCTGGGGACAGGGACCAAAGTGGGTGTGGCAAACAACATTTTTACTCGACTGAGCATGCGTGGACGGGCCACTTTTCTCAGTTGCCATGGGAACACTAGGTCCCAGGACCTACCTGCCCAGTTTCAGGAGCATAGGTTTCGATTTCGTTTGCAGATCATCATCGATTGCTGTCGCTTTGTTCCGATAACATGCTTGGTCTATGGAGCTAACATGAAGGAACCACCGTGGATCCTCTACAAGAATATTGAATATCCATAGCCAGAGAAATCTGGCGAGTCGCTGTTGAACTTGCTAAAAAATGTTAGGTACAGTGTAGGAAGGGAAATTCAAATGTCAGCTGAACAATGGTTGGAGTTTTTTCAATTTATTCCTAGTGTTTTTGGGTGTCGGGGCAGTGGTCTTATGAACGCAACGCCCCTGGTTGCAGGGAATCGTCTCCCACGGTCGCAGTTGCGTTTCAGTTTCAAGTTACACCAAACCACGAGGTGCTGCTCACATGCATATTCGGCTTTTGTCTGTTTGAGAACTAAACTTGAAATTCGTCAGAGAGGTGGATAAACATGAAGAACAATGCAATATAAACTTCCTGGGTATTCAAGGAAAGACGTGGCGGAGAAAGCATGGCAAGAGATGGCTGTCCAAGTGAATATGTCATTTTGTGAATCATTGGTAAATAATCAATGATATCTTCCTCATCTGAATCTGCTCTAGCAAAAACCAAAAAAACCAACCACCTATTGCTCGAATAGGCAAAACCAATTTATCCACTATTAGTCCTTTCTGTGTGAGGGACAGAAGTTTCATTCTGGTTGTAGAGTAAAACTGGTTTGCAATATTTATCCCAAAACAGTCGCATCGTGTGCACTCTGCCTAAACTGATGCGTGTTAGAAACACAAACTCAAATCGTTCTTTTAATCAGCACTCAGTCTCTAATGTACAGCTGGTACCAGCTGAACGTATCGATTCAATTTCAGCAAGTCTCCAAATCAATGTTTCCTCGTTCGATTCTTCCGTTTGGCTGGCTGTCTGAATAGGGAAGTAGGCCATTAAGATGCGGAAACCTTAAGTGCCCACCATCCAGGATGGCGTTAGTGTACTGTATGTATGCCATTTAGCCCCTGGCTAATGCCTACCTTCCAATAACATTCCTACGGTTTGTTTGCAGTGAAGGGTGTCGGATGACTGACATCTGGGATGTGGAAGATCCAGCCAACCGAGGCAAAACCCCGACGTGTCCCCAGCTGATGATGGGCAACTTCCCCTTCCACCTTGTCTTCACCAATGACAAGTTTGCAGTTCTGAAACTGCAACCCCCCTACGTTGAGCTTAAAGGTTTCAATAAATACTAAGGATTTTCTTTTATACAATCGCCAGCTTTTTTTGCTATCTGTATTCAGTTTCAAGTTGAAATTGATATTGTTCTGAATCCTGTGATAAGGAGTTTTATTTGTGGTCCTTTACTGTTTTTACATTGCGGTTAGACATTCATCAAGCTAAGCATACTTATTTATGCCTAATTAGTTTATCAAACCAAACCTCCTTAATTACCGAACTATATCCTTCCTACATGTTTTAAGGGCCAAAAGATGAAGTGAATTGGACTGCTTATAACTGTAGTTCATAGACAGTAGTTCAATTACTGAGTTTTAAATACAGGATGAGGCGCGCAGAACCAAGTGGTGGTGAAATTATCATATCGTCATCATAAAAACTGCAGTTCTCAAGAAAGGGGAAAAATATAACTGCATCTATATTTGCAGATATTAAAATGAACTTGGTTCCTGTGCCCCTCACCTTATATGTAGTTGTCATGGTTTTGTTTCTTTCACGGCACTCCGAATGCATTTAATATGATTCATTATTTAGTTTACTCCCTTAGTTGAAACCAAATTTCGATTCTAAATTTTTGATTACTCAAATTTATTTTTTTGATTTTAAAATTCCTACTTTGTTCGTTACCTGGGTCAAATTTCCAAATGTTCCTCAGATGTTTCACAGATTGACCCTTAGTTGTTGCAAAGTACGTTGTAAGAATGCATTCCAAGTTCCTTTTATTGCCAAATGAATTTAAGCTACATACATCAGTAGAGTAATTGAAAATTGTACTCGTAATTTATAATTATATTTTATTTTCTTCTTATGATATCAGCATTGGTACTAATTGATGTCATTGTTTCCTGAGGAAACTTCATGTAAGATGGTGGTTATTTATGTGTAGTGCTAAATTTTAATGTGGTAACGAGCGATACCTATTCGGTTTTTGTTATGTCAATTATACGAGGGTGGATAAAAAAACGGGACTTTTTTTCAAAATTTTATTCGTTAGAAAATAAAAACCAGGTATATGTCACTTTTCTACATAGTCTCCTGCTTTTGACGCATTTTCCCCAGCGAGTAGGAAGTTTTTTAATCCCAGCATCAAAAAACGATGAAGGTTGCGTCTGAAGCCAATTGCGCACGAACCCCTCGACCCCCTCATCACCCTCGAATCGTTGTCCGCCTAGCGCTTCTTTAAGCGGCCCAAACAAGTGAAAATCACAGGGCGATAGGTCAGAGCTGTAGGTAGGATGATCAATTGGAGCATGCATTTCTTCCAATTTTTGAACAGATAGAGCTGCAGTATGGGGCCTTGCATTGTCATGGAGGAGGATGACGTCACGAATTGGTTGATTCCGTCTTTTGTTGCAATATGCAGCCCTCACCTGAGTCAGCAGCTCACAACAGTAGGCAGCATTGATTGTTCTTCGCTCATGCAGAAAATCAATGAGCAAAACGCCTTGATAGTCGAAAAAAACAGTTGCAGGGACCTTGCCAGCAGACAGTAGAGTTTTCGCTTTCACTGGGGCTGTCTCCCCCTTCCTCCGCCACTCCCCACTGGCTTGCTTGGATTCGGGTGTGTAATGATGGACCCATGTTTCGTCGCAGGTGACGATGCTAGCCAAAAATGCTTCCCCTTCTTCCTCAAACCTTGCAAAAAGCCTCATACAGACCTCCAAACGTCTCAACTTCTGATCTGCAGTCAAAAGGCGAGGGACCCATCTGGCACACACTTTACGGAATCCTAGGTGCTCTGTAATTATCGTTTGGCACCTTCCATAACTTATCCCTACCTGCTCAGCAATTTCGGAGACAGTCACACATCGATCACCTTCAAGAATGTCACGAACCGCTTGAATGTTCTCATCCGTAATGCTGATCCAGGGACGACGATCGTGTTCCTCATTCTCTACTCGTTCTCTTCCCTCCTGAAACTCACATGCCAGGCAAACACGCGGGTCCTAGAGAGGGTTTGGTCCCCGAACTGGGCGGTCAACTTTGAAAAATTTCCAAAGGTTTGACTCTTTCAAGGGCAAGAAATGTTATGATAATTTGTTGCTCAATGGAAACGGGCACCTGTGGTTCATACATCGCGATCACTACTCATGAAAGGTCGTAAAGGGGGAGACGCCCGCCCCCCTCATCCACCTTCTAATGAACCTGTCCAAACAATCTCAAAGTGACGGCCTGCTTCTGTCGGCGCTCAGAGGTCAAAGTCCCGTTTATATTTGATCCACCCTCGTAGGTAAGAATGAGAAGTGAGGCTGCACGAATTCAACTTATAAAAATCAAATTAAGGAAGGTATTAAAGCAGGTAATAATATTGTCTTTTTGTTGTATTTTCGCAAGGAGTTGATCAATTATTGGTATTAGTAAGTTATTTATTTTCTTTAAGTATTCAGTACGTTGAGTAGTATTCTTCACGACTTATGAGTTCACCAAAAGACCGTCTGGCCTACACAACATGAAATTCCAATTGATGCGTTGTTGAAATCAACCTCCAACCTCAAGTTTACTAATGAAAAAATTGGTCTTGTATTGTCACTCATTGCAGTTTTGGTAGATGGTTTAGTGGTGTCACACACATTTTAAAAGTCGTTCTACCTTTCCATTTCAACCTAACCTAGCAACCATAATTTCTTTGTCCCAGTATCGTGAATTTCCTGCAAAGATGCCTGTAAGGAAGGTTCGTTCCAGCACGCTTGAATTCATGAACTAATTCGCGCAATCACCCTGCAAGGCCTTAGCAGGCTGTGAAGTGTTCCAGTGAGGTTTTAAGTTCACGTACTGTTTTCCCAGACCCGAGTTCTTGAACTGGCACATGAACTTCTTGCTCTAAACGAAGGGCAAGGGTTGTGAACTGAAAACTCGAAGATAACCTCGCTGACATGTATAACCTCCCAAGAATATTCATGTAACTGGTCTTCTCACAGGAATAAAAACTATTGTTGCTTGCATTTTGTTATAGTCTTTTATTAGGAAGGTTTCTAGTCAAGGCGTTCCAGTGGTTCAGTTCATAAACTGTAAAGTTCATGAATCTGTACCAATTCAGTTCTTGCACTGAACTAGTAGGTACATGTTCTAGGCACTGGAACAAGCCTAGATCCTGAGGATCCAGGGGTGGGAGTGGTGTGGAGGTGTAACAAAAAATTTGTTGCTTGACTGTGGGCACAGAGTTCGGGGGCTTATTCACTAAAAGAGGTAGTGAAAAGAGATTATCTATTTTGAAAATCTCCTAGGAGACCCTCTACCTATTGAAAATCCCTCGGGAGACAGCATCTTCCGTTGTCTCCCAGGTTCGTCTATTTTACTGAATAGCTCTCAACCGTACTTAGCGTTTTTACTTGTGAATCGATAAACAATCGACTTACCTTTAAGAGATGAAAAAACATAAATCAAAATGACCGATATGGTAGCCGATGAACGAAGGATGATACACGATCACTATCAAACAAACGAGAAATGGGAAAGAGACTCTCAAGAAAAGACACCTAATTAAATGTCTCTCTCAAAGAGATCGAAAATGCCAAGATGGCGGCCAACTCTGTCTTTTAGAAGTTACTGAATAACCCTGTCATGGATACTATAAAAATCTCTTCTGCCAAAGGAGAGTCGGAACGAAAAGAGATGTCTCTTTGGCTTAGTGAATAGGATCCCTGTACTCTCACTATCGGAATTTAATGAGTCAGGTTTCATGTTCTAGTTATTGTAACTAAAGGTAAGCGCACTAGTGCCGCAGTGGGTTGGGTAACATCGCAGTGGGTAAATGTCGCTAAGCACATTAGCAGCGTTTCGGGCTGCAGCTCATCGGAAAAATGCCTCACTGTTCGTTGTTTCGTCTGTCATGGATTCTTCCGATGAAGATGTTTTATTTTTGGTTCATTATTTTCGATAATGAACCTTTGGAATCGAGCATGAAAAGAAAAAATCGTAAACTGCTCTTCGTTTTTTAACTTAGCTACGTTAAAAATGTACAGAGTTCATTTAAAGCAACCTTTCAACACAAAATTTCAAGATTTCTTCAATAAATATCAGCAAAAATTGAAACAACTGACTCGCTTAGCCAAAGATAATTATTGTAAAAACTCATGAATCCGATAAAAGTTTAAATGAAACTGAAAATGTTGCTAAAATCAACTAAACCGTTGTGTAACACAAACGGTGGGTACAGCTTTCGTACAAGTACGCAACCACGAGGGACAATTTATGTCTTTGCGCCCCCTCCCGCACCCACACCACGTACTTCGTACTTAATTGTTTTGGTCAAGATTTCCAACGAATGGAGGACGAGTGCCGTCTTATAAGACCAATGGTAACTACGTTTGATTGTGCTCGTTGATGGTTGCGATGTAATGGTGAATCGAGAGCTTTCCAACGAGTGGTGAACGATTTGTATACGATGATAACCGGAGAAGTTCATACGCATTCATTTAAACAATCACGCTCATACCGCAGCTTGTCGGCCACGCACTCCGCAGTGGTTAACGTAATATGGTTAGGTAAATCGAGAGCTATCCAACGAGTGGTGAACGATTTTTGTACGATGATAACTGGCGAAGATAAAGTTCCGTAGCAACGAATCGGTTGTAAGCGAAAATCATCAGAAAATCACGCTCATACCGCAGCTTGTCGGCCACGCACTCCGCAGTGGTTAACGTAATATGGTTAGGTAAATCGAGAGCTATCCAACGAGTGGTGAACGATTTTTGTACGATGATAACTGGCGAAGATAAAGTTCCGTAGCAACGAATCGGTTGTAAGCGAAAATCATCAGAAAATCACGCTCATACCGCAGCTTGTCGGCCACGCACTCCGCAGTGGTTAACGTAAATGGTTAGGTAAATCGAGAGCTATCCAACGAGTGGTGAACGATTTTTGTACGATGATAACTGGCGAAGATAAAGTTCCGTAGCAACGAATCGGTTGTAGGCGAAAATCATCAGAAAATCACGCTCATACCGCAGCTTGTCGGCCACGCACTCCGCAGTGGTTAACGTAATATGGTTAGGTAAATCGAGAGCTATCCAACGAGTGGTGAACGATTTTTGTACGATGATAACTGGCGAAGATAAAGTTCCGTAGCAACGAATCGGTTGTAGGCGAAAATCATCAGAAATATTTTCGTGACGCTTCTCCGTTACATGTCCCGCGTTACATTTTCGAGTTTATGTAGCAAAGTAAAGACATAAAATGTCAAAAAAACAAGTAAGTTCGATAGAAACTTCGCTCACTGGTTATCACACACAGCTACCTGGCTGGATCGGGTCGCAGCGGGCTAACGGAAAAATGCGCCTAGCAGGCGATGTTTCCGTCCGCTCCGCCCCGCCACGCACCGCTCTGGCTATGGTGTGCGCGTCTCCATAAGAAACACTGAACCGAACCAGACGCATTGTTCCGCAGCGGTGTGACCCGTCCCGGCACAGGTGTGTGCTTACCTTAATACATCAACATCCAAATCATTGTAGTGTACTCAGTTGTGAGCATGGATATGTTTTTAGACTGAATACACAAGCCTTTTTAGTGTGGGCAAATCCACCGATTTTGAGACGTCTTGATTTTTGATATTTTTCTGAACCGGTGTTGTTTTGTCAGACCTTTAGTCTGATCTCACAAAATCGTTCTCCACCCACTAGAAAGTTCTCAGTTTATCCCAAAACTTTACGCTGTCTACATCCGACCGCCCCTGTCCTCAAACATATTCATCATCAATTAGGTAGGTGGGCGTTTGTGTTTACAGTCAGGTGAAGCTAACATGATAGTATTGGTTACGTTACAGAACATCAAGTCTCTTATCGCTGGTCAAATATAAACTGAATGTAATTAATTTACTGTGCTGAGTGAGTTTTTCCTCATTGTCAAGGTGTCAGAGCTTTCAGTGCTTGGTACTCTCAATTTTGTTGGACCATGAAACTGGAGTACTCCTATTTATAAGTACCTAAGTATTTATTGAACATAATTGAAGATACGAGTGGATGAGGGGTTTATGTATTTTTACAAAACAATTTTTGAGAAAATTAAAGTCAAACTTTTTCTTTCGTATTTTTCCGATTTACATATTATGCATTCGCAACTAATGTTTATAATGTTCTGGGACGTTGTAGTTCTTCTCCCAATGAAGGTGGTCAACGTTCATGCTACGCACGTGATGAATATTTCATAAATTCTGTACGTAACACCGTTATTCACTATTTACAAACTAAAATTGAGTTGTGGGAGAGTGGATAAACGCGTTTATTGGTGTTAAACAATCCTTCCTGTATTATAATTATTCATGAGCGTGTGTGTATGTGACGGCATCAGGGCTAAACGGCTGAACTGACTTCCATGAGGGTGGTCTCATTGTGATCAGCGAGTTCTGGGCCAGGTCGTAGTCTATCGCCCGATACTCCAGACCACAGAACAGGAGACTAGAGCTCCAGACCTTCTCTTTGATCTTATTCCTGGCCACGAAAGGGTCGGGACCAAAAGATAATTATTATCTTAGAAGGGATAGGTACCTAGTATGCTGTTGCACTACATATTAATAGTGTTTTAATAATGTAACTTCATTTTCAAAATAGTAAGTTAGTCCCACCCAGCTTTGGGAACTGAAAATTAATTGGGTAATTTAATATTATTAATATGTTTTATTTTTCATGGTTTTTGGCAATTTTTTGATGTTTGAGCGTCTTATTGCGCACAAAAAGTGCTGTCCTTCGAACGTGCTTTTTGACATTTTATGTCTTTACTTTGCTACATAAACTCGAAAATGAAACGCGGGACATGCAACGGAAACAACGTCACGAAAATATTTCTGATGATTTTCGCTTACAACCGATTCGTTGCTACGGAACTTTATCTTCGCCAGTTATCATCGTACAAAAATCGTTCACCACTCGTTGGATAGCTCTCGATTTACCTAACCATACTACGTTAACCACTGCGGACTGCGTGGCCAACAAGCTGCGGTATGAGCGTGATTGTTTAAATGAATGTTTACGTACATAATACAGTGGAGTCCGGCTAATCCGAACTAATTGGGACTGAAGGCTGTTCGGACTAGGTGATAGTTCTGCGACAATTAAGTACGAAGTACTTGTTTTTAAATTGAAACGTGATTCTTTGTCATTTGTGACCGCCCAAGGACAGAGTTTACCATTCGTTGGAAATCTTGACCAAAACAATTAAGTACGAAGTACTTGGTGTGGGTGCGGGAGGGGGCGCTAAGACATAAAATGTCCCTCGTGGTTGCGTACTTGTACGGAAGCTGTACCCACCGTTTGTGTTCTGTATAATTTTTCTTAATTTCATTTCTATATTTTTTGGCAAAACTCGCAATTTTTTATAACGTCCAGACGGACCAATGGCTTCATTTTATACCAATATTTGCTAAACGAAATAGAGCACTGTAACCAGCAGAAAACAAATTTTGAAATGTCTTTGATTGGTGAATAATAACCTTTTGATAAAGGATATTATTGCCGTCTGATGGATTCCGTAATCATTTTGCCGTAATCTGATGTATTCCTGGCCGTCTCTAACGACAGCGTCCGAGTTCGTGCTTTAGGTTGCTACGGTCGAGCCCAAGTCGAAAAGATTTCACGATGGGTTCCTGGGTAGCCATGAGATTCATCGTCGGACTAATCGCTTTGAGTATCAGCGGATCCACAGCTTTCATCGTTTTTCAAATGAACATAAATATGACAGATATACGACACAGGTTCGTTGAGAAATTTGTGAGACTGCCATTGTCATCAATTGCGAATTTTTCTTGGTTTCTATTTGATGCCTGCCGCTCTAGAGCCCGTTGCATTCAGTAAACAGGGTCGACTAGTCGAGGAATAAAATGAAATACAGTGGATGCCGCTTAATGCGGTCACTTTGGGCCAGCCATAAAGTGAATGAATTAGCCGACTGACCGGATTAACCAAAAAACCTCCTCCACAAACCTCTTTATGGTTTGTTATTTCCAATAATGAACCTTTTGAATCGAGCAGGGGGGAAAATTAATAACCCTCTCCCTCAAAATTTGATGGTTTCCGTTTCACAATACGTAGAATCCGAAAATTGAATTTAAAAAATCTCTGTCCGTCCGTCTTACGTCGGGATGTGACAGATTATTGAGCGATAAAACCTGGCTGGCATTTTTTGTGAGACGCGAGGAGAGATTAACCTTCAGTGCATCCTTCGCAATTATCGTCTGACCGGATTAAAAGTCGGTCATGGCCAATGCAACTGTCATAACGGACGAAAATCACGTATAAAAGGCCTGTTCCGTTCCGTCCCCAGCGTTTTTCACCGAAATAAGCTGAATACCGGATTAAGCAGTGACAGCATAAGCCACTGTATATTTTGCTTGGTTTATTGAAAATAATGAAGAATAATAGCTGTTATTATAGCTCTTGTTGTTATTATTATTAATGAAGAATATACGCTGTTGAACAAATTACTTTTCATTGTTCATTGAGATAAAAAAACGCTGCAAAGTCCATTCACATGGGTTATGGACTATTGGACATATCTACAGAAATGTTGGCTGTTCATTTATTGTTTCTTTCATGTGCAATAATTGAAATGGCTATTTTTGATGGTTTCTACCAATTTTGGCCCCCAAAAACTAGGCTTTTTTGACAAATTATCTTTGATCATTGATACTGCCACTTGAGTGTCTTGACCCTCAACCTGTTGACAACTTCTACTTTTACCATTCAAATTTATGGTGATTTCAGACAAAATCCCAGGTTTTTGACTCATAAAAAAATGAATTTTGGGAGCTGAATTTTCGTTGCAACCTCAGTTCTTCACTCATTGGTCAAAATTAACATCATATTCGGTCTTCTCGGCCCGAAAAACATGAAAAAGGATACCTCACAAGCTTTTGTTACTAAAACATCAAAAAACCAAATTTTTCACCCATAACACGCTTGGGTGTATCCCGATCGGGCTGCTAAGGACACAACTACCTAGGGCCCAAAAGGAGCCGGTATGCGAAGGAAAGAATTTTTTAGACCGAAAATAAAGGTAGGTAAATGAGATGATACGGCGTACGGCTGACGGATAGGTATTGCATTTTTGGAATCTACGCACCTTGAAATGTAAAAATTTTTTTTGAGGGGGGTGTTCCAAAAACTTTTTGCTGAGCGAATAATGAACCAGAATGATATGAATAAATTAAAGACCAAATTCTTTAATGAATAATAGAAGATTATTTCACAATAAAATCAATAGAGTTGGACATAATAAATAATTGCGTCGTGAACTAGCGGTGGTATACATCTAGCACATAACCTACCTATTTCAACTGGTCTTTCAATTTCCCTATCTTCTCGTCAGAACGCTACGGTAGTTTTCCATGAACCTGTCTATTTGGATTACTCGCTGTAATCCTACGTAGGTACCTAATCCTTTACTTCTCAAGTATATTCATTTTTGGTTCATTATTCTGTGAATAATACACGTATGTAATCGCTCAGCAAAAAACTTTTATAGCAAAATATAAAAATTTTTCCATTTCAAGGTGCGTAGATTCCAAAAATGCAATGTCCGTACGCCGTATCATCCTTATCTACTTTAATTTGCGTCTAAAAAATTCTTTCTTTCGCATACAGGCACCTTTTGGGCCCTAGTTATGTCCCGAAACTTTGCAGCCCGATCGGAATATACCCAAGGGTGTTATGGGTGAAAAATGGTTTTTTTTTGGCGTTTTAGTAACATGAGCTTGTGAGGTATCGTTTTGCATGTTTTTCAGGACGAGGAGACCGAATATGAAGTATAATTTGACCAACGAGTGGAAAATTGAGGTTCTAACGAAGTTTAAGCATTAAATTTACGTTAAAATTTGGTCTAAAATCGTCATTCTTCCGCACACTGTTTGGGTCCCCGTTTGGGAACACATTTGGCTCCTAGTTGCACTCCGAAGCTCGGCAGCCCGATTGGAATATATCCAGGGGTGTTACGGGTGAAAAATGGGTGTAAAAATAGGGGTTTTTTGGTGTTTTAGTAACATGAGGTTGTGAGGTATCGTTTTCTATGTTTTTAAGGGCGAGAAGACCGAATATGAAGTTGGTTTTAACCAAAGAGTGAAGAATTGAGGTTGTAACGAAGGTTCAGCTCCCAAAATTCATTTTTTCTAAGTCAAAATCCTGGGAAATTGTCTGAAATCCGAATTTGTGTAATAACTTTAGAAGTCGTATCAACAGATGAATGAAGACAATTAGATGGCACTATCAATGATCAACGATATTGTGTGAACAAAAACTCTTTTTCTGTGTTTTCTTTTTAAGTTTAGACAACACGTAACATCATTGCACCCGTCCCGCCTGGGCGTTACCCCCTTGCCCAGTGTGACGTCACTTGTGGAAACTGCCACCAACCGCACTCTCCTAGGACGAATAGAAGTTCTTTTTCTATGAGCTTTCAAAGTGTTGACACAGGTTGCAATGATGTCAAAAGTGTTGTCCAAACTTTGAAAGCTCATAGAAAAAGAACTATTCATCTTAGAACAGTGCGGTTGGTACCTATTAAATTCTTGGAATGGGATCTAATTCCATGCAGTTATTGACGATGGTTGGATCACCGAAACCTATAAGAGTGTATTTTTCTCGTTTTTTCGTGTATTAGTGGAACTAGACAACGTTGCAATAACCCAGTTTTTCTTTGAAATGGGTTTCCACGATTTCTTCGCGAGTGGTTTAGTTTGTACCTGACCTATAGGCTGGGAAGCTATAGCTTCCCAGCCCCACACAAACCTGCCACTAAAGCCCGGTTCACATGAAGCCGCTACGTTATGCCACCTTCAGTACCCTACTTGTTAGGCCTCACACAACACGGTGCTTCTCAGTCTTCCCCTTCATCGTTGTCCCTGGGGGTTCCATTCAAGATCAGCCTTTGTGACCCCGTCCCCACGCTGTTCAACTTCCCTCTTGCTCTTCTTCACAAGTCTTTGAGAAGACCACTGTCCATCTCACCCCAAGGTTGGTTCATATTGAGCAGTTGACGAAGACCTTGAGTTTTCTGTCGATGGCTGTTCCTTGCTACTTTCACAGGTAGCGCGGATAAAACATCAGATTGTAATGTTCTAAGCTTGGTATGGAGGAGGTGTACGTTTCTTGCTCTCCAAATTGAATGGAACTGGGTAAATGTACCATTTGCCTTTTCACTTCTGGCATGGGCATCGAGGTCGTCTCCTCAATTTCAAACAGCCCAGGTAGATCACCCTGTCAGCTAGCTCATGAAGCCAGAGTAATTCATCCGCATTTCGATCGACTGTGTGCCTCATTATCAGGTCCTCACTCTCCACAACAATCCAAGGTCAGAATCAGGTCTTGGATTAATGAAAAACGGTGACGGCATATATTCTAATTCTCCCTATCGACCAGTGAGGCGCCCAATTGTAGGTATACCTCTTCTTCTCCTATGCATACCCTTGGTTACTTTTTCCAGCTGTACAAGAAGTGGAGGGGTTTTGCAGGCAGCCTTGTCTAACGCTGATGTTGGTGGGAATCTCTTCGGTGAGAAGACCCTCATGGCTCACCACACAGGTGTACTTGTCTTACATGATGTGGACTGGTCTTATTTTTTCTGGGACCCCAGCTTCGTGTAATGCTAGCCATAGTCTTTCTCTGCGTACTTTGTCAAAATCAATTAAGGCAAGGCTGAGAGGACTGGTGTGGTGACTAACTATTCAATAATGACAAACAGAATTCACCTGATCAGTGCAGGAATTGTTTGATCAAAATACTACTGTTTGGGGCCTGATTGTGGTCTCTTATGCGGCTGACATTCGATCCAGTTAGAATCGGACACGAACCTTACTGGCAACAGCCAGCAGGGTTATGCTGGGCCAGTTCCTGCCGACTGCCAGCTCCCCTGTTTCGGGGAACTTAGAACTTAATAATAATGTGGAATGGCTTTGGGCAATTCTCCCCTGGCTATAGATTAACACTCCTTCATTCAGGAATAAAAGAAGAGGAACCCCATAGTGAGGAGCAGCTATAGTACTCCAATTGTATTTACAATGCTGACATGAGTACTAACACATGCAGTAACGCAACTCAAGCAACTATACATGAGTTTCCATATATTTTCCCGTTGCAGGTTGCCTGTCGTGGTTACTACAAAACATTATCTAAGAACCAAACGTTATTAGGGATATCCAACAATTATAGTGTCAGCAATGATCAACTGTTTCCAAGAGGACTGGGATTTGTTTTGATCAATTTTGCTCAACCCTGCCCACTGCCTTACCACACTAGAGGGATTGAGATTCGAACAGAAAGTAAGAATCGAACTTGCTCTGCCCACGGATTTCCCCCTCCATCATGTTTGTATGTTGAATACTGCTAGAGATGGGTAAAAATAAAACAGAACTTGTGGTTGAAACGAATTTATAATAATCACAGCATCAGAAAATATATAAATAGGTGTCGTAGGTAGTTACGCCATCAAAGTGTACTGGGTGGACATGAAGAATAAAATACATCTAGCTCGTCTACTGCACTGGGATGACGACAGATTCCTTCAACTAACCGACTCAACATCAACACTATTATGTAACTTTGAGCTTGGACCGACCTGTGTCTAGATGTGACAAATGGTTTCCACTGATCCCTGAGGGAGGAACTCCATTTGGAATGCGGATCACTGGAAATCACTTGGAGCAACCAGCATTTTATTATACAACCTGAAGTTAGCAGAAATCGAGACCTGCCTTTGAACTCGACACTTACTCTTGGTAAGTGGTGGCTGACAGTTTCTCCTGGGCCTTTTCTTCCAAGTCGACGTTCTCTTTGCTTTCTAAACTCCACCCAACCTGCACTTTCTTGACGTTGGGGAACTTGAAATCTTTGGGAGCCTCGAAAATCAGGACGACGGTCGAACCGAATCGAAATTTCCCTATCTCTTCACCTTTTTTCCAGGAGAAATCGCATTTTTCCTCCAAAACCTCGTTCACCTTGATGTGGTTCACATTGGTTTGCAGCTTCTGGGAACATCGAGTAAAATATTATTAGGGCAATTAAAAAAAAAACTCGTCTTGAGTAATCTCTGGTCAAATGGTGTCCCGAAATTATGCTGTCCTGAATTATTTGATCCAGTTCCCAACTACTCACCTCATGGAGGATTAATGAGAGAAGGTTCCCTATGGAACAATCTGCATCTGTCTCAACCTTGGACATCGATTTATGGAGTTGAAGTTCCTATTAATTTTTCATTTCAATTACCTACATAATCACCATCTAGTAAATAGTGTTTATTCAACGATTTTATTCATAAATAATATCGTACTATGAACAATTATTGTGGGTCCTACTCTGGACGAGAGTTTATACAGACATTGAAGGGCACAATAAACTATCAATTGATTATGTGTGCAGGGATGATAATGGAAGAAATGTTTTTCACATTTTATACAGGCTGTAAACAAAACAATGTTACCATACCTTCTGGAGGAGTCCGTCGTCACCAGCTGGTTGATTGCTGGGGGGGGGGGGGGGGGGGAGCGCTTTCGATCTTTAGATATGATACGAGACACAGCCAGTGGGGCTAAAGTACTACTAACCAGATTAACATAACTGCATACGTTTTTAGCTAAGGTACCAATTACAAAAGGATTAGTTCTAAGCTCTTTAGGACAGACCAACAACATTATCCTCCCCTTCATTTCCTTTGTTCCCTTAACGCCAAAACACATTTCGCCTCCTTTGTTCCCCAAGACACAAATAGGGACGAACTAACTCCAGTACTATTTCGACGGCCTGATGATGATGATGTCTTTACATCGAAAGCGCTCGCCCCCAGTACTCAACCAGCTCGTGACGACGGACTCTTCCAGAAGGTATTTACAGTAGCGGAAATAATCCTTTAAATTTGATACTGTACACAAAACAGGTCTGCAAGAAGTAGGAATCCATTTTTTGGTTCATTTACAATCGAAAAAGGAGGAGGTTCTCGATTCGACCTGTTTTTATGTTTGTCCAGCTATTATTCCCAAACTACTGGACCGATTTCGTTGAATCTTTTCACATGAAAGAGGATCATCCCCCGGTGGTCCCATTATGTTTTTGTACGTACTGGCCCAGTACGTATTCAACAGGAATAAGGATTATGATAAGCGCTTATTCCAAAACTACTGGACTGATTTCGATGAACCTTTCTTCAAATGAAAGAAGATTCCCTCGGTGGTCCCATACTAGTTTTCTAAGTAAAAAAAGTAGTACTGGTCCTGCAGTAGGCCAGTTATCGATTCGAGTTCGATTTCTAGTGCTTTGACAGACATTGCACGACGTGACGACAGAAAATAATGTGCCAAAGACTGTGGATGCCCCAGTAATGATGGTATCAGTAGCCTAGTGGTCTTAACAGCAGGTATATTATTTAAAATATCGCACTTAAAAAAAATTTTTTTAAACAAAAAACAAAACTAACTTGAAAAAAAGCTGTATAAAACTATAAAGTAAAGAATAATTTTCATGCTGAAAAAATGTACATAATTTATTCAAAGCCAATACAACGTTTCTGAGGTCTGCGCCAAATTTTCACTAAAAACCCCACAGCCTTCATATGGTACCCCTCTATTACGTTTTAGTTAAAATTTGTATGACCGTTATAGATAATGACGAATCGTTATACCAAGGGATAGCATTATTTTCTGTCCCTATCTGTAAGAGGTAAATCGTCCCTAGCTATAACAGATCGCCGTTTTCCAAATGACTCGGGGTGATGGGGAACAACATATATGACAAAACCTTCTACCTAAAATATGATTATGTTTAGCGGTCAAGTAGTTACTGTTTCAGTTTATTACAGGGGAATTTCGTACAAAAGGTAATTAAAGATGGGGCAAAATCACAAAATTAGGCGGAAAAAATTACTTTTCACACCTAAAAATACAAAAACTGGGAATTCAACTTACCTACTTCTGCTATGAAAACTCGTTGGTGACTAGTAGTCATCAGTACGGTGCTGCCACCTCATGGAGGGAATGTTTCCCTGTGTTCGTCCCTAGGTCTGACTGTACCTTACCTATAACAGTCTCTCCTACTCTAAAACAACGACTATACTACAATCCTCTGTAATTTGGCCACTAACTTTGACAGCCAAACAACAGAGCTTACTTTTTTGAGGCCCTTCCAGGAACAACCACACAACAGAGAAAACAACATCCGTGAAAATTGGCAGCATAACCCACAGAAACTGAGAGGTTCTTCAGGGTTACGCTGCAATTGATAAACGGGCCCTAAGGCTCAAACAAATTGCTAAGAGACACTTCCGACTGGAAATGAGCCAAAAAATCGATCATGGCTTCTTGCAGGTCTGTATTGTGTATGTATTATTTAGTTAGTTAATCAAATATTGAAAGCCATCAAGTTATAATAGTTTTTGGATTCACAATGGAGACAGACCACAACCAAGCACACCTGGTCCTGTTTCAAGATACTTACGTACCTACTCATTATTTGATTTTTCATGTGCACGGCCCTATTGAATGGTTTGAAAACGCTCAAGCATTGAAGCAAAAACTTTCAAATTGTTTTGGGACGATTCGATTATGAAATCCAAACTCACCTCTAATGTCAATTTTATCGGTATGCAATTTTATGATAGTTTTAATGCATCAAAATACCTTGTCATTGTAAATTACGATAGATCCCACATTCGTGGCTCCAACGGCTGTGAACGAGAAGAAGCCATGGCGCCACGATCCAGTGTAGAGGACTCTCTCGTTCATTGCAAACAACCCAGGAATCCACCGCGTCAGAACAGGGTTCACAGAAAACAGTTCACCTAGACAACAGAACACGTCGTTAGGGTAATTTGACTTGCAACTGCTTTCGATATAGAAACAGTATAAAAAGTATAATCATGTCAAAAATAGCGTTTCTCTCAGTTTCAACCAATTTGTATATTCCTGTAATTGGACGTTATTCGGCAATGATCTGTCGATTCATAGACTCCTAACTTACTAAGTCATTTCAGATCAGTGACTTGAATGAAGTTCCAAATAAACTACATCTACATCATAATTTTCGAGAGATTTATGTTTAAGAAACAAAAATTGCAACCATGTATCATGTTTCCACGCGACTCTCCACTATGCATTGTGCGCGAAAACAAGCGTCATTGTTTACTATCCATTTATAACATTCATTTATATAGTTATAGTATGAAACTAGGAAATAAATACCAAGAACAAATACGAAATAAATTCGTGATAAATCAAGAGCTTTCCAACGAATGGAAAACGATTTTTGTCCGATGAAAATGAAAGAAGTTTCATTTCCCTAGCAACTACTCGGTTGTACGTGAAAACCACTACGCGAAAAAAATTGACGCGCAAAATCGACTCGCAAAAAATGCTAGTATACCAGAGCTAAAACATGATACATGTTAATATTCGATAGCTTCATTCAAATAAGGAATGGACGTACATTTTTTGTTTCAAAAAATTCTTTGAAATTGTAGGGCTAACGGAGAGCTTTCCAAAAAGGTGCTTGTGACGGAAAACATTTTGATTCAAATACCTACGGTGGTAGCGGGATGAGCCCGAGGCCAATCCGTTAAATTTGAAACATTTTTCCTGCGTTTTAGTTTTTTCGCAATTCGGTGGTGGTACGATCTCGCCATTATTACTATTAGACTGACTGTTCACCGTAAATGTTCTCAACTCGTTGACTAGTTTGTGACGGTGTGGCTGTTCTCGTGCCATTTTTTCTTCTGGTGGAGATGGGGTCGTTTGGGGAAGGCCCACATCCCTTCTTAACTGGTGATAATCTCGCTGGTCTAGGAGGGGGACTCTCGAGGGTCCATCGCCACTCTCCTCACTCTCACAAATTTCGACAGTTTTTCTCTAAACATTTTAATGTCTCACAGCCCTCAGTACCTACATAATATATAAATTGTTGTGGGTTCTCATTATCGTTTTATACAGCCTACATTTATTAACGTTTTCGAGTCTCATTTCGAAACATCAGGTTCTCTGTATCATGAAAGTATACATGATGGTTCGGAAATCAACAGAAGTGGATGAAAAAGGGGAAGGAAAAAGCTTGAGACGCCATCTGGTATGTGTTGCCCGCTCCCTCCCACACGTGGGAACCGAGTAGGGGGAGATACATACCAGATGACGTCACGCGCTTTTCTTTAGCTGACGAGTATTACTCCCACATGGATTTTGGAGGTGAAAAATGGGATACAAGGGCTTCTAGGGGTGCTGAATCCGATTCCGAGGTCAAAAACAGCACAGGTCCATTCCTCATTTCAACAGAAGACCATGAAAACAGACTAGAACTTGAGCATTTAAATTACCAGAGAAATGTCTTCTGAAGTCAACGTGCCACTCGACAGGGGAGTGGAATCTGTGATAGTCACCAGGCGAAAGATAAATCACGCACTGGTATAGCTCGTTGTTGGGGTTGTGGAGGATTTTCTTTTTATACTGTTCCCACGTCTCGTCAGCTGGTATAGATGCCAGGTCATATGGAAGAGCTCTGAAACGAGATTAGCCAATACAAGTAATGACATCAATCTTCACGGTTTTCGGCAACAGACGAGAGTGCTCATTTTCAAGGATCCATGAGCCAACATTTTATTAAGATTTTTGTGATAATAAGATGACAATGAATTTCCAATACCTACTCTCAAATCTGACCACAACAATAAATTGTTAGATAAGTTGGCTAATGCACTCAGCCATATTTAAGAGACTTATTAGGAGACAGACGCCACAAGAATTTAGGATATGGCGCATAGGCCATGGAACATGGTCGGATGTTAATCTCAGCTGACCAAGATGGTGGCGGAGCACGGGGGGGGGGGGGGGGATTAGATATGCATAAACCGTATATAGTCCCTTCCTCCGCACCAAGAAATGATGCTGTACGTATGTATATGACCCAGTGAGTCAACCACCGTACCTATGATACGGCAGAGTTGGCATGTGTATTATGAAGCAACCGCGTACCTAAAGTTAAGGTATTGGGTGATAAGTAGTATAGAAACCTCTGTAACCCTATCCATAACAATACGGTTCCAATCCACTGCTCTCTTGGAAGACCTTTCTAGCCACCATTCTTCATAAATACCTACTAGAAGACTCAAAACCCTTGAAAAGAGAAACAACAACAGTTTATAACAACCGTACCTTTCCTACAAATGAGTGGAACAGTCAGTCTCATTTAATTCGAAAAAAGTCAAGTTTTTGCCAACTTCCAATCGTCGGATCACTGTGTAAACTCTTTGAAAAGGTCTAGGAGATTTCCGTTACAGAAAATTATTAAACCAGGTGGAAAAACAGTCAACAATAAATGAAACTTACTGGTCAATTTCATTCTTGTTTACATCTTCAGATTTGGTATTAAGTTCTCCCAAAAACTTCTTGATCGAATATCTAACGTTTTTCACTTGTTCGATTTCAAAGTTATCGACTAAGCCGCAGTGGCACATTGTTCCGTCAGCTGGAGAAACCTGTAATAATTCGAATGAGATTTCAGAAAGAATTCGAAAAGGTGAGGATTTATTCTGCACTACAGTTAGACTTGTATAAGTAGGGGTGGTTACATTTCCTACAACGTAATTATTCTGCTTTATAAAAAACAGCGTTCAACAGACGGTTTGGTGTTTACTTCCTCATGTCCCTTGATCGTTTATCAGAGCAGGGTTAGCCTCATTAACACCGTCTGTAATGCCAATGCGATCTTCCGATGTGCACATGAACTGATTCATCTGTGCACCTATAAATGTGAGCATGTTGACAATTCCAGTGATTCGGTTTTATAGCTCATTTCAAAAGTACCTACTCCCCATGGCATTTTTACGAAAATCTGGAAAAAGCGCGAAATCCCCACAGCCTCCAGCTTGGGTCGTGATTGGATAGATGTCGGCAGTTAAACAAACATTTAATTTCACGATTCAAATGTGCTATTTTTTTAATTTTGCAGTTATATTAGCACTAATCGAAATCCTACCGACCAGGGCGTTTTCTCTTAATCCACTAGTCACTTATCAACAAATTACTCTAAAATGAAGTCTTTCTAACTTGAACAAACTTAGGTTTTATTAAGCGAAATTCGACAAGAGACAATCACAGCATTGAAAAGTATAAATTAATGTTGTATCAGAGGACTTAATTTATCTTTTGTTTCAGTAATAAATGCATATATATGTATGCAAGGAGGGGTGTAGTTCATGACTGTCGATAAATATCCAATAATTATGGAGAATAGGTCTACCATAATATTTATGTAACCTTCACAGGCCTTGAAAATTATTAAAAAACATTAAATATGGCACAAACACTGATCTATTGACACCCCAACAAGGCTGATTATATATATGTATATACCACCTTGAATTTACTAAGTTTTTGTCACATACGGAGGTGTTCAATACAAATTAAATTGCATTTACGTTTATCATATAGTTTCCTGTTTCTCACGGCTTGTCAGATGAGCCCTCTAATTCGCACTAAGCAAATAAACAACAGAATCGGAAGCGATCGAAACAAACAGCTTAAGGAAGAAAGGTGAATTATTTCAATATTAGGTAAGTGAAACTATAATCATTCTGATAATGATGTCATTTCAAAGAGATAAACACCTCTTGTGTAAGACGCAGATTTATTTACATTATTACGTGACATAATCCGTTTATTCCACTAACACAAGGTTATTTCTTTGAAATCTTTATTGCCACAAGCCTAAAATTGTTCAACATTCTCACACGATAATACACAGTAAACATCAGTCGTATAATCCGATATCAACATTTATACTTACAAGGGGACTCTACTGTGAGCTCCGTATATGTATTTGGACAGGAGGATTTTTTTAAATCGATTCTACATCGAAAACGCTCCAAATTATATACAACGGTTTATTATTTTGCTGTATACCTTGATACCCCTTCTGTGTAGATCACAGAATTCCTATTAGCATAAGACCCTGAGTTAGCTGGGTCGTGTTTTGTGTGTGACAACTGTAAATTGTCGGAAAGAAATAGAACCAGGCAGCTCTGTATCACACCAACATACCTGACCAAAGCCCTATGATGCATTCTAAACTAGACATTCAGTGTCCACAGAGTTCCCTCACTCCGGGGCCATAGACATTATAAAAACTTGATCCATATCACCATGAAAGGCTTCATAAAAGTTGTTAAAAAAAAATTATTTAGGGGGCTCAGGGGGGGGGGGGGGGTGGGGCTCATTGAAACATGGGGCACAGTGAAACAACAGCTCTAATTCAAATATGACAGGGAGTTAATTCGAGGAGTTGACACAAGACAGTGCTACAGTACCCTGTGCTTCACCCAACGTCTCTGTCTTTCTGTCTCGATGCCAGTCTTCTTGGGCAGCCATCATACAACGTGATTTTTTCGCCTAATGGTGTAAATCATGAAGCAGCCTTTTTCTTCATGTAGGACGTAAGTAAAAACGATTTTCATTGCATACTATCGTTGTTCTGAATCAGTTTCTTGCGTAGAATAAGCTGCATGGTTTCTATTGTGTTCTATTGTTTACAATCAAACTGGGAATAAATAATACGCAAAGATGGCGACTGGGGCAGATTGAAACATAGGAGATGGGGCTCACTGAAACGTTTCAAGATGCCCCAGTCAGATGTTCCATTGAGTCTCATCGCTATAAATAATCATCGTAACAGGAATTTCTTCATTTTGCGTTTCATTCTTTCTAGGATGGTGAGAAAACCTGGAAGAGGCCTTTTTTCGCTGAGGATATGAAGAAAGCTGTTTCTTTGGTCAAAACTGTTACCTACGTCAATTAGGAGAGCTGACATGAACAGCGAAGGGTGTGCTGTGGTCTACACCTTAAAATATAATGTGAGAAGTATTGTCCTCTAAACAAGAATTGGTCTAGAAGGCATACGTGATAAGGTGTAGAAAGATGATGCAGGTATGGTCTTTGTGACTACGTGCTGCGTCATTTCAGCATACGGAAACTCCCTTCCTCCTGCAGTGATATTTCCAAGGGTCCAGTTCAAATCACACAAGATAGAAGGTGCACTCCCTGGTACTCTTGGCTAGGCAACCAGCTGGTTGGATGGTCAGGATCCCTAACAATCCCTATTCATGTTATGTCAGTAACAGGGTATTTCAAACCTAGGTACAATCTTGGTACTTATTTTTGTTTGGTTTATTATTCTGTGAATAATACACCTATGTAATCTCTCAGCAACAAATTTTTATAACCCCCTCAAATTTTTTCTTTCACGTTTCAAGGTGCGTAGATTCCAAAAATGCAATGTCCGTCCGCCGTATAATGCTTCAACTACTTCATTTTCGGTCTAAAAAATTCGTTCTTTCGAACACAGGCTCCATTTGCGCCCAACTTCTGTCCCGAAACTTTGCAGCCCGACCGGAATATACCCAGGGGTGTTATGGGTGAAAAATGGGTGTAAAAATAGGGGTTTTTGGTGTTTTAATAAAATTAGCTTTTGCGGTTCCCATGTTGTTTAGGGCGAGAAGACGAATATGAATTCGGTTTTGACCAAAGAGAGAAGAACTGAGGTTGTAACTAAGGTTCAGCTCCCAAAATTAATTTTTCATGTGTCAATATCCTGGGAAATTGTGTGAAATCCCCGCAAACATGTATAATAACACTAGAAGTAGTGTCCACAGGTGAATCAAGACAATTGATTGGCGCTATCAATGATCGAAGATAATTTGTCAAAAATAGGAGCTATTTTGTGTTTTTGGGGGCTAAAATTGGTGGAAACCATAAAAAATTGCTATATCAATTATTGCACATGAAAGAAACAATAAATGAACATCCAACATTTCTGTAGCTATGTGACAAGGACTTTGCAGCTTTTTTTTTGTATTTCAAAACAAATAGCTTTTTGAAAAAATGCAGCTGACTTTACTCATCCAATACCTTTTGTGTTTTTGTTTCACTGGCCCCATGGGTCGTTTCAAGGCAACCTACATGTGGGGCACAATGGAACAGAATTCCGACAGCAATACATTTTGTTGTTGTGATGACTGTATGATGAACAACTAACTGGAGACTAATGCAATACACTCCCAATACGTTAGACAGTATTTCTATACCTTTTACGCTACAACAGATTTGATGTAGAAGTCAGAAAAAATAAAAACAAAAAAGGTGTTGTGCCCCTCGTTCCCCTACTGGTGAAGCAAATCCTACCAAGCATCCAGATCACACGGAAGGGAACTTGAGCCTTTCCGTTCGAAACAGACGTACAAGCGATCCTAGTGAATTTTTGAGGGAAGTTGTGGAAAGCCGGAAAATCTCCAAGCTATATCATCAATTCATGGGAACAGGGCCTGTTGAACGTCAAGTGCCTACTAAGAACTCGTAACTTTCAAAACCGTGATTTACTTTATTGCGACCAATTCAGTTCAGGTTAAAGCAATCAAGAAAAATGCGAAAAAAAGTATCAACGCAATGAATGTTCGTAACCTACTGAATGTGAAACAGCTATGTTCTATGAAAATATTGAGTTGCATACTGCTAAATGATGAACCTTATACATTATTTAAACCATTACGATCTTACCATTTGTAATTTTCAATTAAAGAATAAATTTGATGTTGGTTTATTATTTTCAATAATGAAGCTTTGGAATCGAGCATGAAGAAAATTTTTTTGACCCCCCTCAAAATTTGATAGTTTCCGTTTCAAGGTATCTAGAAACCGAAAATGGAATAAAAAATTTCTGTCTGTCCGCCGTACGCCGTACTTCGCACTTTCCTTAGTTACCGTGAACCAAAATTAATGAAAATTGGTTTGTAGTTCCCGTCTGGGGTTTAGTTCGTCCACCAAGCTCGGCGTCACTGTAAGTCACCTCTAAGGGGTGAAAAATAGGGGTTGACATTTCCCTAACGCCGTAGCTCGAGAACTTTCAATAGAAGAGTACCTGTCAATTTTTTTACGTTTTTAAATTGATCTCGAACATTTTTTGAGACCACCAGGAGCATTGTACGTCCAGCCGTTCGCCAACATGATCGTGAATGAATCAGTATAAATCGGGCCCAGAATCATCAACACCTGATTATAGTCACGGAAGGCTGTATGAATTCGAGTTGGTTCTTCCGTGATATTGTTTCATTTGGAGGATGATCTTTTGGAATTTGTTGGAAGGTACCTTTCTAACTTGAACAAACGTTACGCTTCATGAATAACAACCACTAATGAATTACAGAACATGACTGTTAGGTAAAGTATCTGCCATCATATCAACAACATCTGCTATCAACTGGGGACATTTTTTTCTTGAGCCATAAATAGATCACAATCAAAATGTGACACAATCACAGCACAGCAATAAAGATAACTTGATATCAAAGATCATTTAGTAAATTTTTACGCTAAAAGTTGCCACAGTACCTACGTAACTACCACTGACTGGGTGTATTTCACATTAGCATGCGTCGCATTGAGTAGATTGTAGCAACAATAAGTACTGGCGCCAATACATGTATATAATACATATTTCATAATATGTACTCACGATATCGCAGCTGGCGATGGGACGAATGCCGGGTTTCAATGCTCTCGTGAAAAACTCCATTAACGTTTCATAGTCGTGCAGTTCCAGAGGGATTTCGGTTTTGTTAACCCCCGTCTTGAAGGCGTACAGAGAGTAAACATAGTAACGCAAGGTCGTGGGCAGATGGATTTCCGTCAGCTTCCCGAAGCTTCTGGACATCCATCGGAAGGGAAGGCTTTTGTAGACCAGGACCTGAAAAGTGCATAGGGAAGGCATCTATCAGGAGGGCAAGGAACTTATGTTAGGTACCATTCGCCATCCAACTTGGAGGGGGAATGCGATAGTCTTAGTAGTAAATAATCCAAAAGCGTGAAAAACCAGCGAATTAATCCAAGGTAACAATGATTAATTTATAAAACCACGTATTCCCCAATAAAAAAAATATATTTCAAGCTTTTTCAACAAAACAGAAGGATCCACTGAAGTTGGTACGAAAAGCGCTACAAAACTTCTAGGTACTTACACAGTTCTACTGACTAACTACCGATACAGGTATCACACAAAGTACAAGCAAGAAATTAGCAAAAGAGTATGAGCAAATTACAGTTATCTTGCAGGATGACGTCTGCAAGCATACTATCTTCATTAAAAAATACTTGGAGCTTCTGAGAACATAGAACACTAGGTATACGGTTTGAAAAATGTAAAAGGTCAGGAACGACCAGAAAGCGTACGGACTGTTTGACATTACTGAAGGGAAAACCAACTCCTTAGGCTTCCCCCATCGCGACTGCGGAGGCTGCTAACAAGATTACGAATCCCATTAGAGATGACCGCTGTGTATTTCGAACGACGCACGTTCTTTCAATGAACCCAAGAGGATAACGGTTTGACTGAATGGTCAGACTTTGATAGTAAAAAAAATAATAATAAAAAAGAGTGAAGGGAGATGGAGAAAAGTATAATTTGAGAAAGGAGGATGTGCGAAAACGACCCGAACAAGGCTGTTGGGACGAGCGATGAGAGATGGTTTTAATGAAAAAGGTCAAACAGATAATGTGAAGGACCACTGGTGTTCGGGGTGCCTAATCTAAACGCTGATAGGCCCAACGCTGGTATCGCGTCGGACAATATTGAAACGGTTGAGAGAGGGGAGGAGTCTACTCCATCGTTGACTGTTGGATTGAAATGAAAACGGTTTCCCAGACCTGATAACGCTGGAATACACGTATAATGAATCCTAATCAGTCAGAACGTCCCAGTTCAATGATTTTCGAAACAGGATTGATAGCATTTACGAGTGAGACCTTCATGTAGGCATGCAAGTAGATGATATTTCAAATATATCAAGATCTCATTCAGGAACAGCAGCCCCCTCCCTATATTTTAGTGTGCTGTTAGATTAGAGCAAATAATTATACGATATTGTAATGAATCTAAATCGTTTACTGGATTAATTTTGGGAAAACTATAATCACTTACGCCAATTAATACGGAAAATTGAACAAATCCGTTGTAGAACACTCTTAATTCATCCCTGGATTTTGAATTTTTTCAAATTTTTACTCAAGTACCTATATAAAAAAATTACAAGGTTCACCAGAATGTTTACAAAACAGAAAAATGCTGCAAAGTCCTTGTCACATGGGTTTATTATTCTACTGGACATAGTACCTTAATCTGTTCATTTCCTTAATTTGTTTGTTTCATAGGTTTATTATTCTACTGGACATAGTACCTTAATCTGTTCATTTCCTTAATTTGTTTGTTTCATTAGCAATAACTGAAATAGCTAATTTTGATGGCTTCCACCAATTTTGGCCCCCCAAAACTCGAATAGGCTCCCATTTTTGACAAATTATCTTTGATCACTGCCGGATAATAATTAATTATTTTTTTAGCCGGACAATAACTGTATGACAATGTCCATCTTATCTGTCAATTTTATCTTTTTTAGAAATTTTATCTGAGGAAGGTACATAATTGTAAGACATTTATAAATATTAATAACATGTGCAGTTGTAAAACTGAGAAGTTAGAGTCTATGTTGTGAAGTCCATTAAAACCACTGAAAGAGTAAGTTGAATTGTCGTGATTCACTTGTTAATACTACCTCCGGTGTTATTATACAAATTTCTGGTGATTACAGCCATTTTCACAGGTTTCAGACCCATAAATACTGAATTTTCAGAGTTGAAACTTCGTTAGAACCTTAATCCTTCACTCTTTCGTCAAAATAAATTCGGTCTTCTCGCCCTAAACAACATGGAAAACGATACCTGACAAGCTCACGTTTACTAAAACCTTTAAAAAACCTATTTTCACACCAATTTTTCACCCATAACACTCCTGGGTGTATTCCGATTGGGCTGCCGAGTTTGAGAACAAACTACGTCTCAAATGGAGCCTGTGTGCGAAAGATTTTACACCAAAATTTAAGGTAAATTTGAGGCTGTAACTTTGTTAGAACCTGAATTCTTAGCTCGTTGGTCAGAATCGATTTCCTATTCGGTCTCCTCGCCCTCAAAACATGGAAAACGACACCTCACAAGCTCATTTTACTAAAACACCAAAAACCCTATTTTTACACCCATAACACCCTTGGGTGTATTCCGATCGGGCTGCAAAGTTACGGGACACAACTAGGGCCCAAATGGAGCCTGTGTGCGAAAGAACGAATTTTTTATACCGAAAATACACGGAAGACGGATGATACGTTGGACGGACATTGCATTTTCGGAATCTACGTACCTTGAAAAGTAAACGAAAAAATTTTGTGGGGCGTTCCAAAAATTTGTTGCTGAGCGAATACATAGGTTTACAGAATAATAAACCGAAAGGTTTGAGTTTGTAGTCGGTTAATAACATAATCCAACAGCACATAATATATCCTAATCCAAATCTGGAGAGCTCAAGCTGGACTTTCTCATTCTCCCAGAAAAAAAAACAAAAAAAAACACACTTACACATTCCAAACATTCCCATATAATTCATATTCCTACATTCCAAATTGATTCAGTGCGCCTAAATTCAAATATTAATATTTATATATCACTCAAATAAAATGCTCATCACCTTGCAGAGCACGTATTCGATTTGAAGGCGTTCGCGAATTTTCGATTTATTCTATTACCGATGTTCCCATTTTTAACCGGTAACTGTACTGGATAATCCGAGTATAATAAAGATCATGTATTTTTCCAACAAAGCAACTACCTACCTAATTTCCAAGCAAAATTCCCGAAACTGAGTAAATCTTCCAAGGTAACAAGCGAAGTGGCAGATACCTTCCAATGCCTGAACATACTTCCGATGCTTGAACACCAGCGACATCGATATTTCCACGATTTTCAAGTTAAATTAGCACTAACGAAATGTTTGTTATCGACGAAGGCACACTGTTCACAGCCGTTTAGTTAGTGGTTAATGGAGTTCTCATTTGTGAGTTGGTGAGGTGATCATTATGTACGTTGATACATAGGTACCTACCGATGATTTGAACTTCGGCAGCTGTTTCCTACTTAACTTACTTCAGAATTTCTCGATATGCAATAAAAATAATCCCTCTGGTGTCAACCAGGAACTGAGGGCAGGTTGTAGTGGACATCTGCAAAGCCTGAGAACTGAGAGTTTGTCAAAATTGGAGTTTCATTATCCCTCCCAACGATGGATGCCGAAAGAAATCAAATCAATGCCATCAGATAATGAAGGGAAACGTATGAGAACCTATTTTTAATCACGCTGTGGGGCAGGAGGCCCGTGCGGTTGTTATTAGCTAGACAAAGGTGCTTCGAAGCATGTGAGAATCACGTTGGAGGGCCATGTGGACCAATCCTCCCGCGTTACATGGATTTACATGTATGCTACATGATGACTTGTGTATGCTCAATAATCACAACTTTTGGAAAATTCAATTTAAACAACAAATTCTCGCACCAAGCTAAAATTTCAATGTATTACACAACCTAGTAGGTATGCCCTGAATTGCTCTCAAAATAAGAGTAACGGCACTACTACTACTCGGTACTATTTCTAGAAATAGGTTGGTGGAATATAATATCTACATTAAATGTAGATTAAATTTTGATATAGATAAGTGGCCACCAGTTGACCTAATTTAAGAACCTGTTTAGTTTTATCAAAAATCAACGATGCTCCAAAAGTGATACATGCACCTACACCAGAAAAATCCTGGGACCTCAAAAACAATACTATTTTTGAATTTTTGGTAAAATTTGTCAAATTAGGGCGAGATCAATCAACCATTTATTTCTGCATCAGAGCCATCTAGGTAACAGAAGCATTGCCATCACAATAATTGGCGGACAAAAAAATGAAAAAGTTGTACCTACTCTAAAAATGAAGTTTCAACTACCTATTTATTGTTAGATTTCATACGTATATCCTGTGTAAATTTGCCTGTTCCTGTGTGGCCACAAATCCTTGCCAAACATCAACACGTCAACCTATCCATTCAGTCCTATCCGTCCATCTAATGATGAATTATGACAATAAATCCACCAATAACCTTTCAATAAACTTACTAATAAGCTTTTCATCGGTATTTCGAAAGATTTCGAAAAATTGATCATGGCACTTAAAAGAGGAGATACTGAATTATACAATTAGGCTAGGTACAGCTGGTCAAGCACTCTTCATTGTTATAGAGCAGAATCTGAGACCCGGACGTCGATTTTGAGAAGACCTTTGATTCTATTAACCAAAACTTCCTGTCCAAAACTGTCCTGTGGGAGACACCAGGTGAATATGGAATCACAATGGAAATTGTAAACCTCATCAAAGAACCTCTACTACAGATAAGAGTGCGAAGTCCTGTACAGTATCAAGCTGACCTCAGCCTTTAAAGTAAACACAGATGCGAAGCAGGGCTGTCTGGTCTCGCCGACCCTACTTAGGCCAGTACTGGACAAAATCGTGTGAACAGCAATAGCAAGACAGAATAGAGCACATGAAACCAAGCTGAGTGATCTCACAGATGTCAGAACGGCTGCTGGACTGAAATAAATGGACTCTGAAACAAAGGAAATGTGACGGAACGTAGGGAACGCTGTTGGTGGAAGACAACCAGGTAGAAAAGTCGAAAATCCTATCATTTGATATTCATGAAATGAGGGCATTAACTATCACTACATATCCCTTGAGTACGGTTTGAAAGGTTTCCAAACTCAACATACTGTTTTCGGATCAATACCAACGCAAGACGAAGAGCGCCTTCTTATGTCAACAACTCCTTTTACCTCTTTCGCAAATGATGAACTACCTGTTCAGTTCGAGTTTAGTTGTCATTCCGGAATGTTATCCTCCAAATTTTTATGTCGTGTTCTGGCACTGGTAAGTGGGTAATTCATAACGTCCAATCATTTTGTGAGAGTAAATTTTCCACCTTTCTGTAATAGAACTTAAGCACGAGAAACTCTCAAAATTCTTCTTCCTTCGTCAACTTTCAGGGTGAATTTCTCCAACAGATCAGATCTGTTTTCTGCTACTATTCCCCATCCCAATCCCACAACATTTTGCCGCGACTACCCGCGATTTAGTTTTTTATCATTTTGCTTCCGAGTCTGCGAAGCAGCGGAAGCCTTGTGTTCACTTTCGTGAGCCAAAAAATTTTTGTCTTCAGAAATCAAAATTTCCACTTGCATTTTGCGTTTCAAAGCCTACTGAACAAATTTGGTTCCGTGTCTGTCGGTCTGTGGGTCTGTGAGTCTGTCCGCATTTCCTTGTTACAGCCATAACTTCCACGATTTTGAATTGATTCAGCTCAAATTTTGAGGGATGGTGCGGATAAGGCCCCTTGAGGTCCCATACAAATTTCAACATGATTGATCCAGCGGTACGCCCTGCGCATGCGCTAACGTTAAATTCAACAAACACGCATAACTTTCACAATTTTGATTCAATTTCGCTCAAATTTTCAAGGGTTGTTTGGACAAGGCCTAGTGAGTTCCAGTATGAATTTCAGCATGATCGGACCCTCGGTGCGCTCTGCGCATGCGCTGGCGTGAAATAGATTCAATTTCCTTGTTACAGCCGTAGTAACCAAAGATTTCACCCAATTTCAATGTAATTCTCAGGGATTAAGCGGGTATGGCCCATTGAGGTCCCATATAAATTTCAACATGATGGAGCCAGCGGTTCGCCCTGCGCATGCGCTCTGTCTGTCTGTCTGTCCTTCTATGCACGGCCAAACGGCTCGACGGATATCGACCAAATTTGGCACGAATATCCAGTAGGCTCCCAAGTTGTGCAACGTCGCATTTTTAATTCCCTGACCATAGCGGAACTATGGTCGACCATGGTCAACTCCTGAATGGCTTGATGGATATCGACCAAATTTGGCACGAATATCCAGTAGGCTCCCAAGTTGTGCAACGTCGCATTTTAATTCCCTGACCATAGCGGAACTATGGTCGACCATGGTCAACTTCGTTAATTGAAATGGTAACCCCTATTTTTTATCGCGTATTCGTAATCTACGTGAAATTCTATCTACGATCGACCCTTCGGACTACCCCCGCGGTCGACCTTAGCGCATCCATGGGCCCCTCCATGGTCGAATCCCGAATTGCTCAACGGATATCGACCAAATTTGGCACCAATATCCGGTAGCCTCCCAAGTTGAACGTAGGCGCATTTTTAATTCCCTGACCATAGCGGAAATATGGTCGACCATGGTCAACTCCTGAATGGCTTGACGGATTTTGATAAAATTGGGCACAAATACCCGGCAGGGTATGGGATTTTTCCGTCGTTTGTTGGTTCCACGATACTGCGTACAGCGAATCTCGGATAGCGAGCGAAGCGAGCGGTCAGGCTAGTTATGTATAATGGACGTAATGTATTATGGAAGTCATGTTATGTATAATATGTATATTTCATGGAATGTTATGTTATGTAATGTAATGTTATGTAATATGTATATTTAACGTTGTGTAATGTTATGTAATGTAATGTAATGTAATGTAATGTTATGTTATTTTGCTTCCGAGTCTGTTCTATTTTATAATGGGTCACTCTGATTGTGACGAGGAAGCTCCTGTGCCATCACCTTGGCAGTGTATTTTGAATCTTTTCACTCCGAATTTAAACAAACCGGACGTTGTTCGAGAAATGGAGTTCGGGGACAGGTACCAACAGAGAAAAGGGGAAAATCCTGGATTATTTATTGGGCGAGCTAAAACTCAGTGATGAAGAAGTTGAGACAAAATTTCATATTTTTAATATTGATTTATGCAAAAAATGGAGGGAGTGAGATAAAAGAAAGGTTTTGAAAAACGTCACAGCAAGTGGCTCTATCTCCCCAGTGCACTCTTTGCGCCCTTATTTTCATTTGGCTCAAGGATTGAAGAGTCAAGTAGTAGGATGGAAAAACCACTGAAGCCGTTCGAAGAGTGTGCATTGATGGTCAGTATTTAATGAGGGACACTTAGTCAACAATGATGGTGATGATTTAAATGCAATGCAACTGAGTTGCGAAGGCATGAGCCTTGAGCACAGCAGCGAATCCGATTGATTTTTATTCCTCTCAATATTTAATCAATCAATCATCATCACCTTAATCAATACATAGTAATTACTTTTTATTCTATCAAAAAAGTATTTATTGAAATTGAATTTATTTCGAAGTAAGAATGTATTTTTATTTTTTGTACCTTCTCTATAATAATATTATTTGCGTTACATATCTCATTCCACAGTACCTATGTGATTTTCGAAGTAAGAATGTATTTTTATTTTTTGTACCTTCTCTATAATTATATTATTTGCGATACATATCTCATTCCACAGTACCTATGTGATTTCTGTACTTTTTACTGGAAGTTAATATAGCCTATATAGGAAGTTAATACAGCCTCGTACTATAATCTTGAATTCTGTCAGGGAACCCTTTCTTTAACCCAAAAGACAGTAGCCGACTTCGTCCCAACGGACTGAAGGGTCATAGGCGCGGTGGAAGGAGTAAAGATGGTCATAGTTCAGAAGACCTGCAAGTCATAGAGAATGTACAACTGTTGTAAGTTACTCACCTCCCAATCTGAGATCACATTCTCTTCTCCACGTCCTATACACTTCTTATCTTTACGAAATGTGCTCCACAACGAGATACTCCCAACGGCGACCCCGAAGCCTGCAGGAACAGCTAGACTGCTCCAAGATCTCTTCCTTGAGGACCTCTGATAGTCTGCAATGAGATATGTAAACATATCGTAACATACGGAAACATGTCGCATGCATGCGAATGTACCCGTCTTTTTATACAAAGGTATAACTAGTATACGAAGTAGGTTACCTAATAATGCTACATTATACATCGTCACAGTGAGAAATCTAATAACAGGTACCTTATACAAAGGCACTTAGTGGGGATAGGTAATGCATTTTTGGAAATGTATTCTTTCATTTAACTGGATACCTATATATGTAAACGGATAACGTAAATGCGTAAATAATAATTACCAGAATAATATCTCCACCGTATCACTGAATGAGGAGCGCAGTAGCACAACCTTGTAATCCGCTTCATTGATTGTTTTAGCAGGCGTATGCAGGTACGAACAGTTTGCAGGACTAGTAAAATCCCCGAAGAAACATCTCAAGTACTGGGCTGGTAAACTCGGTAGTACTTACTTGATTTTAGTTCTTCAAGTAACAAACATTAACAACGCAAATGAACAACAAGGAACACTATTATCGAATGAGATTTTTCGCGTGATTGACGTGACTCTTGTATTCAACACACAAAACACTTCTTCTTCTTTTGCTTTTCCGTTTAACTGACTCGACCGCGGCCATGCTAGTCACAGGTGGTGTCTTTGATATGGGTCTTCTTTTTCCAATATTCATATTTTGAATATTGCCAGTGATAAAATCGTTATTTTCTTCAACGCAGTGGAGTCGTTCGTTTTAATTACACCTCGTATGATGGTGATGTACGATAGAAAGAGTTGGGAACGTTGATATGGAAAAATTGAGCAATTATGTATTAGGTGTTGAAAGTCTCTAGTTTCTGTTCTGTCTGTTAAGTGTAGGCAGTATCGATTTCCCTTTCTTCATCCGGTATTTGAATGAAGCACAATTGCCATGTCCCAAAATCACTCGGTTTATGTTGGTAATAAATCTGTGATTTTCTCTTGTTCCCCGGGACCATGATGTTGGGGTGGGACATGGTAGAATAATTAATATACTAATCTCTCTGGTCCAACCTTCAGAGTGAAGGGAGCCATCATTGTACGTCCTTCCACTGTCGTCTCTGAGTTTACCTAGGTACAATGCCTTTGTAGGAGAATGTGTTCTGTGATTACTTTTTTGAATTAGTGGTAATAATATGCTTTCCATAATTAGTTTCTGGTAATTATCCCAATTAGCCATATCAAGTTTCACAGGGTTTGGCGCAAGTTTTCTAATATTCTCAACCCTTAGAGCGATGGGGAAGTGATCACTACAGACACATATAAATCACAAATAATGTACTATCCCTTACACAACCTGACTGAATCTACCTACAAACAAGTAGGTAACTCGCCGTTTGGTTAGTATATTTTTTCTTCTACCATGGTTTGGATATACCTCGCTCATAAATATGGATATGTGTTTAAAACTACAAACTCCAAAAGATAGGCGCTAGCTTTAGTTCTGATAAGAAATGCGCGCGCACATAGATGATATGAGATAGGCAATTTCAAGGGCTCACGGCTCATCCGCTCATGGCGTTGGCGACTCAAAACTCAAGTTTCCGGTGGTTGTTTGTTGTGATTGTTGATTGAAAATCTGAGTTGTAATTTTTACGGAGAATTAGGTCTTCGTTGCTGAATTTGATGATTGTCGTTTATATTACATCCAAAGATGCCTTGTGAGATCATCACTTTGCAACTCGGCCAATGCGGAAATCAAGGTAAAACGAACTTTTTAGGTACCTATACTTATAATTGTTTCAGCTTTTGGTCCCCGTTCCAGTTTTTTTCATGGAAATATTATTAACTTAGCATGAATGTTCAGCTTCAGACTCGAAAGGTTGGCTGTTACCTAATTAAGCAGGCGACGTACACTCACATTGTAGTGCGTGACTGATTCATCTGTCTACTTCGTGATGCCGCTCCTTCGAGTCTCCATTCTCCTACTGACAGCTACACCTTCCTACTGCGATTAGTTTACTAGTAAATCTGCCAATAAATTGTTGTTTGCGCAATCCTTGGTGTTGATGGATTACAGTCCTGTTGTGAACTAGTGATGAGAATGGCTAGAGTTACATACTATCTTCCTTGGTATAATTTCACTTTGTAATGTTTTAGTTGGATTCGAATTTTGGAAGAAATTATGCGCCGAACATGCTATCAGCTCTGAAGGAATTTTGGAATCTTTTGCTACTGAAGGGACTGATCGTAAAGATGTTTTTTTCTACCAGGTGAGGAGGCTTTCTGCCTAATGGAAAATAAGTTTTGCGATTTATATTGTAGGTACTTAACATTATAATGAAAACGCTGAAAATTATTACACAACGGTTTATTATTTGGTACACGTGTCGCGTGATACCTACCTCACTTTCGTTGGTGCAGTGTGATACCTACCCGCTAGACGCAGCCTACCCTTACCGTACCATAATGCAATGTGCTACCTACCACATGAAAAGTCAGGAAATTATGGAAATCTTACCTTGTCGTCGGGTTCATTCTTCTAATGGGAAGAGTGTCGTGGAGATGATGGGATGATTTTCACTACAAGTTGTGCTTCATGTCGGCGAAGAAGCAGTCCATGAGATCTTTGTCTGGATAGAGAGTTCGCCACCATTCTTCAATTAATTGTCTTTCTAGGAGTTGACGTGCGCCACACCTTCTTATTTTATACTTTTGTTTGACCTGGTTCTACAAACTTTCAATAGTTTGGGTGTGGGCTCCTGAAGTGGGGTCTACGAAATTTTCAGAATGATTGACCGTTTTGTGCTGGTAGCCATAATTACTTAACGTGGAATATGCTTGCCACATATCGGAGACAATGGTGCTACCCGGTGCAATTTCATTTTGGATGATGGGTAGTAAAGTGGCCCGGTCTCTCTGAGCAACGATGAAAAATCTGCGCTCCAATACTCCATCTGGTCTCTTGCAGCACATCCCGAACACCCAGGGGCCCTGCACTCGATCACCATAATTTCTGCTCGTTGTTGGTGGTTCATTTTCGGCACCAGAACTATCAGAATCGTGCGAAGAGTTGTCACTGACAGTCTGCTAGGTCCGACGATCACTGCCTAGTAAACGTCCCCTGTGATATTTTCGCTTCCCTTGAAACAGGGATTCATCTATCTGAACTTGCAAGTCAGCCCCACCCATTTTGCCCCTTTTGTTAAAACAATCGACACATATATCTCTACATAAATTATACCAGTCTATCACAGTATGGTTACTCCGCCCTGTCCACTTCACAGCATCACTAACACTAACTAAGAGATTACGGTCAGGAGGTTTAAAGGTGAGCGTTGTAGGTGAACACCATCGTAAACATCAGCGCGTAGGTATCACACTGCACCGCCCGATTGGTCGGGTAGGCTGCGTCTAGCGGGTAGGTATCACGCGACACGTGTACCTATTATTTACCTGTAAAGATGCCCCTTCTGTGTAGATCACGGTTTTCTGTGGTCAGTACCTACCCTCGAGCTTCCCCCAGGAAAGAAAGCCTGGGGTAGTGGATCAGGCCCGGGAATTAATGTTTCATAAAAATGGCAGGATTCAGTCATTAATTATTTGTTGTTATTCGTGAAGCATAACGTTTGCTCAAGTTACGAAAGTACCTACTTATCACAAAATCCAAAAGAGCCATAATCCTTCAAATGAAACAATATCACGGAACAACCAACTCGACTTCATACAGCCATTTGTAGTTATAATCAGGTGTTCCCTACCAGTGATATCTGGGCCGGATTTATACCGTTTCCTTCACCATCATGTTGACGAAGCTTTTTGGTGCAAACGAATGGCTGGTCGCACAGTGCTCAGTGAGGTCTCAAAAAACTCTTTCGAGATCAATTTAAAAACGTAAAAAAACCATACCCTTCTATTGAAAGTTTTCGAGCTATGGCGTTGTGAAAATTTCAACCGCTATTTGTCACCCCTTAGAGATGGCTGACAGTAACGTCGAGCTTCACGGACCAACTAGACCCCAAATGGGACCTACAGACCAAATATCATTAATTTTGGTTCATTGTAACTAAGAAAATTACGAAGTACGGCGGATGGGCAGAATTTTTTTTATTCAGTTTTCGGATTTACGTACCTTCAAACGTAAACCATCAAATTTGAGGGGGGGGGGGGGGGGGGTTAAAATTTGTTTTTTCATGCTCGATTCCAAAGTTCGTTATTGAAAATAATAACCTAAAGTCGAGGTTCGCCGCACAAGACACGGAATAAGGAACGCATTGAAGAAACCCCAGTCGCAGTGGACGATAGACAATTCCCGTCCCAATAGACAATAGTCGCAATGACCTCCTTTTTTCAGGCAATGGACAATATACAGTTTTCTTGGGTTAAATTCTATTTCTTTGCCCAAATTCTGTTCAGTAACGGATATTAGCAGTTGTTGACCACATAATGAGGTCTTTATGTTGGGAAGTATGGGCAGAAAACGAGTGTGAAATTTGAATCTATGAGTTCCCGCTGGAAATAATGTATCATGTAAATCGCCGAGTACTTCAACTCAAATCCCGCTTAGAGCACAGTGTGTATCACTTCTCATTGTACAGAACTGCAATGGATGGATGGATGGAGTCACCAATTTATAAATAAATTAGAAAAATACTTCCTCAAAATCAAGCCGAGGGTACGTTCACAAAAGGTCACAGCAAAGGTCCTTGATGGTTTCCAGGAAGTTTTGCCATTTCTAATGTTGGGTTGTTGGCAGCATTGAGAACCGTCGCCTCCTAAGCTTCTGTCCGCCTCCTTGGGCCAGCAGCCATTCATATGTCAATTTAACTGCTCATTTGTTCTGCATTTTTACTTTTAATATTCCTAATTTAAAAACTCTGGTTATTTATGGAAACAGGCTTCAAACTAATTCATCAGCTTCATTTTTCTAAGACTTCTGAATATTGTTTTCCTACAGAAAAAGTTGGTGAAAATTCCCCATTATCTTGGTTTGGAGTTTTCCCTCCATCTCGCTTTTAAAAGAGCTTGGGTGGTGGTTTCTGTTTCTGTGTGTGTTATTTATCCAGTATCGGAAGCGCTTGTTTTTGATTGCCCATTCTTTAGTTTAATTTCTCCTTTGCTTCATTAAATAAGGATTCGTAGATGCTACGTGACATATTTAAAGGTAATGAATTCAGAATGATAGCCTAGATACCATACTACTGGGTGTTAACAGATAAGTTCATGGAATCGATTCTACACCTTGTTTTTAAGGTGTGTGTGTGTGTGTGTGTGTACGTGCATGGGTTGATAGGTAGCCATCGCAAAAAATGTCCCTACTAAATCACGGTCCTTCACTAAAATAGGAATTCAATGGTCCAAGCAGAAAGGGTGTCCACACAGGAAAATGATGAACTTTTGTGTACTTTATTAATAATAATCCTGTTTATGCAAAATGTGTAAATAAACGATTTATTATTTTTTTAAAAATTGTACCTAGCGTTTTTTACCTTGGTTACGAACGACAACCAGTGAAACCCCATTTTACCAGCTTTCCAACGGTATGGTGAGTTTTTCTTTTGTAGGCCTACCATTTTTATTAGCTCAGAAAACTGCGGAAAAACCCCGACATTTTTAGCCCCAGGTTTGGGCAGTATGGTTTCTACTAGTAATTTTTCATGCTGAACCCATCGAAACCATGGGCGGATGTTTTTTGAGGAGTCCACAGGTCCATTATCTAGCTTTTATTGCTCTGGGAGGCACTCCCACACTAATCTGTTAGCAGGTAGGCCTCCTAAATAAGCTGGACAAGGTGTGACTTCTCTCAGACTGCCGAATAGAGTAATCTTTCAACAGTTTGAAAATAATCGAATGACAATTAAATTTGTGCCGTTACAGGCCGATGATGAACACTACATACCTCGAGCAGTACTGCTTGACTTGGAACCCAGGGTGATTCAATCCATCAAGAATTCCCAGTATGCCAAGGTAATCTTCAAAGAAGCACGAGGTGCAGGTTGAATAGTCCAAATGTGGTTATCCAATAATTGTATTATGTATTGTTTCACTTAGCTATACAACCCGGAAAATATTTATCTATCCAAGGATGGAGGTGGAGCTGGCAACAACTGGGCTTCTGGTTATTCGCAAGGCGAAACTCTTCAAGAGGAGATTTTTGATATAATTGAGAGGGAAGCTGAAAACAGTGACAGCTTAGAGGTACTATTTAATGCGTGAATTTAAAAATGTTGAAGTATCCAACGAAAACCACACATACATTTTTTTCCCTTCAAAAAATGTTGTAATATTCCCGTAAAAGTGCCTTGATATTTTCAGGGCTTCGTTATGTGTCATTCCATTGCCGGAGGTACTGGATCTGGAATGGGCTCTTATCTCCTGGACAGACTATCGGACAAATTCCCCAAAAAGATCATCCAAACTTACAGTGTTTTCCCAAACCAGGATGAAATAAGGTAGGTACCTACCTCTGCGCTTGAGCAAATGGTTGATGGTTTGTTGCGGTGCAGTTGTTGGTTCTTTGGGAAGTACTGGGCTGGGTAAACTCGTAACAACAGTCTCAGTATGGTAAGAATATCCATTTTCCGCGAGTACCTACTCAGTATTCTGCCTTTCGTGTATAGCTTCAACCATATCGATTTTCTGTTTAAATCTATCTTTAACATAAGGGCAGAGTAACTACTCTGTACAGAGTTTTGTATTTGGCGGGGGAAACTTTCACTGTTGGCAGGGGCACCTAGAGCTTCCTGGTCTCATGCAAATAAATTAACCGTATGGCCTGGGTATTAATGTAAATTAATTAAAAAAAGAAAGAAATATTTCTCACCTTTTGATTCCATACTCGGAGGTGCTTCAATTATTGTAGTGCTCAAACATCTATATATTATTGATTCGTATACTTCTGATAACTGTGTTCTTCACTTTCATATAAATTGATCGATTGTTCATGTCCTCCAGTGATGTAGTGGTCCAGCCTTACAACTCAGTCCTCACTCTGAAACGTCTCACCAAATCGGCTGATTGCGTTGTTGTTCTGGATAACACAGCTTTGAACCGCATAGCCACTGATCGTCTCCACATTCAGCAACCAACCTTCACTCAAATCAACTCTCTCGTTTCGACCATCATGTCTGTGAGCACAGCCACACTGAGGTGAGCTATATTCCTACTCTATTCAGTAATGTAACCTGCATGCCAGTCATGGCAAAGCAGAATATGGCAGTTGAGAGAAATAGATAGGAGATCAATATAAAAATGGGGGGGGGGGGGGGGGGTAAGCGGGCTAGAGCGTCCGATATATCCTCGTTAAGGATAAAAGTTCGAGGCGTCTCTGGTAGTGATGGGAATTGAATAACGGAACCACTTAGAATAACCCGTTATCGACCAAGAACAGGTTACGAGAAAACCTACATTATTGGAATAACTACTTCGCCTCCCCTGGGCATTGGACTTGGGCATTACTAAAGAGACGCTGCCTACCGGCAGCTCTTTCTTTTACATTTCAAGGTGCGTAGACTCCAAAAATGCAATTTCCGTCCACCGTACGCTGTCCGCCGTGCGCCGCCCGCCGTTTGCTGCCCGCCGTATCATCCATGATTACTGTATTTTCAGTCTAAAAAATGCGTTCTTTCGCGCACAGGCTCCATTTGGGCCCTAGTTACGTCCAGAAGCATTGCAGCCCGATCGGACTATACCCAAGGGTGTTATGGATGAAAAATGGGTGTAAAAATTGTTTTTTTGGTGTTTTAGTAACAGGAACTTGTGCGGTATCGTTTTCTATGTCTTTTAGGGCGAGGAGATCGAATATAAAGTCGATTTTGACGAGCGAGGGAAGAATTGAGGTTCTAACAAAGTTTCATCCTTAAATTTTGGTCTAAAATCGTCGTTCTTTCGCACACGGGCTCCATTTGGGTCCTAATTGTGCTCCGAAGCTCGGCAGCCCGAGCTGTTTCAATGATTGCAAAGAAACAATAAATGAATAGCCAGTATTTCTGTAGGTATTATGTCCAATAGAATTGTCTAATAGAATTAGGACTTCGCAGCGTTTTTTGGTAGATACTCGGAGAGTGGTAGATATTAACAATTTGAGCTTTGAGCTAAATACAATCCAGCACTCTGAGATGTGAATAGTGGGGGGTATTGGAGCTTACAACTTTGAAAACAGAAGGCAAAAATCTCATGCTAAGGCTTTACTTTGAGTTTGCCTTGCCACCGTTGCAGAGATGATTTGCTGCCCTGCCAGGAGAATTAGAAGTCATTCTGTCCATTTCCGCCCTTGGTTTTGATGAGAGGCGTTGGGACTGGAACTAACGACCCCTGCTGCTGTTCTAATCCTACTCTAAACCTCTAAACCTCGGCCATTGTATTACCTACTCCTCATATTACCACAGTGATGCTTTTTTTTTGCAGATATCCATCATACATGAACAACGATCTCGTTGGCCTTATTGCTCCACTTGTACCAACTCCAAGGCTGCATTTCCTCATGACTGGATACACACCTCTCACTGGAGATCATGAGGTACCTACTTTACCTTAAGATTCCGGCCTTCGATTCTTCAGCGGTTCGGTGATATTACAATATCAGTGCAGTTCATTTCTCCCTCGTTGTACGCAAAAATTGTATTTGTAAACAGTGAGCCATGTTACAATTATAGGACTGGTTATATGTACTCCAATTGGCAGGGGGAAGTGCGTAAGAGCCTCAAAACCATTTTTCATTCATTTTCCCCACTCTTCTGCCATGTGGTGGAAGGTCATCAATCTGATTGCTAATGGAGATACAGGTAGGTCGATTCATGCACAGTTGTTGGGGTTTACGGGCCAAAACCCAGCCTTTCTTTGGTCTAGGGGGGAGGGGGGGGGGCCTTCCAATGTTTTTATTGTCACAGAATTTTACTATGAGAAGATTTCTGATAGCATTCGTAAAATTTTAACTTCTAGAGTAAAATTTCTGCTCAGTTAGAATGGAGTTAACATTGAAAGTGGGGCGTGTGAAGTATTGTGGTGGGCTTGAGTGGCGTGGTCAGACTGGTAGGAAGTTTGGAAAAAGAATGAAGGAACATGAATTTCTGCCTTAGCAAGCCATTTGAACAAGTCTAGTCATAGTTTCAGTTTTGATTTAACAGATACGTCGTCAGTTTATTGAGTTTCTCCATTTCGGCCTCAAATAAAGTATGTTGGATGTACCTATTTGAAAAATTCGAAATAGTGAAGAGCGAAATTTTGGGTAAATGCTTGGACGTAATTCCTCACATTTTCTCTTCGTTATTTCGTTCATTCTCGTAACAGCTGTTCCTTCCATCCTTTTCTCCCAAATCGTTCCCTTTCACTTTGTCCCCTCCCAGTCCCATTGATACCTTTCACTTCAACTGTCTATCACAATTGGCCTCCTTTCACTTCTGGATTATATTAGCTCATCTGTTTCCTATGTACCATGTACCTTCTCTTATTGTTTGTTACTGGCGATGGTTTGACGGTATAACAGTGTGTTTTGTTCTTAGTGGAGATAAACGCCCTCTGTTTTTGTCTTATCTAATGTAACTCTAACATGGATTACAAAAATGGAGTTTTTAGCACATGTTGGTAAATAGAGGGAAAAATCAAGTCATACGTGTTCTTGAAGATTCTGTTCCAATTCCTTCATTACACGCTATAATAGAGGCGTTTCAGTATTGACGTCGTTATCCTCCAGTTCATTGGTTAACATTATTGTTACCTACTTGGTGAAAATATAGGTTGAACTCATTTTTATGGATTATAACCTCTGTCCTGCAGGAGGCATCTGTGAGGAAGACATCAGTACTTGATGTGATGAGGAGGCTCCTTCAGCCTAAGAACATGATGGTGTCTACAGAACTGGATCGAGCTGGGACCCATTGTTACATTTCGATTCTCAACATTATCCAGGTGAGTTGTTTCCGTAATAGATTTCTTGGTGAGTTGTAATAGTTGTGTTGGTCCGAATGTTTTGGTCTCAAAATTATACTCACTGCCATCATTATCTCCAACTGCCGACTTCTTTGTAAGCAGCAGCAGCAGCAGCGAGTCTTGAGCAATTTTGCTGATTAATTTAATCCCATTGGATCTTGTTATGCAGGTCTCCTTTAAATGGAACGATTATAAAATGCTCTGCACTACCTATTAGTCTACTTGTTTGGATTATTTATTATCATCTTTCATATCACAGGGAGAAGTTGATGTAACTCAAGTTCACAAGTCGCTACAGAGGATTCGAGAGAGAAAAATGGTATCATTCATACCTTGGGGACCAGCCAGCATACAGGTGGCGCTGTCTAGAAAATCACCGTACGTGCACACAGCTCACAGGGTGTCAGGGTTGATGTTGGCAAATCACACTAACATCGTGTCTGTAAGTATATTTCTGTTCATCCTTTGCTTTACTTGAGAGTAATAATGGTTTGAGTCAGAAACAAAATTTTTGAACTCAAGTTACGAGAATCCCATAAAATCACGACTCGGAAAGAGTATTACTGTCATTTGTAATTGAACTAGAATTCGGCACAACTTTATTCTGGTCCCAAGTGTGCTTTCTTGGCGAATTTTCTGTGTTGGGTAAATATCATTTTATTCCCAGGAATATTTCCAGGCTTCATTCTTCTTTACTTCTTCCAGTTGTTCAATCAAGTTTTGTCACAATATGACAAACTGCGGAAGAGAGAGGCATTTTTGGAACAGTTCCGGAAGCAGGCAATGTTCCAGAACAACTTGGAAGAGCTGGACGTCTCAAGGGAAGTAATACAGGACTTGGTCGATGAATATAGCGCCGCCACAAGAAGTGATTACCTCACGTGGAAGAAACTGCAAGTGAGTACCAGAGTCTGCCACTCATCGGTGTTACATATATTATGTGTATATTTATTTTAACCTATGTCACGGCGTTTCCCGGCAAGTTCGCCATACGGCCTCGTGCAGCCCAATATAATTCAGCAATGTTTAAATATTTTCACTTTCAACTGAACCTTTTGCAAATTGAGCTAAAACTTTTTCACCTCAAATTAAACCTCGCTCACTTACAATAATTATTCAACACAAGTCAGAAAAGTGAATGTGGAAAGAAAATGGACGGAGAGTAGGTAGGAATCGGCAGTAGGTACCTAATTACAGACATTTGCGTTATCTACATGTATAAGGTCAATAATTATAAGATAAATTTTGAGAAAGATTTTGGTGAGTTTCCCTCATTTGAATATCATATATTCCTTGTCCTTTTCGTTTTGTTTGTTAATTTGTTAACCTGAAAATTAACTGCATATTTTTTGTTAATTACGTACCTAAAAACTCACCTATGAAATATTTAAAAGTTTAATTGAAAGTGAAAATACTGTATTTTCTTACATAGTGTGTCCATATTGTGAGGGTGGTAGCTGCGACAGAGAGGAGGATCTGCTAACATTTGGTTAACAACTTATCAAATGGATGTGGTTGGGGTCTACTTTTTTTGTGATGAGATAAATGAATAACTGTATCCCGCAAACTGAACTGTATTTTCGCAAAATTGTTGCATTCTTCCTAAGGAAGTCTTATTTAAAATTTTTGTTTTCCAGTTAACATTATCCTGTGTCCCCTAAAAAAAAACGTGGAACATCCAGTGTTATGGAACATGAATTATATGCAGTAGGATCGGGTAAGATGAAAAAATGAAAGAACCTCGAGCACATTCTCGAGTCTTTCAGTTAGATTTCCAGTTTTACCAGGTTCCGACTTACCAACGTAGGGATGCTAGTGTCAGCTGTTCAGATTCCGACGTATTCGTCTTGAAGTCTCTCTTCATCTAGAAGTGACACTTTGGTAGGTTTAATACATAGGGAATCTACTGAAGTGTTGGGTTTCAAGAAGAGTCAGTGTTGTATGCGGATCGTGTATGAGAAAATCGGATTTTTTTGTCTCTGTATGGTTATTTCGAATAGAATAACACGGTTAAAACGAAGAAAAGAATATTACATCTTTCTGGAGTGGAGAAGACTACGACTAAAATCTCAGCTGTTTGAATAAAAGCCGGTAATCTGAAGACTCTGGAGAAACCCCTTTTCAATGAACTGAGCCGGAAGAGAGTGCCCTGTAATCGCGGTCTCGAATGTGAAAGCACAACATGTGAACCAAAACGCGTCGTGGTTGCTGGCGATAGAGGGTGGTTGGGGGATGGGTAAATGAAGACGAGTAACAAAACCTGAACAGAAGATAACTGCAACTCGAGCACTTTTTGGACTTTGTTTTGCGTGTTGTTCTGTTGGCCTCACCGTATGGGCTTACCAATGGTAGACGTCACCCTTTTTCTTGTCACATTCCCGCCATAGGGCAAATTTCCATATTTCAATAAATTTTCTAAAATTATTATAGATACACTGTTTTAGGCCTATAACTTCATTATTGTTTCTTTTAAGCCATTAGTACCTTTCAGAAAAATAAATGAAAAAAAGATGCCCATTCCCCATTCTGACGTCATAGCATTGAAGGGGGGGGGGGGACCCGCCCAGGCGAGAGGGGTGCAATAACACCAAAATTGGTGGAACTTTAAAAATCGTAGAAAAAGAACTACCTATACGAGATTGAGCAATCAGATTGGATATTTTGCCAATTTCCTACTTGCCGTAGGACAGTGCGATTGGGGTGTCAAAATTCTTAGGATGGAATCTGCTTTCATTAAAAAATAAATAAATAAAATAATAAAATAAATATGCGCGCATATTCAGCTACCTAACATCGTGATGCACTAAACGAAGCTCAACTATAGAACCTACCCGATTGCGTCGTAAACAGTGAAACGAAAACGACTCAACAAACTCGTTTCAAACGTACAGACTCCAGTGCTGCAAAACTCTTTAAGTTGCGATAGGTATATAAATATACGGCCTGATACGGTGCGATTCAATGAGATTTGATAATATGGTCAGTTGCCACGCTTGCGCAGTTGTATCTCACGATATGGTCGCCGAAACCTATGTTTTGCATCTATTAGTCTTAGAATGAACTGACTGTAGTCACCTAAATATCGGTTGTTAAACTTGGTTTATCGTACAGGCCATCTCATCCCATTGACTTCAACTCTCTTAGATTCTTCATACTAAAAAAAAACCTATTCAGAATCTGATTAATCTTTTTCAGGGGGAAGAAGCACCAAATATTTAGGTAATCTCGGAATGACAACTCCAATTGCTGAACGCCTTGTCCCAGAACATGTATGTACATGATTAATAATTAATATTGGTGATATCATCCAACTTCATCATTAAGGTTATAAACCCTAATGTTAATATCAAGATCTTTAAAACACACTTAATTTACTTGAATTAAAATGCTCTGGTTACGTTAAGTGTTTATATATATGTATTACTATCTATAAATTTATGTTTCCATGACATTATTTTCTAAGATTGCCATTAATTAGTTTATATGAAATACTCGCCATACTAAAAGAAACTGTATCAAACCGTGTTCTTGAAATGAACACAGCACACCTGGTGGAGTCAGGTGGTGAACGACATTTAGGTGTTGACAAACAAATATCTCACCTGTCATTCGAACACCTACCTATCTCATATTTTGGTGAATTATCTGTTGGACAAATTCAAGTTTATGTTGAAGATAAAGGAAACATATATGTACGCGTGCCTATGATCATCACCACGTGCCCACCTATATTGAAACCTTAGTTGTTTGATGAGTCCAGGTTTACACATTCACCCTTCAGATTTCTCGCGTGGTCCTCAGAAGCAAGTACTGCTTACTTACTCTGATTACTTACCTACTTTGGTTGTCTACCTTGGTGTTACTTCCTATCAATAAATTTATGTACGGCTGTGACTTGGAACACTGAAATACTAGTTAACGTTTAGGAATCTCTCGTGTTGAACTTGTTTCTTTTGTGTGTATATTGATAATAAATTGCTTTTTGCCTTGTAACATTATTTGTTCTCTCGAAATGTTTCCTTTACACTCTGTAAGACTGGCTGAACCCCTCCAAGAACGAACTAAATCACTCGCGAAGAAATCGTGGAAACCCATTTCAAAGAAAAACGGAGTTATTGAAAAATAGTCTATTTCCATTAATATACAGTATTACCACAAAATCCAGCCCCTTCTTGGTAGGTGAACCGTTGTGTAATAATTTACCGTTGTTTAATAATTTACCATTGTGTATTAATTTACCCACCAATAATACTTCAACGTTTGTTCAAGTTTCGGAAGTACCTACCAACAAAATCCAATAGTGCATCAAGTATCAAATGAAATAATATCGCGGAACAACCAACTCGACTTCACACAGCCATCCTTGATTATAATCAGGTGCTCCCTAGTGATGATATCCGGGCCGGATTTATACCGTTTGATTCACGATCGTGTTCACGAAGCTTTTTGGTGCACACGAACGGCTGGACGTACAATGCTCCGGGTGGTCTCAAAAACTTGTTTAGCTGAAGACAAATTTAATAAGGTAAAAAAAACCATATCCTTCTATCGAAAGTTTTCGAGCTACGGCGTTCTGAAAATTTCATCCCCTATTTTGAACCCCTTGGAGATGACTGACAGTAACACCGAGCTTCGAGCACCAACAAGACCCCGAACGGAACCTATAACCCGAATTTCATAATTTTTTTTTCATGGTAACTAAGAAAAGTGCTCAGTACAGCGTACGGCGTTCAGACAGAATTTTTTATTGCATTTTCGGATTCTACATACCTTGAAACGTAAACTATCAAATTTTGAGGGGGGGTTAGACTTTTTTTTCATGCTCGATTCCAAAGGTTCATTATTGAAAATAATAAACCAAAAATCAAATCTGAACATTAATAAATTCTACATAATTCGAATATTAGATAAGTAAATTATTTTGGAAAGATTGATTAGTTGACGGAAAAACTACCCACTATTATGTTGGTCCGTTGTTGGCTGAGCTGACCTTACGATTAAAGCTCCTTTCAAAGAGTTCCAAATAGCCTTGCTTAACGTAAGGGAATTTTCATATAATGGAATTCATTGCAGCTGAAGTCAAGGTTTAGTATAAAGGATGGTTTTGGCGAAAGTTAGGCCTAAAGCTAAGTTCCTCAAGCGGCATCATGGGTTCATCAGGATGAATAAAAATGACTGTTTTCTCAAATCACTCACATTTTCATTTATTCATTGAGCGAATTACTGTCAACAATAATAGATCAGTTCGTAAATACGCTATAAAAAATTATATTTCTAGAGTCATTCGATCAAGTCTTATTGGATAACATTGGAGAGCGGTGTCAATATGTTGGTTCCTGTTGGGTTGGATAAGTTAAGTAAAATAGAAGAAATCATCAAGCCTTCGCCTTCGAGTACAATTGACACATGGATTCTTATAGAATATTAGCGACAACATCGCGTCCAGTTTCTAGTTAAAATTTCCACTTAAACGTTAACGGTGGGGAAAACATTAATGCTATAAGTATATTACTAAAACAAATGATATACATTTCAGTAAAACTTGAATAAGAACAATTTTTGCGAAAGTTAAAAGTATGACTAGCTATTTCCAACAATTTTTAAATCTCCAAACATCAACATTAAATTTACCACGCGGTTTTTTCATCACATATAAATAAGTTTCAGTTTAGGTTTTTATTGTCCCTGAAAAACCTATTCAGTCTCAACACCCCTTACTTTTAAAAAACAAATACAATTTTGTATCAATGATTGAATTGATAAATTTGTTAAAGTAACAATTTTACGTTTAAAACGGATTTGTGCGCTTTAAATTCAAAGGCAGTTGTGTAACTTTTTTTAAAGTTGTGGACCTTTGTTGATATCACAATTTAATAGGGGTAGGTTATAGATACTAGGGGGGAGGGATTGATGAGTTGTCTGTGATTCAGCGCGGTAAAAATCTGAATTGCATGGTGTCGTAAGGCAAAGCTAAATTTCCCAAAGGCACTTTGTAGGGTGTGACGGGCGATATGTGGAACCTTTGGAGGAGGGTGGCCAGCGTCGCGAATGAGATGAACTGCGTTAGTTTGTAGCCCATGCAGGAGCGGCGGCCGCCGCCGAAGGGCAGGAAGTATTCGGGCTTCGTCAGTTTCCCTTCAGGCGTGATGAACCTCTCGGGAGCGAATTTCAGAGGTTCCTTCCATAGGTCGGGGCTCATGTTGAGGGTGTAGTTGTTGAGGAAAATGAGGGTGTCTTTCTCCACTGTGTATCCTGGACAAAAAAAAAAACAAAAAAAACAATTAGTAGGGGTTGGAAGAGTAACTATGTTGGCACCTGGCAATGTCACCTAGCTACCTAAGAACAGTGTATGGGGGAGGGGCTTCCAGTGTCGTCACAGTGACCTCTGACCAGTGACACAATGAGATTACGGGGTCATAGTAAGACACTTGCACGTTCCATCTAAAATATAGTTGATACGAGTGACTCCTTCAAGAATGACAAGTGTTTGGTCATAACTGGGCAGATTTCGCCATGAGTACTTTTGTTCAATTTACCGCAGTGCTGTCTACTCAAAATGACATCGCGCATGCCACTCCTCGTTTTCCGTTTATTAGTATTGAGGAATGTGTGTTGCCATTTAATTATTAACGACGTAAACGTTATTGGGATTTCATTGCCAGAGGGGCTGAATTCGGCTCAGAATTACATCACCTAAAATCAAAATATTGCTGAGTTTTCTTGAATGATAATTTTATAGTTACGAGTAGGTAATTGTATATTTCAAGGCCAAATGAGGTACCTATTTGCCCTTGTGATGTTCATACTAAATTATTCAATAGAAATTGCGTTGTAGAAATTCATGAGAAATTACCTGCAACAGCGCTTGTTTGGTTGGCCACGTGTGGAACGATCGGGGATGAGACGTGGCGTATGGATTCCAGGATTGTGGCCTCCGTGTATGGCATGTGGCTTCTGTCTTCGAGAGTGATCGCCCTGTTGGGAGCCACCGCATCCGCCTCTTCCTGTATCTTCTTCTGGACCTCGGGATTCTCTGCGACAAATCCCAGGATTTTGATGAGGAGGTTCGCGATCGCGCAATGCCCACCGACAATATCTTCCAAAGCGAACATGGCAGCGTTGAAGTTGAACTGTGGGTTGCTATCGTTCAAATGCTCCACCAGATGATCGACGTAGTCAATGGCTTCTTTCCCTGGGGTGTATCCGTCCATCCTTTTCTGAATGATCCTCTCGACCATGAAATTCCTGATGTCACCTCCCCATTTCCTCATTTTTCTCATGTTACTAGCGTGTAGAGGCATAAGCCATGGCATGAAATCTGCAGCATACCCCTGGTTCACTTCGTAGAAAATTTCATCGAATTTTTTGACCATCTCGACGAATCCGGTGTCGTTTTGCGTGAACTTGGCTGTGCAAAAGTAAGAGAGAAAAATGTTTGCGCAGGTCTGAAGAAGCGCGGGTTTGATGTTCGTGACTCCCTGGGACAGCTGGCGGCACAGCCCGTTCAGTTCGTCGTTGACCAACGAGTCCAGAATATAGAATCTGTCTGTGAAGGCACGTGGAAACGTATGGTCTCTCAACATTTCTCGTTTCATTTTCTGCTTATCGGACCAATCGCAAAAGGCCAATGCTGCAACATGTGAAAAACGCAAAAATTAATCGGCATCCAAAAAATAGGAATATCATTATTAGATCAATCTACTCGTATTAGAGGCTACCGGATTATCACAGAGTTATAATATGTTGGAATGTTGTACCGTCTTGTTGAGCAGGTCTGTGAATGTTCATCATATTAAACTGTAGGAATCCTGTTTGGCTCCCTAACCGAAAATATTACCTACCGATAATTTCAGCTTGTTTGAATTTTGCCCTAACACTTTCCTTGAAAGGGTGTCTTGCGAAAGTATCGAATATCTTTTGCATTCGAATGAATTTCTGATAGCTACCTACTACATTGTGGTCCTAGATGACAACCAAGTAGGCAGAAGATATTTAAAATGGCGAAAATAACGCGTGGTTTGAAGATAAAGGTCACGTCTAAATTATTTTGCTCAGATTGCAACAAGTCAAGGTAGTCAGATACCTACCTACTGCGTATAGGTCCGTAATTGAAAAAAGTAGTATAAGGTTCATGAGGTAAGTTCATAAGGTTCAGATATTTAAAAAAAATCGTCTATATTATTTGAACAAATACAAGACTCCTTTAATTCTGTAGTGACTATTTTTAGAATTATTGAAGGATCGGATTTTGATTAAGTATCCTTAACCAGGTATGATGTTACCGATGGTGGTGTATTATTGGTATTTTTAGTTTTTAATTCTGTTATAGTTCACTCAAGTGAGTTTGAACATCTGCTAAGATTTTTAACACCAGGAATAACGATTTATTTTGATTGATTTTGATATAGACATGTTCTTTAGTACCAGATACAGTTATAGTCTCAGAATGACGGAGAAATCAAGAAAATGATGGAATGTTACGTAGTTAGTGGGTACTTACAGTTTTGTTTGTCTCCGTCGAAAAGTTGGTGGTATCTGATGAAGCTCGGACGCCCATCGAAATGGTCTCCTTTGGTGATGAGGACTTCCCTGATGTGTTCGAGAGATGACACCACCAAGCACTGCACTTGGCCGAGCTTGATGCTGAAGACCGGTCCGTAGACCTTGTTGAGCCTGTCGAATGCCTGGTAGGGCACTTCGTAGCCACCCAGAAGATGGAGTGAGCCCAGGACGGGCCACGGCTCGGGGCCCGGCGCTTTGTCCTTCGACGATCGACGCCTTTTCCTCGCCAACTGATCCACGACCACTCCCAGAAGGAGGAAGGCCAAGGCAGCCAGCAGGAGATATGAAGCAGAGCTCAGATGGATCCCTTCCATAGTGATGTGATTCTGGAATAGCTCTTGAAGACTGGTGTTGTTGTCTCTGAGTCTCCACTTCCTATGGTTCAGTCAGTCTCCAACACTCCTATATATACAAAGCAGAACCTTATTGCTTATTCGAGAGCTCATTTCTTTAACAAATTCCTCTATCCCCTTTTCCCTTTCAGCTGTTAGGCATAGCAATGGGGCTAGTACTCATGGTTTGTGGATGTCCGCTCAACTGCAGCTTTTCCTCTAAAAGAGAGCATTTTTCGATACTTTGAATGATGCAATATTTCGAATAATGTAAATTTATACTTCAATATCTCCTTGTTCAATATCTCTTTGGAGGCTTTAACATATTTCTTGATACAATACCTTCCGTTTTGTGGTAGGCAGGTACCTACTGTTGATTACTTGCTCTAAATTTATATTACTGTTATTTACTGTTCATTCTATATAAGTAAATTTGCATATGTTTCATTTCAACTAAAGATCCTCAGACCCTAATTCAGTTGTGATTGTCATCCTCTCGATTCTGAAAAACATATTGATTCCATTCAGGCTTTAGGTACGTATCTACTTGAATCGTGTCCATGTTTGGCTTATGAAAACTAATTTTTAGAGGCTACAAGTTGTGTTGAACTTCCCGTTTTGCTTATACTGTTGCTCAAGGTGGGGTTATATGGAGAGGAGGTACACATTGAAGAAAACGAATTGAGGGGTTAATCAATTAAATACATAGAAAAAAGCTGTAAGTATAGGTTTTTTGAGTAGATGATTTAAAATTCAATAAATTCGACAAACCTGTTCAAAAATCTGTTAAAGATTCCATAACTCGTGGTGTTCGAGTAGTTAGGAAGTGTTGTATCACTTGAAATTCACTAGCCCATTTATTAAATTTCTAGCTCATATTTCTTTCACTTCCTGTATGATATGTATTTGACCTAGCTATTTTATCCACACGTTAGTAGATAAATAAGGAGGTTACATAATTGTAGGCATAACATTTTTACCTTTTGTTAGTAGTTGAAATCTACTGTACCTAAGATCTACCCTAATGTTCGTGATATTGAAAAAGAAGAAAAGAGCTGCAAATTATTACACAACGGTTCATTTTTTCCTGTATAATCCAACCAACAATTCTGCGTAGGTTTCACCTAATATGACTCTAGGTGAGTTATGTATACTGTATGGTTCACACTCCTGTTGACGAAACTTTTCTGTCCAGACTTCAGGGCCTTGCTGTGAACAAATGGCTGGACGTACACAATGCTCCGGGTGGTTTCAAAAAATCCTCAAGTTCGGAACCAATTTAAAAAGTCTGCCAATTCGAGTAGGCAGTATAGCTTCCTCACTTGAATCACATGAACGTATAGAATAGTTGTCTAGGTTCATTTTGATACGGGACCATCTGCCATCCAGTCCACGTGTACCCTCAAAATTTTAGCTCTACGACAATTTTTCGCGTAGTCAGAAGCGTTACAAGGAAACGGGCAACATTTAATATTCGCGAATGCGCAGACGAATGAAATTCTTATAGAACTATCAAAGAATTATTCTTGATCGACCCTCCAAATCTGAGCTCATTTCAACGATATTTAAAGTAGTTACGGGCGTTTCAAGTATTTCTCGTTTGGGCATGCGCAGACGGAACGATTTCCATGATTTGGAAACTGGACCATTTGCGATCCAACCCGCGTGTACCCTCAAAATTTCAGCTCTGTACGACTGTTTTTCGCGTAGTTAGAAGCGTTACAAGGAAATGGTCAATATTTCATGTTCGCGCATGCGCAGACGAAAGTTACCGTACGATGGGGTGGACGATGGTCATTTGGAACTATCCAAGTATCATTCCTGATCGACCACCTAAGTTTGAACTCATTTCAACGGTATTTAGGGTAGTTATGAGCTTTTCAAGTACTTTACGCTTGCGCATGCGCAGCCGAAAGTTACCGTACTTTTTCAATGATTTTGGTATAGGACCGTCTGTGACCCAACCCGCACCTACCCTCCAAATTCCAGCCCATTTCGACCATTAATTCGGGTAGTTATGGGCGTTACAAGGAATTACCACAGACAGACAGACAGACACGGAACCAAAAATGTTCCTCGATGTCTGAAACGCAAAATGGAAGTGGAAATTTTCATTTTGGAAGACATAAATTTTTTTTACTCAGTCACGAATCCAAGGCTTCCCTACCTTCGGTAGTGAGGAAGCAATTACCAAAAAAATTAAACCAAAACTTGCTTACATATTACAATTTTGTATTCTCATCGTCAGGGAAACAATATTCGAAGACCCATATTAGATCTGACAGGGCAGCCGGTGCCTGTGAGTTCGTTGAGTGCCTCTGTTTGTGAAACGGCCCGAAACCCAGGCAGTAGAACATTGATGGTAATTTATTGTGTGATATACAGCTCGCTTAGACGTTAGGAAACATCGTGTGTGATGGCAAAAGCAAACATTCTCGTGTTTCCATTCCTGTTCCAGTTTATTCCAGCGTCGTGCGTTTTCTCGTCAATCCCGTCGACGTACGTGATGCAACTGGATTGAACTTTATCGCAGGCATCTTGCCGACGTCGGCGCGCCGTTTCTACACTTTGGCGAATACCCCACGTACGCTTGTAAGGGTGTTTCCGTACGCATAAGGAAAAACTTGAAACAAAATTCCAACGTTATAATGTTTGCAGTTCTGGCCACCGTAATCTCCCCTCGCACTCTCGCGGTCAAACATTTACGATTCTTATGATCTCAGATTTCATCTGAACTGCCCTAGACACATCTCCCTCCAAATTTCATTCTAATCGAAACATCTTGGTATTTTACTAAGATTAAGTATTCCCATTTCCACTAATCTGCAGCGGCACTCGTCAAACCACCTCCAGGTGTGATTTTTGCAGTTACGATGTTAGCAGGTTTCAAGATCGATATTTTTCATATTCATATTCAACTAATCAGATTCGTCTAATTGGATGTGCGATCAAGTATACCGACAGATAGAGAAAATGGAGGTAATGGTGCCAATTGTCTTCAAGCGGCATAAAACGGAAGAGAAACATTAAATTCCTCCTGATCAATGTACAGGCCAGAATTGGGAAAAATAAACTGTGAGTAAAGTTTATCCCCGACATACCCACCTTATTTTGCAGTTCTGTCTGCTGTTATTGTTCTATCGCTGTGGTTCGTAACAAAGTTTTCAAATTAAATTGTTAATAGCGAGGAATCCTATGTGTTTAACGAATCGTGGTCTTTGCTTGGGATAGTTTTGCGACTATTTACTGTTCTCGGTCTCTGGGTATTTATGTGTTTGTTTCGTTGACTTAATCTAGGATGGATTAGGTAGGAGTACCTGGTATAGGTGGGTTAATACCTTTACTTGTGGTTATAATTAATTGTACGGAGGACCTGCCAACAAGTAAAACTAACCGATTTTCCTCACTCAGCGTCCGTTTAGCCTAGAATTTATTCTGCTATCCGATTTCCGATTCTGTTATTGCCTTTATTGAATGTTACGTATTTAAAGTATACCTCCAGCATTCAAATGTTCACGTAAAAAAACTTCAGTAATTTCGGTCCCTTCTGTATAATTTTCCGAAAAACTTCTATTGAAATGTTCACGAAAAATTTGATAGCATTGAAGAGCTTTTTAGCGGATTTCGAAAAAGACAAGCAATTGGCTGTGGCAATTGGAGCACGATTTGTGATATCTACGTGAATATTTGACAATTTTTCCCGACGCAAATACGTTTCGGTGAACTATGAATCCCTCCCCTGATATCAACGCCATTTTTTTACGTAAATACGTACATACAAAAATATTCATGTCTCCGGACGACCTTGACATTATATTAAATTCCAAACTTCGCCAAAATGTTTGTTATATCCATAGAAAACAGAGAGTCCGAGCGGTTTTTGACGAGGTATAACGAGTGGGTGAAATTTGAGTTCTTATGGGGTGATTAGTTGCTAAGAATCATGGAAAAAGGCGAACCATCACCACAAATGATTTGAAATGGTGACTCGAGAGGGTAAACTATTATTTCAGTAGGTAGTCAAATTATTTTTGCCTCGAAAAATAGGTAGTTGTTGCTGGTACATAATTTTTATTCAATGAGGAGTGATTTGAAAACTAGAACGTCTGTGGTAAAAAGCGTTCAAATTCAATTTGTATGTTTGCAAACTGGAAAATCTTCAATCAAATGTAGTAGGCAGGTTAACATGCAGAAAATAATACAAATGCTTCGAAAATTGGCTTATAAAGTCGTGCTGACTGGTGCTTTTTTCTAGATGGATATATGGAATTCACGACTTCTCACTAGATTTGCATGAAATTTTCTGTTTCCCCTCTGAAGCCATGAATTTCGGGCCATCTCCAATAGTAAGTTGTCAACTCTGCTAAGTAATGTGTTGAACGAAATATATCACTTCGAATCAAATTTGATGTTTCTACTCACCAATAAATAAATAAATGACAGTGAATATGAATCCGTGATGTAGTAAGGATGCGCACTGTACTGGTGATGGGGAATCACTAACGATCGCCGGCTGTTGTGACACTTGAAGCGGGAGCGTTTTCCACGAAGTATTCGCTGGGGAGTTGAGTTGGAGAGAAATGTTTACTTGATACCCCTTCGGAGGGAACTGAAGGAAAATTGGGTAAGGACTGCCGCTTATATGTGAAAGGGAGGGCGCATCCTCATCCTTCAGGTACCCTGCAGAGAGCTTTCTGGGGTCCATCCTTTACCCTTCCCACCCTCAAGGGTTTCTTCGTCCGTAGCGGATAATCGAGTAGCCCATTCACAAAAGTCAAGTGGCCAGATATAAGAAAAAATGCGGGAAAGGTATACGTTTTAATTAATTCGAGGATGAGGGATTAGATTAGTCCAGTCCCCTGTAATGCATGCATTACCCACTCAACAAAATATTATCAAGTGCTTTGCGTCCTCGCTACCGAAGACAAGGAACCCCAGAGAGGCCTTGTAGATATTCATACATGATCCTTCAAAATCAAAATTTCCACTCCCATTTTGCAACATCCTATGGAGCAAATTTGGTTCAGTGTTGGTTGTTCGTGTCTTTCTATCAGTAATTACCTACCCAATTCCTTGTAACCACCATATCTCATCGATATACATTGTAAACGGGCTGCAGTATTGAGGATATGTGCGGGTTCGTCCGCAGATGGTGGTTCTCTGTGAATTTAATAAAATTTTCTTTTGCGGATGCGTAAATATTAGATCCCCCCCCCCCCCCCCTTTCATAACTTCCTTAACTCCAACTCGAGTTTGGTGAGATTTTCAGGGACCATGCAGGTTGGGTCCCTGTTCCACTATGAATGTCGTGGCAAACAGAATGATAGTAGCGTCTTGACTCCTCTTCCATCCAACCAAATTCGCTAGAAATTTCAGGGGTCATGCAGGTTAGTCCCCGGTTGTTTCAATATAGTTCCCTGAAATATCTTTTACAGCAGAATGTCGTTTACAACAGCGACGAAAATTGTGGGAGGATCGTTTTATTGTTCTAGCCAATTAAACTTGGCATTTTAAGGTAAACTGGACGCTTCTCTATCGATTTATAGAGAAAATAAAATTGAAAAAAAGTGGTGGGAAATACGTTCTTTCTTAGAAAAATAACGCAGCTAGAAGCACGTGTATCGTAAGCGCCATGGCGAATGCTGGGGAGTAGGCGCCTACGATTTTTGCTCAAATTTGAGAGGCATTTACGATTGTACTGCTGCTCGGCACGAAAGATGAAGGCAGCCTGTTACCCACTGCGTTTTTATCATAATCGACAGTGGCAGTGGGGCGCATACGGCAGTGGACTATTTTAATCTCCATATTTACATTGAACTGGTGGCGGGATACGTTCTGAATAAATTGTGGATACGATATTTTACCAAAAGGGTGCATGGTTATGTTCCGAAAGGTTTGAGGCTTTTTTATCACCTTAGATGCTATACGATAAGTACTTTTTTTATCACCTTAGATTGCTGTACGATAAGATTTACGATAAGTACCTAGAGCGACGCACTTTTTGAAGACGAACGGTTACCATAACTGAAATTTCAATCGGAGTGGTAGATGCGAGAATACCAAAAACCTTGTAACACTCATTCGAATCGTATCCGACCAAATTTGCTAAAATTGTCAGGGCTCATGCATTCTGCGTATCCGATGGTTCTCTGCGTATGAATTTCATTACAGTTATTACGGTGTGAATGATAGTAACGTCTGTGCATGCGCGGATGACGAGAACCTTGTAACTATCATACCTGTTATCTCAGGTTATGTTCAACCATGTTGGCTGAAATCGTCAGGGATCATGCAGGCCCGAAGTGGTTCAACGAATTCCATATAGTAATTGGATCAATATTAGCTTCTGCTTGACCCCTAAAGATACTCGTAACGCCCGCATCCCAGGTGCTAATGTAAGACGGCGGTTTGATGAAATTGTCAAGGGACATTCAATTACGTACAAGTGCAGTAGCGGTTGATTTCCTAGTTAAACAGCCTACTAACTTTTCGTGTATACCTTGTTCGATTTTGCTTGAGTTTGATTGGTAGTTTGGTTCTGGTTTGTTTATGGCATTGTGTAATGTGCTCCACACCCACTTTAGTGATTTTGATGACGCGATTAACCGAACTCAAGATTTCTGTAGTCCTGTCATCAGGAGGAGTAGCGTTGCGACGAACGCCGTTTAAATGATAACTGTCGGGACAAATAAGATGCCTATCGGTGACATTAATTTATTAGGTCAGGAGGGAGTTAATCGCCTCAACATTGACGTAAGAGCCTTGACAATGAAAGCTCCGGGATGTTTCTGGATCGACGTTTGCGGGGAACCGATCTTCCCGAATAGAGGCGGACGTTGGAATACAATTAGAAATCACGAGGAATCCTTTGCAGCGGGAATTTCAGTGTACGGTAACCTTCCTCTAGTCCGGCACGTTCGGGACTTGAGGCATGCCGGGTTACGAAATGTCCGGGATTACAGGATGAATATCGGGAAAAACGTGAATTAAAAAAAATACAGTAAAATATGTTTTTTATTATTTAAACGTAGAATAAAAATTACATAATAATGTAAAATGACGACTATGAAACAAAAAGGTGCACTGTATACTTACAAAATATATAATTCGAAGTTGAGTAAGACGGTTGATCTAAGCTTCATGGAATTATTCTATTTTTCTTCTTGGTAGAATCGATCGAATATCGACGTCCGGCACAATGTTTTCCCTCGCGTCTTCCGAGTTGAGCAGGGCATGATTGATGTTTTGCTATCGGTATTAATGTTTTCTTCGAAAGTCGTGCCGGATTATCCAGCGGGGCGCACCGTAGTAGGCCGGATTAGAGGAAGTTTACTGTGAATGGTAGGTATTTAGGTATAAAGTGAACGAATGTAAAGGCTAAAAAAGTTTCAATTCAACAGAATTTCTCAGTGAGTGATTCATGATAGGTACCTATTCAACAGTTTGAGTTGAGGGAATATGAAATCGAGTGAATTCAAAATCTATATTAATAAACACGGAAAGTTGTCTCTGTGTACGTCTTCTCTTTCTATACTATTGAACCGATTTTCTCGAGGGTAGTATTGTTGGATTCCACGCATCACGGCGCACAGTGTAAGCCACCTTGATTTTCCGATACTCTCCTTCATCCTCAGAGTGGATTCACTCCTTCGCAACCGTCGTTACACAAAATCCGGGTCAAAACAAGTGGTAACTAAGTTAAATCTTGATACGCGTGTACCACTTTTTGCCTTCGATTCCGTTTAAATTGATTTTGTTCAATGATGTCAAAGATGTTTTTGAACCGATTCTAGTCGCACCAGAACGATTTATGTGGGACTGACCGTTCGCATTTTATACCGGAAAAAGGGGAGTAAAAAGCAACGATCACCAGTCCAGAGTTTTCGAGACATTTTTTTTCAGTGGAATTCGAAATGGAGCCTGTGTAGCACTGTTGATTAAGAATGACGAGGTGAGGACCCTCCCTGATGAGTTGAGTGAGCACAGGAGTTAATTTCTTCCCCGCTTGACATACGGGGCTGAAATCCGAAATGGAACCGCTGTAGGACTGCTGAGTAAGAACGAGGTTGGCTCATGCATTATAAAAAGATTCGTTCAACTGACCTGGGCTTCATGTAAAAATATGGAGCTCACAGAATCGACAGAGCTCAACTATACATTGGCCACAGCTACTGTCTGTGTGCAGTTTGGGGCAGCCGGAAACTAGCTATCACTTCCTCTGTACCTGTCCAACCCTCTCAGAGTTTAGAGAAAGGCACTTTGGCAAACATTTCATAGAACCTCAAGAAATGATTGTAATCCTTAACGGATCAAATTGCATAAATTTGTATAACTTTGCGAGAGAGGCATTAAATTATATAAAATTTCTAGTAACTAATTTCAATTACTAACTCTGTTTGGAGCATATTATTATAGTAGGTAACGAATGCAATTATTGAAAATGTAAGAAAAAACTATTTATATATTAAAATCGACCTCGCTTCTGTTGGTGTCTTTGAGTATCGTAATACCTAAAGTCCATACTCGCCTGTTTATTATAATTATGTTTATTATAACACCTGTTTATTATAAAAAGCCTCTGCATGCAAACATAATTATAATAACTTACTGAATGTTATATTAATATGGCGGTGCTTATGTTGCGGACGAACCTTTGCATTAAAATAATTCTAGCAATTTACTAAACTTTCTTATATTACATTTTCTATCTGTTGCAATTACAATGTTGTATATTATCTTGAAACTATAATGTTCTATATTATGTCATATAATGTTGCTATGCTGAAAGTAGTGATAAGTATGCCGTACCTACTTTAAAAAAAAAACTGATATCCGTCTACTCGGACAGTTGGCCCAAAAGCCCAGTCCTACAATATTGGTTGTCTAGAATAATTGTTGATGTGATTTATCACGAATAAACATTGATTCTTCTTATTCTTCTTCTACATTGGCCAGCTTTGTAGGGACAATCAATGTGAATGACGACTTGAAATAAATGAAAAATCAAAGAAGGCCGTTGTTGAACTCGGGTAAAAATGTGTCAGCTTCAAATAGTCCATCAAACTTTAGCCACAACCAGTCGCTTCACTCCCATACGTTGTCAGTAATCGCCTTGCTCGCGTCCTGTTATACTTTGAAGTAATTATAACGTGGATTGAACTCCTTGGGAATGAAAATATCTTCAGAGAACGTTTTCAAGATGATAACTGATAGGATCGTGCAGGGAAAGAATAGCATGTGGAAGGGAGTGATTTCATTAATTAATTTGGATTCAATTCACGCCACTTCCAAAAGTTGCATGTCAGTTAAATAATGTTGAGCTAGCTGACACTATGCGTCTTTCCGATTTTTTAATAAGGCCTTCTGCAAATTCTACTCTGGATGGTTCTTCATTCGTAATGATCCTCCTGATGATAAATAATGATAATACACCTCTGATGGCTCCTCATATTCCCGTCGGTTTGCGTTACTCAACGTACCTCTACTGCCTTGCCCGACATTCAGCAACTCTATAAAATACTCTCCCTGGCGATTCATAACATCGCTCTCTTCAGTCTAAATTTCTTCAGCCTTGATTTTAGCTCTGTTTCGACAGATTTCTTGATCATGTTACTGCCGAAAAATCAATTTTAAACGGACACACTGATGTCAAGTCATACGTTACAAGTTTGATCACGATTTACGTTGTACCCCTATGTAGTGTTTGGATGAATAAAACATGATGAAATACTGATCAATGTGGCAATAAGGTTTAATGCAGCTACCTATCATATTTATTTGTATTTTATTACAAAACAACTAAACGTAGTTTGGGCACAATTTTCAGAGACCGTTTGGTCTCAAACTAAACTTATTACTTGGTGAAGCTTAAATGCAGTTCGATAACGAATGTAATTAATTACATATTTAATATTTTGCTCAGTGACATTTAATCCCGCTAGAAATCTACCAGGTATCCAAACATAACAACAATGCATGTTGAGAACTTCAGTTCAAACAGGCAGGGTTCTGTAGGCCTTTAGTTTTGATCCCTGGAGCTAAACTATTCAACTGGTGAGCGAATTCGGCATTTTGACGGGTTAGGAAGTAGAAAAGAGAAAAGTAGCATTTTTAAAGCAAACTGAACTTGAACTAATCGCGCTCTACGTAGCTTTTAAACATACTATTCAGCATCTTCAAACCATATTCAACTTATCCGATCCCAATAATAGATTTTTCATTTCAAATTCAGTTGTTCTATATGCATATACCGATATTCTTTCTATATATTGTGGATTTTATTGAAACACATTTCATTCAATAAGAGATTCGAATTGAACGCATGTCATTTCTTACGGACTGTCTTCCCTGGACTTGATTCGATAGGTACAAAATAGTTTCGCTGAAATCGTATGTGGAAGAATTGAAACCGTTTTTCAACCAAATGAAACCAGTTTAGACATCCATTGAAAAAGCTTAATTTGGTTGAAAAAAGGGTTCATTTGCTTGAAAAAAAGTAGACACGTACACAATAAATTACTCAAAAAAAAAAATCATTTGGTAGAAAAAAGTTTAATTTTACAGGCAAAAACGCTATGAAAGTTGGTCGATAATCTTCAGCGGAAATGGCTGATAGGCAAGTGGAATAAAGATTAAATTGAATATAAAAGTATCAGTACTTTGGCGAAACTGGTGACTATTGGGAATGTGTTCTTGGTACCTAGTACTTTTGTTCCAAGCCTTCTAACATAATAACATTTGTGTAGGTAAATATTTGAATGGAATTTTGAATGGACGTGGGTAAAATGGTCAGTACACTTGTCTCTTACCTATGTCACGGTTTTGAGTTCTAACACCCCATCATTAGTTGACTTTGAAAGGGAGCATGTTCTATTAATAGTATCAAAACATGTCAACAGATACACAAGGAGGCTAATCCGATGCACTCACCGTAATGGCATTCTAAGCTGTTCTCAAGAAGGAAAAACGGTCGTCTTCAAACCTGATGTTTCCTGTTCATGAACCGTTATCGGCGGATTTTGGAGCGCACGAAAAATTCCGAAATGGGCAGGGGAAAAATGTGCCGCGAAGTTGAGAAATATTCTGTTGTATCGGAAAACTGTTAGCGATCCTCGCTCGGGTTCTTGTTTCGATCGACTAAAACGCTTTTCCCGTCTCTCCCACTTCGTATTTCAACTAAGCAACAATAACCGAGGCAAACCGGAACATCAGCATCCCGGAAGCGCCTCAATTTCGGTAGTTTAAAAAAAAAAGAAGATATTGCCCATAAGCGCTTGATAGCGGAAAAAAAGACCGGTGGGAGACCCCCGTTTTTCGCGGTATCCGGCTTAGATCGGCATCATCGAATTTCAAATCGACACCCTCCTCGCTCTAGATAACTCATTTACTTGCTGAGCCGGTGGCTTTGTGCCTCTTAATCGCTCGCGCGCTTCGACTGTTTATTCCCGTTCTTGGAAACCCTCATCACGGAGCCTGTAACAAATGAACTTCGGGGTCAGATAAACGGATCCGCAAGGATCTGTTATTTTTTCCCATGGAAATCCCGAGCTTATGAGAGCTGAAAGCTGTGTGGTGTAGGTTGGAAAGCGTTATAATTACACTGGAGCAGACCCCCCCTCCAACAATCTTCAGGATTTGTAACTGGAAGGTTCTAGGTATACTCGGGGGACAGATAGAATCTGCTGTACCTACAGGTTATGGTTCCACGACGGTCGGTACCAGGGAACAGCGTTAAATGTACAAACGCTGCAGACTGTTCGTCTTTTTCTGTCTCGTGTCGGCATCCTGTCAAACTGTTGTTGGTAACTTTGTTTAATTTACTACTTTTGACAATTTTCTACGCTTGAATTCAGAACGCACCAAAACGTTGTTGCATCAACAAATTTTTCAAAACTGCACGAACTGAAAATATTGCACCCATTGCAGTAGCTCACTTTTTCGAAAATTCGCTGAATTATGGAGGGATTGCTCTTGATGATTCAAGGAACCATGCAGAAACACATATGAGATGGATGAAGTACTTGGAGAAACGTTGTCAGAGAGGTCAAGGTACTTTAGCGTCCCTCAGAGAGAGAATGAAGGATCATCCGAAATGGTGCAATATGAAGGCTATCCGATAACTTGGATGTGGGAGAAAAACGGGTGGAGAGAAAGCGAAATGACGTCATTATATAGTTGAGATAGATAACTACCGTATGTATTAGCTGCGATACGCTTCCAAGTCGATACGTAAGTGCATCCTCAAGATGAATAGAATAACCGGTGGAGGCCTTCAAGACACATTCATGCGTTCGTAAATTTTTCTATTATGCGATACGATCTACATCACTCTGATGAGAATATTACCTCCTCCTCCTTACGTAGAACGATTATTTCGTTAATCGATGATTTTCGGAGAATGCGTTCAATCCAAAATCCTATAGGTTGAAACATTCCTTGTCCGTTGGATACAAGGAGCACCTGCACTGGCACATAAATTCTGATTACGAATATCCGTACACTCTGATTCTGGTGACATCTTACGGGGTTCGTTTCTTTTTTCAGCAGTTCCTATTAAACTCCTAACGGTTGATATTATTTATATTATGCAACCGTGATGGTGCTCCGACAAGGAAGAATGATGGATTCCAGCTGATCTTTGCCTTACGCGCTTTTTTCTGCCACCCAGGTGTTTGTTATCATTCTTTTCTCGGTCGCCTCATTACGCATAACTGTCGTAAGATCAAACAGTCTGAGGTGACGCGCCTGTCCGATCGCCACGGTGCGGTGTTTCTCGCGCTGCCGCACGCAAAAAAAATTGATGTTATTGCGTGCAGTGTCATAATCAGATTCGCGTCCGACCCGCACATAATTATATTGAGTCAGGGGTGAGTTTTTGAAAAAACGAAAAGTATGGATGGTGTAGATGCTTACATGCAATGAAACGGAGCGCGGAACCGACTTGAAATTCCATCCATTAAGTAAGTACGTACTATACCTACCCACTGCAGAATCAAACTTTTAATACAAGTTATTTTCATGACGACCCCTATCGTACGACATTGGAATACGGTTTGACAGGGATCGATTAATAACAGTAGGGATCGATTAATAACGATACGGATCGATGTCATTTTTTGATATTGATCAGCGGGGGCTGCGCGCAGCAGCATTAGTGGAGGTATCAATTTTGTAGAACGGCCTTCAAAATTACCCCCTCCCGCCTCTTTCAATGTAACAAGAAGAAAGCGAAATAAAAAAAATCGATTAGCCCATGGGAAAATACGAGCAGCAGCACATAAAGACAGTGGAGATACTAATCCTAATGTAATAATAATACATTAGGGTACTAACGTTATTACTAATGTTAGTACCTAATACATAATTAGTACCTATCTAATACATAATACTAATGAAAACCCCAAAGAAAACTCAATAGTAACAGAAATTCGGAGGAACTACGAAAATTAACATTTTTGCCCATTGGCACAACCGAAATGGTTTTTGTACGGTAGAAGATGAAAATGATCAAATGCAGCGTCAAATGAGACCACATCGAACAATCCAACCATGTTTTTTGGTGTTTTCTCGAAGATTTCTATGTTTCTGGCCCTTGTCGGAAAACGTGCGCCGCCGCCGGTTATGATTTCATCAAAGAACGATTTTCATGGGTCCTTTCTAATCGGGAATAATAAACGAAGATTCCTCAGCTGAATTAGCATAATATTTGAGTCTTCATTCACTATTCCCGATTGGATTCACCCCTCTGCACTATCGATAAACAGTAAATATTATTGAATACGCGTACTTTCTATTCGAACACTGGCTCAGGAAATAGCGTTTTCAGAATTGTGGTGCCAAGGCGCTGGGCTCGGGTAATCATGTTAACGTTGGACATGGACCGTTTAACATTGACGTGGGCAGAGTTGTCACATGCACCGGAATGTGTTTGCGTAACCTAGATAAATAATTACGCCGGATCCCTGGCAAGCTGAAATGCAAACTGACCTGCAATAGCTATACCTTTTATGTATCCATAATTATAAGATATTAGTATACTAACCTGTGCATATTAACACCCACCGTTTCACTGGGAAGCTCAGGTATTACTTAGTAAAAGTACCTACATAATAATTTGTGTTCAAAACCTCATTTGATAAACAGTAAACACTGCACAAACCCCTGATCTGCTTTCCGAACTGGCAGAGCTTTCGAATTCGGTTTTTGTTCATGTTAGAAATGGACGAATGAATGAACGAGTCAACCAACAACCCATGTATTCCCACCAACAAACTTTAATGGGCAATTTCACCGGTTTTCTTTCATTCTTAAGTAAAAGATCTCGGCGAAAAGGTGCTTTCCGAAAAGGTGCTATATGAGGGGTATCGATGATCGAAAATGAGCGACAAACGAGTGGAAAGAAAGCTAAATGACGTCATAGGTAAGGGCCTTCACCCCCGCGTCCGCCTGGGGGGAACCATCAGCGCCATCCAGTTATGACGTCATTTAGTTTTTTTTCTGTCCGTTTGTTGCTCAAGCTGCACAGAGTTTTGAGATGAAAATCGGCAGTAGGGGGTTTTCAAGGGTGCTAAATCCGATTCTAAAATCAAAAATGAAAAATTCCTACACACGAAAATTGCCCATTCCAATCAAATGTAATACCACGGGTTGCGTACGTTCCAAGAAGCATTAAAGGAGGGAAGTCGGAGAAAATCCTACATTTTTACCGCGTTAGAAGTATAAATTAGGCTTTGCATTTTTACAGAAATTTTAGTGATATGGGTACTCTTCTATTCTATAGCACCACCATTGGGTAGACATTTTAGCTTTAGTATTTGCGTGTACATTACAATCTCCCTCCCCCACCCCAGAAACAATCCTGTTGTAAAAATTTACCTGCCAAGAAAACCTCCGCAGCAGCAAAAAATATATCCATTTCGCCCGCCAAACTCGCTCTTGGATGTGCATGTAGAAATCTCCTTCCCCCTCTGTGTCCCACAAACCTTGACATATCTTTCACCGCTGTTTGGTGGGTGCTTTTCGCCTGGGGGGGGGGGGGGGGGGGGTGCCCGCCGAACAGCGTTTTAAGAACTTTCTTGGCGGGTAAATTTTTACAACAGGGTTTATTTTTTTCCCACAACATTTTTTTCCCCAGATGTTAATTTGTTGCTCATGTTTGTTTACGTAAGTCATGCAATTCGTCTGAGGAACACCAGGGTCTTTTTTTCAATAAATATTTTGTTGCCTATTTTTTATACATTTTATTAGTAAATGATTTATTTATTTTTTTAATAGTAAATAAAAATTTAAAAACGAGGCAAATTATTACACACCGGTTTATTATTTTCCTACCCCTTCTGTGTAGATACGCAGTCAAATCATGTTGAGGAAGATGGGGTGGAGGAAAAATGCTTAATGTATAACGTCACTTTATAATAGCCCTGCCGGTTCCGGTACTCGATATAAGGCTTTCCTGGGGAAAGCACGAGGGTATTAATCACAGGATATAGGAAAATAATAAACCATTGTGTAATAATTTGCTGCGTGTTTACTGACGAGGATATCCCAATTAGTCAGAATATTCCCTCCCTCACCAGGATCCAGTGATTTCTTCTTCCACGCCGCAGTTTGAGCGTTGGCCGTAATCATCTCATTACTTATTTTGTTGTAAACACAGGCTATCATTTACGAAGTTCGTCATTCACTGAAACTTCCAGCTGTTTCCAACCAACAGTTCTTCGTTAAAATCTTTGAAATGTTTTTAATGCTTATTGTAACAACGCTCCAAAAACTATCATTGATAAAACTTGAGCCATAATAATTTATAATGGTATGTAATTGATATGGATGCGTAAGTATGTAGAGTTTGAGTTGTTTTGTAACCTCCCGCGTCCATCGGTGGCATTCAATGACTCTTTCTTGCGACTTTTAAATAAAATTGCTACGAATATCTGGTAGGTACTTCAACTAAGTACTGACTCATTTCAAACTGTATTTTCAAATGAATAATGGGGGGAAAAACCTGGGTAGGTACTTGCAATGGGATAGCGCAAAAAACTGTGAAATATCAAACATAATAATTATTATTCATGGAAATATGCTGCATTACCTATATTTCGTTGTAGTACCTAACGAACCTTTTGTGGCCCCCTAAATCTTTTTTAGCTATGACTCCCTTCTTCAGAACGGCGGATGTAAGACAAATTGGCAGAAATCGGCTCTGTCCCGTAAAGTGAGGTGCGGTTGGCAATGTTTCACCACCCCACTCCACTTTGTTCCCCGTCAATGGTGTATCTGGAATAGAGTTATGTGTACCGCATGATTCACACTCATGTTGACGAAGCGGTTCGGTTCAAACTTCAGGGCTTTACGGTTTACTCCGGGTGGTCTTAAAAAATCCTCAAGTTCGGAATTACGGACTGGCAGAAATGTTTTTGATTTCATTTTTGGATTCTACGTACCTTGAAACGCAAACAATCAAATTTTGAAGGGGCTAATTTTTATTTATTTAAATGCTCGATTCCAAGTTTATTATTGAAATTAATAAACCAAAATGCAGCTACTTGCATGCTTTTTTCTTTCGATTTAATATTGTATCAACGCGGACGCCGCCGGATAACAAGATGGAATACCGGTCCTGCCTATAAGGTTCATTAAAGTCGGTTAATATGCCAATATAGTAATGAATTGCCAAGTGGGAATATTAGGTATGACATTTTTATACCTATCATTTTATTCCTTTTAGTTTATGGAAGGAATGATCTTCCCTGGACTCTTAATGCAACACACCGGTTGCCAAAACCACATCATCACTCATCTCATAGGTAGGTATGTACCTACCTGTTTATCTACAACCTATCTGAACAGACATGATTGATTAGGTGATAATCTTAAAATCTTACCTGAATTATTATTGAGCTTTTCAAATGTGTCCATGTTCATTTCGTAACATCCTTTCGTTTTTTACGTTTTGGTCCGGAAAATAGTGTCAAGCCACTTCTCAATTCAGCAGAACTGGAACTACGATCGGTGATGCAATAATAATCGTTCCGAAAAAAGCCGTTCGCCTTCGTCTGGATTACAGTTTTCGGTGTCTCCTGAACGTCGAATCGTTTTCCCTATGCGTTGAAGATTTTAAAGCACGATAATTTTTCTTTGTTGACAATTTTCGTAAATGAATGAGGGGACGGGAAACGTTGCAACTACTTTATGTGATGTATGAGCGGGACCGCCGTCTCTACCTACCCTCACTGCACAGAATCTGAACTGATCCAGAACAGAATCTACAAGGTGACCAAAACATTCTCTCGTGGTTTGGTTTGGTTGCTAAAATAAACAATCTCCGCTTGTTGCTCAACTTGAGAGCGGCGATTTCTTTTGTCTTACAAATCTCATAGCTTCAAGGTTCGGAGCGATACAGGAAATAATTTTTTTGTTTACAGTTCACGGAGTTTCGTTTGCCATAGCGAGTTTGGGATGTTTTGAGCGGAGATCTTCGTGGAAATTCCTTTTGCGATCTCTGGACAGAACTTTAGGCACACGTGTGGTTGGAGGCCAAGGTTTTAAAAATATATATGCACCTTTTGCGATCAGCGGCGTACAAACACCTGAGAAATAAATAGGTATATATCTGAGGAAAGTAGTAGTGAAAACCTGCTAGCGATGTATGTGAGATGGGGTAGGTAGCTCAGACCTCTGATGTCACGCAGGAACTTACCTATTTAGACCCACCTAACTAATTCTTTAGAATCTTATATACCTGATCCCCCAATTTTGAACGTAGAATTTGACCATGTCAACATTTGGCGTAGGTACCTGCATGTTGACGAAGTTGAACATTTAACCGAAATTCTTCATCTCAGAACTTTGAGATCAAACCGAGGGCAACTAATTTTAACGTAAACTCAACGAGTATAGGTATTATGATTCCAGAAAAATGTTACTTTTTCGTAACGGCGAGGGGATTTAGGGTTCCCCTCACATAACTGGGAATGTGTTGAAATTTCTGCTGGTTTCCTTAGTGAAGTAAATTGAGGATGAGATCGTGTTGTAATTGGTTTGTCATCATATCGCACGTTTTCACTTTACGCTCTTTATTGTTTGAATAAAATATGTTTGTTTGTTTGCTTTTATGACATTTTGATTTTGGAGGACAATTTCCACTTGAGTTTTGCGTTTTATACCTCTTTGAACAATCTGGTTTCTGTGTCCGTCCATCAATACAATCCATCTGTAAGGTTTTGTCTCCGCACACGTAAACGTGGCCTTTGGCACGCACCAAATCTAATGAAGGAATGACCGCAAAGAGCTGGAAGATGTGGGTTGGTCCCAAGATGATTTCGTATAGCGGTGATAAAAATCGGACGGTACGAGCGCATGCGCATATTAAGTGAAATCAGTGCGACTCGCGTAACAACTGTTCAATCAACCGATTATATGCACCAGGAAGCGGTGGTATTCTTGGCAGACTACAACTGTGGTAGGTACATCACATAATCTTGCGCAGCCAATCACGAGTAAAATGTTTCCACTATTTCGTTTAGGGGAAATTGCGTACTAGCATGAAAATGTTTGCGACTTCGTTATAGGCGGCATGCCGATATATTGAGATTTGCTAACCTTGACGAAAACCTTGACAGGGAGAATAAAAAAAAGTTCGAGACGAATTCACTCGAAGAAAACTTGAAAAACTGAGGATTCTTGTTCCTTGGCAACCACATCCATAAATGCATGCACCACGTTGACTCAGGCAGCCCAACCGCTGGGAATAGCACTTTTGTCTTCGTGTTTGCGTCCGTTTTTGTGTGATTCTCCTTAAGTGTATTTTCAATTTTTAAAGATTCAATTTCTGTTTACGGTAAATCCTGTTAATTTGTGTCAGGTGCCCAACAGAAATTGCTGTGCAACAATTGTAGAGCAATAAATTGTAAAGCAACGAAGTTGTAATTACGTATTACAACTTTATATTTGCTAAATATATTTAGAAGCTTTTAAAGATGCCTTGTGTGGTTTATGAAGATGTCGATATTGTTAGTTTTAGCAATTTAGACTTTTGTACCAAGAAAATTAAGAGCAAGTTGAAAAAGGGTGAAGGTGGTTGAGGGGAGGGAGTGGTTCGGTACACCCCCAATGGAGTTTTAGTGAATTTTGAAAGAACATGTTGCTATTTGGCTTGTTCCAAAATTTCAGAGATGCTCATGTCAACCGGAAACCCCTCCAAAATCCGTTTCATGCATCGGAGATATAGATTTTAACTTTTTCATCTAGGTATATGAATGTATGTTAGTCATTCCGCACGACAAGTCCCTTAATTTCCATGGTAAAAAATTTGTTCTCGCGCAGAAAAACTCGTCTCCGCAAGAGTAGCGATGAGTTTGTTATCCAGCCCGATCGCACTGTGCGCCGCGGTTCAAATTTACAAATTTGTTGTCCAAAATATTAAAAAACAAGGGATTTGTGCAACATAGGGTTTGTCATTAATGTTTTTTGGTCGCTGAATCAATTTCGAGTAGTTTCAGCACGTTCGGACTGCATCAGGTGGTCGAAATCAGTTTGTTTTGTTCGAAACAGCCAAAAATGATTTTTTGACGTAATTTTTCTGCCCGGCGTGCCACTCTGTCAGGCCGTACTGAGTGCTCCGGCAGATGACCATTAATTTAAATTCTCCATTTCACAAACTACTTCTTTGAAAATTCGCTCCTTAAACCATGCTGCATGAATGTAATCTTTTTATCCATCTCACGTTCGTGTATATGCAGTCTGACAGCACAATTCAACATTTAAATTGCCTACATAGGTAACATTCATCGCTTCTGTAACTTGAAATTCGTTAAAACAACATGGATACTAAAATATAACCAAATTTTTACCAATATGGGGTACCTGTTTTCCCTCCCAGTTTCGTTCCGAGCAGCAACAAAATCTCACTCTTCTCACGCCTCCCCACTGGTCAGGAATGCTACCATATATGTATAACGATTTCTGGCTGGACACACCATCAGAATATCGGCAAAGAATCATGAAGCATTTTGTCAAAAAACGCGAGAAGCACCCTGAACCCTTTAGTTCCTCAAGATCTACAACCCTTCTTGTTAGGCCGGTTGAAGAATACCATCTATCGTCATTTCTATTCACCATATTTAATAAAGATTAATGTGTTTCGTGAAAATTTGAAGAACAGTTTCATTTATTCCTACCTTATTCCTATGTTCTCATTTATACCTACTTTATTCATATTTGCTTTTTATTTATTAATTTTATGTTTTTTAAACACCCACATGTTTCATTCGTTTATACTTCTAATAGTTCTAATATTTGAAGTAACATTGCACTCTGATTTAACCAATGTTAACTAATTATTACTTTTGTCACAATCACATCAGAAAGATATAATAAGTACCTATGTATTGGACTTCAACAAGATAATTGGTTAAATAAGGTAGTGCTTAATGATTCATCGGGTATTACGTGTTGTTATTACGTGAAACTAAACTATGGTCCGCGCTGGCTATGTACTCATTAACAATGTTTAGTATTAGAGTCGGTGTCAAAAGAAAATAGTGAATCCACTGCAGCAGTGCGACAGTTGGGTGTTGTAGCTAATGATTATATGACCTAGTTGAAACAAGTAATGAGTTAACCTCCACTGTTGACCATTACTGTAATCCCCTCTTGATAATGAGTTGAACCAAGTTTTTAAATCGGACCGTTCAAGTTACGGTCATCACGTGTTATTGTAGGTCACAGGAAAACAAGTCCTTGAAGAATTTGTCGACGCAGCTTCGTCAGTATTGACATACTTCTCCTACGTCGTTTTCATGGAATTTGTTTTGGGGCACCACTGCAAGATGACGTTCGGAAAATAACCAATCGATGAGCGTGCAAAAATTGCGCAATTTGTCAAGCCCCTCAGTCATCGGTTTTTATACTGTGGTATTGACCACCTTTTCCCTTCGCCTCCCATAGGAGTGGAGCATTTGACATATCTACACGTTAGTTCTTTTGGTACGAGCAAGCGAAATCTGAAAGAATACGTCTAAGTACGTAGTGAAAATCGGAATTTTTCGTCATTCACGTGCTCACATGTCATATAGCTTTTGATTTATAACCAGTTGAAAACCAGCTGAAGAGGCTCAAGTTCAAATTTTAGCATCGTAGGTTGGATATGACAGAAATTAGCGCACAACTGTTTGAGCACTACTTTCGGAACAAGTTTAGTGTCGTTTTCGAGCAGGATAGTCGTAGCAAAAGCATATGTTCCATGCTGATACAATGAGAAGGTTTAAAGAGATCAGTTGATAAAACACATAATTGATTCAAAACGATTGTCGCAGAAGCAATTAATAGGAATGTAACCATCAATGGGTGGCTTCAACGGGATACAATTTATGGAAATGGACTTTTCACTGTCTGGTTCTGTTCATGTACCTGAAATCACGTACGTTTTCGGGATACCAGACCCCCCCCCCCCCCCACCCGTGGTACCTATCAATGATCTCTGCTGATAAAGTGACCTGGACTGCAGTTATGTAAACCGCATGATTCACACTCATGTTGACGCAAAGCTTTTCGGTTCAAACATGAGGGCCCTACTGTGAAAGAACGGCTGGATGTACAATACTCCAGGTGGTCTCTTAAAAAATTCTCACGCTCGAGACCAATGGGGGGAAAACCCTCATCGAAAGTTTTCGAGCTTTGGCGTTTTTTGAAAAATGTCAAGCCCTATTTTTCGCTCGACCGACAGGGCGCTTCGGGTGCCAACTAGACCCCAGATGGGACATACAAACCAAATTTCTCTGGTTTTGGCTCATGGCAACTAAGGAAAGTGCGCAGGTATATCGAAATATCTTGTCTATACATTTTTACATAGACCCGTTTATACATTTTTGCTGCCATCACTTTTCAGCGAATGTTGAGAGAGCAGATACTCACTTGTTTTATGATCTGTCTAGCTACTTGCGTAATGTTACGGAGCTGTATAATATGATGTGAGGAAGCGATACTGCCTGGCCTACTTCAGTCATTCATCTATCTGGTGGAATGTTACTGACTTGTCATATTTCAAATGGCGTCTCAGAAGTGAGTTGTAGGTCTCACTCCTTCCATACTCCACCACATGGAGAGTGACAAGTAAGAGTTGCTCAATAATGTATTCAACCCGGGGTAAAGGAACGCTAAACGCTAACGCGGAAAACAATTCCAGTAACGGCACTTCTCTGAAGAGAGTTAGCTTCCACGGATGGAAGAGAGATATTTTGATTCAAACTAAAAGTGACAAGGTGGTCCCATTGCATAGTCAACCCTTATACATAAAATCCAAAGAGGAACTGAGATTGGTTTGTGATGAACTCGTGGCCTGGTTGCGTGTTATTGGATGGGCTAACGGCGCCTTCGTCTGTATTTGCAATTCTTCTGCGGCCACGTTGTCATTCTCCCCCTCGTTGACCCGGTTTAAATGGATCACTGGTGACAGGAGGCGACGCATTGCCCGGCGCAGGTCCGTTTTCCTGGTCCTGGCTTGTGTATGTAATGCGCAGTTCGAAGCACTAATGAATTATTCTGAATCCCTTCGAGTAGCCAGGTTACGCGAACTGTCTATATAGATTCGAAAAAATGAGTATGTTTTAGAACTGAAGAAAAGTAAGAAAATAAAATAAATAAATACCTAAAGATTTTTAAAATAAAATAATGAGGTTCTTGCATGGGTAGGAACTGTGAATTTTTTAACCATATAAAGTGCACCTGACTTGTACGTAGTCACGGTCCTCGCCCGTTCCCTCAGTCCATGTCGAGCTGAAAATCGGTGCTCAGCGATTCTTGAGTTTGGTAAATGTGAATTTAAGCTCAAAATGCACAAAAAAATGACTTATAAATATCTGAAACGATGAAATCGTGGAAACCCATTTCAAGAGAAACACTGAGTTATTCTTGTCTATTTTTCCACTAATACACGAAAATACGCTGTTACGCCGGTTTCGGTGATCATACCATCGCCAGTAACAAACCATAGGTAACAGAGTTGTTGGTTGGTTTGGGGTCACTGTGACAGTGTTTTTCGTGAACTAGTGGAAAACAGGCGGAGGGGGGGGGGGGGGGGGGGGGTGTGGTGGTGAATGCCCTAAAGTCTCTTCCTTGGAGCATAACGAATAAGTGCGCAAACATTTCAGCTCGATCCGTTTTGCCTGTGAGGAGTAGCCCTGAAGACATCAAATAAGAACAGCAACTAGAAAATGCTGCAAATTATTACACAACGGTTTATTATTTACCTGTATAGGTGCCCCGTCCGTGTAGGTCGCTGTTTTCTGTGGTCAATACCTACCCTCGAGGTCCCTCCAGGAAAGCCCTAAATCGAGTACTGGCGTCGGCCCGGGAATTACAGTTTCATAAAAATGCGCGGGATTCAAAAATTCCAGCATTGTTTATTATTAGTTGTTGTTATCCATGAAGCATAACTTTTTTTAATTTACAGAAGTACCTATCAACAAAATCCAAAATAACCATCATTCTTCAGATGAAATAATATCAAGGAAACACCAACTCGATTTCATGCAGCCATGCATGATTATAATCAGGTGCTTCCTAGCAATGATTTTTGGGCTAGATGTATGGACCGTATCATTAACGATTATGTTGAGGAAGCTTTTCGGTGTAGACGAACGGCTGGACGTGCAATGCTCCTGGTGGCCTCAAAAAATTCTCAAGTTCGAGGTCAGTTTATATACCTAAATATATAGATGCCCTTTCTGCATAGATCGCTGTTTACTGTAGTCATTACCTACCCTCGTGCTCACCCGGGGAATTACAGTTTCATAACTAATATATGCGGTTGATTCAAGAATTCTATAATTAATTATTTATCGTTATTCATGAAGCACAACGTTCCTTGTTCAAGTTACAAAAGTGGGTACCTACCAACAACATCCAAAATAACCACATTCTTCAAATGAAATACCTAATATCACGGAACAGCCAACTCGATTTCATGCCGCCATCCGTGATTATAATCAGGTGTTCCCTAGCAATGATATCTGTGCTGCGATTTATCGCGAGTACTGTGCTGTGATTTATACCGTTTGATTCGCGATCGTGTTGACGAAGCTTTTCGGTGAAACTTTCAGGGCCTTACTTTGAACGAACGGCTGGACGGACAAGGCTGCGGATGGTCTCGAAAAATGCCTCAGTTCGAGACCAATTTAAAAACGTAGAACAATTCGACATAACGGCGCCCTGGAAATTTCAACCCCTATTTTTCACCCATAGAAATGACTGAAAGTAACGCCGGGCTTCGTGGACCAACTAGACCTCAAATGGGACCCGCATACCAAATTCCATTAATTTCCATTACTGATAAAACTAAGGAAAGTGCGAAGTACGGCGGACGGGCAGAATTTGTATAAATTTAGGGTTCTAGACGTACCTTGAAACAAAAACCATCAAATTTTGAGAGGGGAGAGGGGGGTTATTTATTTTGTTTATTTTATTTATTTTTTCATGATCGATTCATTTGTTGAAAATAATAAACCAAATAAATCAAAACTTGGACTATTTTCAAACTTGATGGTCCCGAGGGCTGAAATTTGGTACACGTCCTCAGAGGCCCCTCGAAAATGGGTGTACGAAAAATCAACACCGGAGACCCCCCCAGGGGGCCGAGTTAAGAAGGGGGTGGCCAAAACCGAACTTGTTCTGTCGTTTAAACAATGTTCTTGGACGCTTTGGCGGTTTTCGGTTTCCTTGGCGGGCGGGATAGATAAGAACCCTACGAATTCTCCGACAACGGTTGATAATTTCTGTGTACGCCCCTCTTCTGTCTTGGTCACTGTGAGGTACCCTTAACATGGTAAGAGATTTTTCTTTGTACCTGGACACCAATTACTTACTACTGGACTACCTACTTTGTGAATTGTGCTTTCTACGAACAAACGGAAACTATTGTGAATTTTGTATCTACCAAAATTTTTTTTAAATCTCAGGGCTACAAACTCGATTTCATAAACCCTTGCGTCCTCATTTAAATTCCCTATGACTGATAGCTTTGCTTGAATTATACTGTTCGATTCACTCTCATTTTGATGACATTTGTACTATTTAAACTTCAGGGCCTTCCCTTGATCGAACGGCTGGCCGTGCAATGCTCCGGATTGTCTCATTCGATCCAATAAAAATTGGAAACGATATAAAATTGTAAGAAAAACAGAACCGTTCTATCAAAAGTTTTCGAGCTAAGCCTTTTTGAAAGAGCCTTACATTATGCTGTAAAGATGAAATCCTTTGGTTGACAGTCGCCGTGCTTCGAGGACCTAGTAGATCCCAAATTAGACTTACGTATACCGAATTCGATTAATTTTGGTCTATGGTAACTGAGTTAGGTACTGCGTATAGCTTACTGTGGACAGGCGGATTTAAAAAAAAAAATCTATTTTCGGATTTTACGTACCCACTTAGCTTGAAATGTAAAGCAGCAGATTTTGAGGTTAATTGTTTTTTACTTCATGCTCGATTACAAAGGTTCATTATTGAAAATAAAGAAATAGTCGGGTTGCTGTATTTCAGACGGTATACCTAAGTGCCAGAGCTTTCAGCGTCCATTGAGAGGAATCCATGTTATCAAGAAAGAAAGCAAAAGTGAATTTAAGGTAGAACCAGCCATAAAAATTAGGAGGCCTCAGCGCCAACAATGAAGTCAATAGGGCACTGCTGGTCGTCCCCATTCGCAACGCCGTGCTCCCCACCTTCCCGTCTATGAAATGCAGGGGATGGAACACTTCCTCAAGGACGCCCGCGCAGTAATAAAACTCCAAGGGCTACCTGCACCCTATTCTGCACATCTTCAAGATCAGTGTCAGACCCTCAAGTGATGAATTATTAGACAGTGAAAGTCACCGCCGCTTTTTTGAAGGTCGGAAAACCGGGCAAAGCCTTAACAGCTACCTGCAGTTGCAACCCTCTCACAGCTGTATATCATCCTTCCGAGCTGTCAGCGAAAGTATTTCTTCACTATACAACTGACGCGTATTTTTAACTGTAAAATGAACCATATAACTCCTGTTTCTGAGGATGGGTCTCTCTTAAAAACGGTGTTTCTGATTTTCGCCCGTTATGGGTTACGCAGCGGTTGCGTTCATAAGAATACGAGTGGAAAAAAGAACTTGGAAGGTCTTGAAAATATAACGAGAACCCAACTTGCCCGGAGGTGTTCTGTCAACCCTGTTGATTCTACACGCTGTCAACGTTTGTCTTCCTCCACTTAGCTCCCTGTTTGGAAGTCTACTCATCTTGGATGCGTAGTGACAGGAGTACCGGAACACATTGTCATCCCCGAGACGGACAGGGTAGCGGGAACTCATTGCAGCGCTTTTGTCCAAGTTTGACACGGCCACCCTCAGGGGGTCAAGGAAGTGGTTATGATGTTTAAAAAGACGACCTTGAGTTTTATGTTTGGTTTCGGTTAGTTGTTTTTCATTCAGTCTATTCCAAGAATTTTGTGGTATTCAGAATTCCAAGAGGGTACGTGAGACTAATATGCTAGGTGATGCAGGTATGCTAGGTTAATGCAAAAAAAAAAAAAAAAAAAAATCGAGCCGTTCGAAATTTCTTCATAACATTTCAGTGATGAACATTCTTCCATTCAATAGTACCTACGACATTTAATCATGCAACATGGCTTAAGGAGTGAATTTTCTAATAAACAATTTGGGAATTGAGAGCTTAAATTAATGGTCATCTGCCAGAGGACTCATTACGGCCTTACGGCCTGACTGGGCACTCGTTGAGACCAGAGCGGCACGTCGTGCAGAAAAATTGTCAACAAATCATTGCTGGTTGTTTTGAATTAAAAAATTGTGGTTTTGGTCACTCGATGCAGTCTGAATGTGCTGAAACGACTCCAGCGAAAAAAACAAAAAAAAATATGGTAAACCTCACGTGCCTGCATAAAAAATATGAAATTTTCTGGATTTCGGGCTACAAACTTGTTAATTTGGTAGATGGGTGCGCCTGATCGGACTGGGACCAGTTGCAATCGATTCAGCGCCACAAAAAACATGATTGACAACATCCCACATGCCTATGTTGCTGAAATATTTTTTTTTGATTTTTTGTACCAAAAATGTGTAAATTTTGACCCCTACGTACAGTGCGATTGGGCTGGATGACAAACTACTCATTACTCTTGCGGAAGCGGATTTCTGCGCAAGAAGGAATTGTTTATCATGGAAATTAAGGGACTTATCGTGCGGAATAACACACACACACTCGCATACGCAGATCTGCGATGCATGAAACGGATTTTGGAGGGGTTTCCGGTTCACAGGGAGCATCTCTGAAATTTTGGAACGAGCCAGTTAGCTAAGTTTTCTTTGAAAATTCGCTAATAGGTGCGGGTATATAAAGAAACGTATTACTTGAACTTGAGGGAGGGAACGCCCACGGAACGTTATGGAGATTACCTAATCGTCTTGCAGTTATGAGACTATTTTTCTCAAGTTTATTGCATATTTTCTCAAGTTTATGCATAGTGGAGGATATCGAGAGTCTCCCACTAAGTTGGGATGTCACAGTCTGTGGGATGTTACAGAGGGGGTGGTACACAGAAAACGAAGTACTCAGTTGGCATCTCGTGGCTATTATTAGGCTCTTGGAAAAGTGAAGTGGGAGTTGGAAGTGAATCAAGTACCACTTGATTCATGAACGTGGCTATGGTAAAGAAGGTATTTGAACTCAAAGGCTTCCGAAGTTAGGTAGGCACTCACCCTAACTTCCCCGACACTAAAAGACTATTATTATTAAGGATCTTCTAGTTGTTCGCTGCATCAGTCTTGTCTCTGGTGTTAGAGCCCCGTTTCGACGGCGAACACTTCGAGTGTCCTTGTTGGTAGTCCATCCACTCGAATCCATCCACTTGTAGCGACATTTTCACCACACTCACTTACCAGGCGCATCTCCCTCACTAAACCCTTGTTATTACGATTCCTTAATGGTTCAAAGGAGTACTCGAATTCCAAACGTAAAAAGGAAAGTGTGTAGGAATGTATCAAATTCGGAACGTAGAGAAAGAAAACAGTGATCACTTTCCTTTGATAGTGATCTTGATTGCTGATCTACGGGTAATATTATTAGAAGCTAAGCTAAGCAGAAGTGCAGAGAAAAATCGTCCAAGTCTGAAACGACAAGAAAAACATCGCGACCCAGGCTCTCCTTGGGAGTCCCGCCGGGGTGGGAGGGGTGCAATATGACGTCACTGGTGGATGAAACTTTGAAAAATCATATAACAAAAATGCAACTTATCGTAGGAAAGTGCGGTTGGTGTCAAAATTCCTAGGGTTGAATATACTTTCATTCAAAAAAAAAAAATAATAAACTGAACGCGTGGGTGACGCTTATTTGATATCGATGGATCATCAGTATACAATCATGGCATTCAATATCACCATCGCTAGACGGCGCCCAGGTTCACCCCTCCTTCAAGACCGCTCAGTCATGCTGGTTTGGCATATACCTATCGGCTTCATTTCGAAACTTGAAAACTTCCTTCAAATTGCCTCCATAACGCAGCCCTCCGAAAAAAGTTTCAATCTAAAACCTAGACATAGACCGCAGGCTGTGCTAAACCCTAGCCTAATTCAAAGTATCTGCTACTGGATATATCCTACCTACATAAAAAAATTATAATTTGTCGCATAGCGGCAAATGCGATGAGTGGCAGGGATCCCATAAATATGATATTTAAAAGGGATATTTAGTGAACAGGATGATAAAAAACCAACATAAAGATAGTTTTTCATCATCTTTCATTATCTTGAACAGGATGATGAAAAACTAACATAAAGATAGTTTTTCTTGATCTTGTTCACTAAACAACCATCTTGCTGTACAAACGCTACAGCTTTTTGGCTCATGTGTAAAAATCCAAGCTGGTATGACAGAGAGCTGCTAACTATTTATGTCACTACGCCGAAAAAGCGGAGAACTTTAGATTCTTTAGTATTGGACAGAATTAATACTGGGGGGGGGGGGGGGGGGATTTTTATTTACCCACTTATTATTATCTTTCAAATTAAATTTAAAAGTCTAACCTTTTCAATGAAAGATGGTGGAAAGGACCACCTTTCGGGGTTTCTCTCAGCTTTCGCGGCTAACGGAAAAAGGAATATCCTGAAGCTGAAGTGACGGTGGATTGTTTCGGAAATTATCGTCACATAATATAGTACGATTACGACGATAGCAAGTTATCAAATTATCTTCGTCGTTTTCGTTTATCGTAGGATGTGAGACTGAAACAAATAATCCGGACGGCAAATTCTTCTTTCATGAGGAGCCAGCTAATGGCATTTGGTGGTTAGCTAATGTACATTGATTGCTCAATAGGTTGGTTCCCATTGACCATCTGACGGTTATCTGGCTGTCAAGAAGGCGATGGGCCGTTCGAAGTGATTCTCGGACTCTTTTCTGACGGTATAGTTTTCATGACCGGCTGTTACCTTATCGTGGTGGAAGGGTTATGTTATCGATACCTACGAAGGTGCTATGTGCCATTAAACTTGGCCAAGTTTTTTTTTCCAATTTAAATTTTGAAAAAACATGACGGTCGTTCAGCGGTTCAATTCTTTTCATTGTCAGTTTATAAGGCTCCGCCCCTCAGAGGTGGCCCAGGCCTTATGTGTTTTCGTTTTTAACTTTTTACACAACTTTCATTATTCTGAGGGGAAAAAGCGGATTTCCCCATTGTCGACCACGCTGAACACGAATCCACAAAATAAGGAAGTTTCAGCTCCTTCTGGTAGTTGAGTATGTATGTATGTATGTGTGCGTGCGTGCGTATGGGTGTTCGTTCGTGTGTGCGCGTTTCTGCGAACCGCCATAACTCACGAGCCAATGGTCCATATTGGCTTATGACGGGGGTCCAGGGTTAGGTCCCGTATGAATTTCTTCGCTTTCGGATCATTAGTAGTAGATCGCATGCGCAAACGTGAAAAATGCCGAACTCCCATAATTCACGATCCGACGGTCCAAGTTGGCTCACATGTTAGTGGTAGTTCAGGATTAGGTCCTAGTTGGTCCCATATGAACTGCGTTGCCTTCGTATCAATAGTAGCGACTGCGCGTGCGCAAACGAGAAAACCGTTGAACCGCCGTAACCCTCATTCAAATGGTCCAGTCAAACCATCTTTCTTTAATCTGGTCCAATAGTCTGTAGTGTTCTACGTATTTCACATCATTGTTCAAACCTTGTTAAGAAAAAATCCTCTCTTTCGAACTATCCTTGAAAATATCCTACAAAATACTACCTATTATGAACGCGGACAACTAATTCCACCATGGATTACTCTAGATCATCCCTATTTAGAAATCTTGGACTTTCTATCTTGGAAATTTCGCCTGTGGCCCGCGACCCCTCTAGAGGTACGCCGCGACCCCCAACTTCGAAACCATTGGTTTAAGGTATTCATAATATCGTATCGGCATAATGTTAATAGCTACTGCATGGCAAACAAAGCGTATTAGGTTGCAATATACATGCGGTTTATAAAAATTCACATGGGCTCCCCTCGTGCGGCGCTATTTTTAGTGGAAACTTAAGTCGTTCTATAACCATATGCAATGACGGTAAACTCGTTCCAAGTAAACAAGTGGCGAATATCTCTGCTCTAAAGACGTAAATCCCGAAAATAAATACCCACAGTAAATATCAGGGGCCATTGTAAAAGTGGGGCAGGGACCGGTAACACCTACGTCGAGAAACTAGAAGAGTAGCGTACGGTTCTCGGCATCATGAATCTTACATGATCGGGTTTCACAAGTTACCAAAATATCAAATGATCTACTTTCCGACGAATACAATCAATCTAATTTCTCTTTGAGTCTTATGCCCGCGCTCTGGCTGGAAAAAAACAACGATGTTACAAATCCGAACCTAAGTAAATGAACTCAGTGTTGTGTACGCCTCAACTTGTTGACCACTGTAGGTATGGGTAGTCTGTTTTCTACCGGGAAGCTTAGTTTCACTTACGTTCACATCGCGAGTCTGGTGTTTCCAAATATTAACCAATATCAACTTCCGTTAATCACTCTAATCGCTAAACTAAAATTTGTAGTTCCTACTTGTTGGACCATCAGAATTTATTGGGAGTAAGAATTATTGTTGAGTTCAAGTAAAAAACGCTGCAAATTATTCTACAACAGTTCATTATTTACCTTATAGATGCCCCTTCTGCGTAGATCACTGTTTTCTGTGGTTAGTACCTACCCTCGTGCTCTCCCCAGAAAATCGAGTACTGGAGCCAGCCGGGAAATTGCACTCAAAAATATGCGGTGGATTAAAGAATTCCATCATTAATAAATTATTTGTTGTTATTCATGAAAAGCATAACGTTTGTACAAGTTAAACATGTACTTATCATTCAAAATAACCATCATTCTTCACGGATAAACTAACTTGATTTCATTCAGCCATGCAATTATAATCAGGTGCTCCCCAGCAATGGTACTGGGAGATGACTGACAGTAGTGACAGCAAGGCCGAGCTTTGCGGACCAACTAGACCCCAAATGGGACCCACAAAAAAATTTCATTAATAATTTTCGTTCATGGTAACCTAGGAAAGTGCGACCTACGGCGGACGGACAGACACTTTTGTATTCATTTTCGGAAATTACATGTTGAGTTCCAGAACACATTTAATAGTAACAAGTGAAAGTAAGTAAACGTTTTTTTACCTATTGTTGGTCAAAATTCAACGGACTTAAGAACAAAAATAGAAACACGGATGTTTGTTGGTAATCTCAAAATTATTCTGAAGAAGGCGTACTAATAATAATGTACCTATGCTTCCCGTTGCATGAAAGTTAAAAACAATCAATCAATAACTTCGCTTTAATTGGAGTCCCACTGACTGGGAGTGGTTACATTAATGTACTTATTTAAATAGTAGGTATATATATCGACAAATTCGGTAATTTAAAGGAGACTCGTTTCGACTACTAATACTATAATAATTAGTATGAATGAAGTAACATTTTTATTTTCTTGAAAATTCGCTATGGGTAACTTCTTTACTTTACATTTATTCCCATACGATTACGTGAAAAAATGCAAGATGGCTTCCTTTGATTTGAAAAAATTAATATCAGTTGAGTTTTTCTGGTTTATCTGATCTGGTATTTTTGAAGAAAAGAAGATTATTTCAAAGTGACTATCCGATCAATATCTAACTACCGAGGAACGCCTCCGTGATCGCTATTCGGAGACGATAAAAACGGGCCCGAGGGCTCTTGTTGGTGTAAACCCAACTCAGCAAAAGACAAAACGGAATTATAATGAGAGAAAAGGTTATCTGGTTGAAATCACGGTGATCAACTTTACAGGACAGCCACGAAAATATCCGGTGCCCTTGTCCTTGTCTCTAATCAGGCCATCGGAAGCCGTGGACGTTGAAAGTGTCACAAAATGCTTCCTTAATTATTTTCATTTTCCTCGTCGTACCAGTTATTCAGGAGGTACCCACAACGCATCGGATGCAGATTTTAAACTACGTATGTGAACTTACTATTAAAGTTCAGTAAGTGGCGAGGAACGAGGATAAAAAGTAATAACAGCTACAAAGAATAACTTTTCGCAACTGTCAGATTGTCAATTATTATTAATAGCGAATTGACAACAACAATAATTTTGATCCAAAACTTTGTGGAACGTGTTGGGATACCCGATGGTTCCAATTTTGGTTTATTATTTTCAATAATGAACCATTGGAATCGAGCATGAAAAAAAAAATTCTAACCCCCCCTAAAAATTTGATGGTTTACGTTTCAAGATATGTAGAATCCGAAAATGCAATTAAAAACGCTGCAAATCCCTGCACAACGGTTTATTATTTTGTATAGAATACCCTTCTGTTACAGATCACAGCTCTATGTATAGATAACCCGTCTATATAATATAATATGTACTATTCTATGCATAATTATGTAGATCGCAGACCCTCCGTAAGTTAGTACCTAACCCCGTACTCGTTACTAGGTACCTACCTAAATCACGAGTTAAATGTTGCTAAAATAATTCTGCCGATGACAAACAGTACCTAACAAAAAGAAACACACATAATGAAGTTCTGAAAAGAAATTGTTGATGAGGAGTGAAAAAAAGTTGCAAAAGTACCTACCAACAAACTCCAGCCCCTTCTACGTAGATGGTATAATGAACCGTTCTGTAATAATTTACCGTTGAGTAATGATTTACCGTAGTAATAATTTACCCATCAATAATACTTCAACGTTTGTTCAAGTTTCACTACCTACCAACAAACTCCAATAGAGCCATCATTTTTCAAATTAAATAATATCACAGAACAACCAACTCGACTTCATACTCCGCCAATATAATCAGGTGATCCCTACCAATGATTGGCCGTATTCACAAATTCCTATTGTGGGCGCGTCTCTGGTTACGAGAATTGGTTTGAATTGTATACAATTTCATTCACACTGGAGTCGAAAATGCCTGTCGGTGCAAACTTCGGGGCCTTACTGTGAACGAACGGCTGGACGTACGATGCTCCGGATGGTCTTAAAAAAGTCGCAAGTTCAAGAATTATTTAAAACCGTAAAAATATTTACGTAAAAAAATGGTATAGGCGTTTTGAAAATTTCAACCCCTATTTTGAACCCCTTAGAGATGACTCACAGTAACGTCGAGCTTCGAGGACCAACTAGACGCCGAACGGAACCTATAACCCGAATTTCATCAATTTTTTTTCATGGTAACTAAGAAAAGTGGCCCGTACGGCGTACGGCGTACGGTGTACGGCGTACGGCGTACGGCGTACGGCGGACAGACAGAAATATTTTTATTGCAGTTTTGGATTCTACATACCTTGAAACGTAAACCATCAAATTTTGAGGGGGGGTAAGAATTTTTTTTTTCATGCTCGATTCCAATGGTTCATTATTGAAAATAATAAACCAAAAATTTCTGTCTGTCCGCGTACGCCGTACGCCGTACTGGCCACTTTTCTTAGTTACCATGAAACAAAATTGATGAAATTCGGATTATAGGTTCCGTTCGGAGTCTAATTGGTCCTCGAAGCTCGGCGTTACTGTCAGTCATCTCTAAGGGGTTCAAAATAGGGGTTGACATTTTCAGAACGCCGTATCTCGAAAACTTTCGATAGAAGGGTATGGTTTTTTTACGTTATTAAATTTGTCTTGAGCTAAACAATTTTTTGAGACCACCTGGAGCATCGTACGTCCAGCCGTTCGTGTGCACCAAAAAGCTTCGTCAACACGATCGTGAATCAAACGGTATTGATCCGGCCCGGATACCATCGCTAGGGAGCACCTGATTATAATCAAGGATGGCTGTAAGAAATCGAGTTGGTTGTTCTGCGATATTATTTCATCTGATAAGTGATAGACTATTGGATTTTGTTGGTAGGTACTTCTGAAACTTGAACAAACGTTGAAGTATTATTGGAGGGTAAATTATTACACAATGGCACATTATTACACTACGGCAAATTATTACACAACGGTAAATCATTACACAACGGTAAATTATTACACAATGGAAAATTATTACAGAACGGTAAATTATTACACAGCGGTTCATCTACCAAGAAGGGGCTGGATTTTGTTGATCGGTACTTTTGCAACTTGAACAACCGTTGAACTATTATTGATGGACAAGTTATTACCCAACGGTTCATTGTAGGTACTGACCACAGAAAACAGTGATCTACGCAGAAGGGGCATCTATTTCACTCCACATCAACAATTTTCCTTCAGAACTTAATTATTTGCGTTTCTTTTTGCCATTTTAGTTAGGTACTGCGTTTGTCATCGACAGAATTATTTCATTAACATTTAACTCGATTTAGGTAGGTACCTAGTAACGAGTACGGGGTTAGGTACTAACCTACGGAGGGTCTGCGATCTACATAATATGTATAGACTAGTACATATTATTATATTATATAGATGGGTTATTCTGTACAAAATAATAAACCGTTGTGCAGGGATTTGCAGCGTTTTTCTTCATCTTTTAGGATGGGCGGAATCAATTTATTACCTAATGGCAAATGGCCTGGTTCACACCTCTAGCAACTCATTTGTGATCTGATGAACTGATGAACCTCCATATATACAGGTGGTTGTTAACAGTCTCCCTCCGTACTTATTCTTTGACGCAGACGTCATGTCAACTTGCTTCGGGACTTACCTACCTATGTGGGGTAGGTCTACACGCTTTCTTACTCGGTGAGTAGGGAAATGGTTGCGCGAACGCTCTATTATTGGCGTAAAGGCCAAAAATACACGTTGTAAAACCCAATAACACGTTCACGTTGTAAAATCCCTGCACAACGGTTTATTATTTTGTATAGAATACCCTTCTGTTACAGATCACAGCTCTATGTATAGATAACCCTTCTATATAATATGATATGTACTATTCTATACATATTATGTAGATCGCAGACCCTCCGTAGGTTGGTACCTAACCCCGTACTCGTTACTAGGTACCTACCTAAATCACGAGTTAAATGTTGCTAAAATAATTCTGCCGATGACAAACAGTACCTAACAAAAAGAAACACACATAATGAAGTTCTGAAAAGAAATTGTTGATGAGGAGTGAAAAAAGTTGCAAAAGTACCTACCAACAAACTCCAGCCCCTTCTACGTAGATGGTATAATGAACCGTTGTGTAATAATTTACCGTTGAGTAATGATTTACCGTAGTAATAATTTACCCATCAATAATACTTCAACGTTTGTTCAAGTTTCACTACCTACCAACAAACTCCAAAAGAGCCATCATTTTTCAAATTAAATAATATCACAGAACAACCAACTCGACTTCATACTCCGCCAATATAATCAGGTGATCCCTACCAATGATTGGCCGTATTCACAAATTCCTATTGTGGGCGCGTCTCTGGTTACGAGATTTGGTTTGAATTGTATACAATTTCATTCACACTGGAGTCGAAAATGCCTGTCGGTGCAAACTTCGGGGCCTTACTGTGAACGAACGGCTGGACGTACGATGCTCCGGATGGTCTTAAAAAACTCGCAAGTTCAAGAACTATTTAAAACCGTAAAAATATTTACGTAAAAAAATGGTATAGGCGTTTTGAAAATTTCAACCCCTATTTTGAACCCCTTAGAGATGACTCACAGTAACGTCGAGCTTCGAGGACCAACTAGACGCCGAACGGAACCTGTAACCCGAATTTCATCAATTTTTTTTCATGGTAACTAAGAAAAGTGGCCCGTACGGCGTACGGCGTACGGCGGACAGACAGAAATATTTTTATTGCAGTTTTGGATTCTACATACCTTGAAACGTAAACCATCAAATTTTGAGGGGGGGTAAGAATTTTGGTTTATTATCTTCAATAATGAACCATTGGAATTTTTTTTCATGCTCGATTCCAATGGTTCATTATTGAAAATAATAAACCAAAAACAGTAACACTTTATAGTGACACCAGATTGTAAAGTACCAAGAAAGTAACCTGAGAAACTGTTTCGGACTCAATAGTCTTCTCAATTTTGTAGCAGCGAAACCGCAATTGATCTTGATCAATCACTTAAGGAAGTCTACTGATTCCAACAAATTCATTAAACAACCTCAACAGTTTCATAGGGCTTTCCTGAAATTTCTTATAATCTTCTTTTCCCTCTCAGTTTGTAATTATTAACCTAATTAGGCCAATTAGATAGTAATTAGGTACTTATATAATTTATGTATTTAATTTTCATTAGTTAGGTATATTTGAAAATCAATAAATTCTTACACGCTCTGTACTCAGCGGTGGGCTTATAAGCAAAGAAAATGGCTTGGAGATAATATCCTGGCTTCTAAGTGTCCTTGAAACTGCTAAAAAGAATTCTGCTCTGGTAAAAATTATCATAGACAAGCTGTCTCCGGGGTACAGGGAAGCTGGTCGCACATCCGATCACCTCAGCACTTTTCAAATCCGATTTCCGTCGATTCTACGACCTTGGAAAAGCGGGATAAGGGGGGGGGGGGGGGGGCCACACTATGCGCTGACCTACGTCTGTTGTTGGTTACTACACGCGCGCTTACGTCATCGGAAGAGATGCCGAGTCTGCTGAGGGACGAGTAGGCGTGGGAGGCGTCAACCAAGATGAATCTCAATATACGACAGCTGACATGGAATGTTAACCTTCGTCTGAGCCTGCCCAAGTAATATTCCTGAACATCAGTGAATCATTCAGAAATCATTCAATAATCATTCAGATTTGAGTCAGTTACAGTAGATGAGATACCTGCACCTATAGATAGGTAACTTTATAGATATCTATATTATCACCACTCATGCACGGTTTTCTTTCATTTCAAGATCAGCTTTCTAACAGGATTGGTGAGAATCGCGCGTTTCGAAAAATTACAAATAATTTGTTTAAATTTGTAAAATTCAGTATCATTTGATTATTTCAGTTTTGTAGACGAATTCATGCTATGATTTTCTTTAACCCCCCAGCCTCGTCACCATTCTTTTATCTTCATTCACGTTAACTACTAACGGTTCAATTTTGGACGGTGCTACGTATTAAAGGTACTTACCTAATTGTATATTATTCCTTCGTATCGGTATTCATTACAGTCAAACATACACTCCTTGAAAACGCGTCGACCATGGCCATCTGGCCCATTGCATAATCAGCAGGTCAACCTAACACTTCACTCCTTGAATCTAGTGGAGTGGTAGGTGGTACCTTCATCTCTATAACAAAGGATACCTATGAGCTATGGGTTTTGTAATTAATTTTTTCATGCCAGGAGCTAATAATAATTACGCACGCCCTACTGGGTCGAACAATTAAACGATTGGAATGATTGAAAATGGCAAGGTATATTGAGGAAGGACCTTCGTTCTGATTGTACTGATGTCCTAAACAAAGAGGGTGTGTCACAATTTCTCGCTTCTTTTCTACATGTACCTAATACGACTTTGGTAGACCATTTCCATCTTGCGATGACACGGTGTAGGTAATTTTCTTACCTAGTTACCCTGGAAAACGCTAATGGAATCCGGTATACGCCCGAATCTCAAAAATTTGTTCAAATCCTTAGCCAAGTAGCCTCGCATTTATCTAAGTAACCCCAGGGCATATTGATTTCCGACTCGAAGTTTTAACCATCCGCAAAGGTAGTCCGCTAAAGTAGGTACGATGGATTTCAATTTGGAGCTGTATGATCTTCTTGCTAGTAGTGGAGGAACTATCATTCTGAAAAAGAGACACTAAATCAAATTGAAAAATTATGTTTTCAAACCTTTCCAACCTTTCCTAGGTACCCTTGTAGCAAGCATCTCGAAGGCTATCCTCATAACACTCGCCTATTTCCAAACACTTGACTGATTAATTAAATTAATGTGGCTGATTTTGATTAGATTTGTAACTTACGATCCACACAACTTTTAAAAACGCCTGCATTATGCATAAAATTATGTCGCAGCCAGTCCTAAGCCTGGAAAAGTGTGAAGGGAAGTTGTGAACAAAGTGCAAAGATCCCGAAATACCTCTGTTTTCAATGCATACTGGCCAGCAAACTGCACGCTGCCACGCAGATTGGCTCATTATTTATTTTATATTTTATTTTGCTTCCCCACTACCGAAGGTATAGGTAAGTAATAGTAGGAATAGTAGGGAATAGTAGTAACAATAAGTAATTATAGCAATAATAGTAAGTAATATTAGGGAACCTTTGTATTCGTGCAAGAATCGAAGAAAATTTTGCTTCCTCACTACCGAAGGTACAGGTAAGTAATTGTAGGAATAGTAGGGAATAGTAGTAGCAATAAGTAATTATTATAGTAATAATAGTAAGTAATATTAGGAAAGCTTTGTATTCGTGCAAGAATCGAAGAAAATTTTGCTTCCTCATTACTGAAAGTATAGGTAAGTAATGTTAGGAATAGCAGGGAACAGTAGTAATAATAAGTAATAATAGTAATAATGGTAAGGAATATTGGGGAAGCTTTGTATTCGTGGAAGAGTCGAAAAATAAATTATGCCCTCCAAAATGAAAATTTCCACTCCCCCCCCCCCCCCCCACAATTTTATGTTACAAAGATCAAGGAACATATTTGGTTCAGTGTCTGTCTGTCTGTTCCTTGTAGTCAGTTCCTTGTCCAGGGCAAAACTATACGAAGTAGTGGTCGTAATGAGTTATAGAAATTCAGAGGATAGCTGAGGGTTTGGCCACAGATGGCGCTATATCAAATTAATTTAAAATGTACCGTAACAAAGTTTCGTCTGCGCGTGCACAAACGTGAAATCCATTGTAAAGCTCATATTAACTACCCTAGAAATTGTCGAGAAGAGCTGAAAGTTGGAGGATAGATGCAAAATGCCATATAGATTTCATCAAATTCGGACTGTAACATTCGGTTGCGCATCCGTAAACACGAAATGTTTGCCAATTCCTTGTAGCGTCCATAACTACCCGAAAAAATAGTCGTAGTGAGTTGAAATTTGGCCGGGTCCGAGCATAGATGGTCCCATATCAAATTCATTAAAAAGTACTGTAATTTTCGTCTGCGTGTGCGCCAATGTGAAATCCTTCCAGAGCCCACAACTACCCCAGAAATCGTCGTGAAGCAATGAGGTTAGGAGTGTAGGTGGGGGTTGGGCCACAGATAGTCGTATATTAAAGTCATTGATAAAGTACAGTAACTTTCATCTGCGCATGCGCAAAGTGAAATCCTAGTGAAATCCTAGTGGAATGACGTGTATTTCGATTTAAACTTAAAACGACATGTATTTGGATTTCTGTCTCAATTTTGATTAGTTTTATTAATTTTTTTCAGTATAAAATCTCGTACTGTATTGTAACTTGCTTCGAATTTTTTGAAATACTTATTCTTCAACTTACTCTTCACACCACAAATATTCAAAACACTTACATGAATAACTATAATAATCCTAATACGCTTATCATTAATTCTATTACTACAACTCCTATTCCATCCTACTATTTTGTCATTTTTGAACCTCTTCATTTCAACCCATACGCGTCAATTCTCCATCTATCCACCGAATGGACCCACCAACTAATTAGGTATACTCGTATACGTCCATGTTATATAGGTGAGGAAGCTATACTGCCTACCCGACTTGGCAGACGTTTAAAAAAAAGTTTTTATTGTCGCACAATACAAAGTATTTTGACAAACGTCACAATAAGAACCAACAAACAACACAAAAAGACATTTAAGCAAGACAGCAATCACCCGGCAGCACCGAAGAAGTGTGACGCACCTCTTCAAAGCTGTAAGGCGGGAGTTGAATCATTTCGTCCTTCATCCTCCTGCGAGTCATCAGGCAGCAAATTGAATAGTTTTGAACTCAAATAATTAGGGTTCCGTTTCTGGGTACTCTTCTCCGCCCTTCACCACAAAAACGAGGGTTTTTGGTTTATTATTCTGTGAATAATACACCTATGTATTCGCTCAGCAAAAAATTTTTATAACACCCCCTCAAACGTTTTTCTTTTCCGTTTCAAGGTGTGTAGATTCCAAAAATGCAATGTCCGTCCGCCGTACGCCGTCCGCCGTACGCCGTCCGCCGTCCGCCGTACGCCGTCCGCCGTCCGCCGTCCGCCGTACGCCGTCCGCCGTATCACGTGTACAGGCTTCATTTTCGGTCTAAAAAATTCGTTCTTTCGCACACATGCTCCATTTGGGCCCTAGTTGTGTCCCGAAACTTTTCAGCCCGATCGGAATATACCCAGGGGTGTTATGAGTGAAAATGTGTATAAAAATAGGTACTTTTTGCGTTTTAGCAACATCTTGGTAACATGAGCTTTTAAGGTATCGTTTTTCATGTTTTTGGGGACGAGAAGACCGAATATGAAGTCGATTTTGACCAAAGAATAGAAAATTGAGGTTCTACCAGATGTTCACCTCCCGAAATTGATTTTTTATGAGTCAAAAACCTGGGAAATCGTTTGAAATCACCATCAATTTGTATAATAACACTGGAAAAAGTGTCAACAGGTGGATCAAGACGATTAAATGGCACTGCCAATGATCAAAGATAATTTGAAAAAAAAAGGAGCGTAGTTTATTCGAGTTTTGGGGGCCAAAATTGGTGGAAACCACCAGAGATAGCTATTTCAATTATTTTATATGAAAGAAACAATAAATAAACAGCCAACATCTCTGTAGGTAGGTATGTCCAATGGAATAATAAACCCATGTGACAAGGACTTTGCAGCGTTTTTTGGTTTATTATTCTCTGAATAATACACCTATGTAATCGCTCAGCAAAAAATTTTTATAACCCCCCTCAAACTTTTTTCTTTTCCGTTTCAAGGTGCGTAGATTCAAAAAATGCAATGTCCGTCCGCCGTACGCCGTACGCCGTCCGCCGTCCGCCGTACGCCGTCCGCCGTATCACGTGTACAGGCTTCATTTTCGGTCTAAAAAAGTCGTTCTTTCGCACACATGCTCTATTTGGGCCCTAGTTGTGTCCCGAAACTTTTCAGCCCGATCGGAATATACCCAGGGGTGTTGTGAGTGAAAATGTGTGTAAAAATAGGTACTTTTTGCGTTTTAGCAACATGTTGGTAACATGCGCTTTTGAGGTATCGTTTTCCATGTTTTTGGGGACGAGAAGATCGAACATGAGGTCGATTTTGGCCAAGGAGTGGAAAATTGAGGTTGTACCAGATGTTCAGCTCCCAAAATTGATTTTGTATGAGTCAAAAACCTGCGAAATCGTCTGAAATCACCATCAGTTTGTAGAATAACACTAGAAAAAGTGTCAACACGTGGATCAAGACGACTAAATGGCACTACCAATGATCAAAGTTAATTTGAAAAAAAAAAAAGATCGTACCTACCTAATTTGTGTTTTGAGGGCCAAAATTGGTGGAAACTTTCAGAAATAGCTATTTCAATTATTTCACATGAAACACACAATAAATGTACAGCCAACATTTCTGTAGAATAATAAACCCCATGTGACAAGGACTTTGCAGCGTTTTGGTCTTCTACTGGCCCCCACACAATGGCGGCGATAAACATCATCAGTCAGAAAACCTCGTGCTTTCATAAACATTCCCAATACCTACTCTTTACCGTTCAACACGTTCAAATTTTAGACCACAGAATACCGGTTAATGTCATACTGTTCTACATTCAGCACGTTCAAATTTCCAAAAATCGTGCGAGAAAAAAATATACCGTTCCAAGCATGTATGGTAATCATTCACACGCAACTGTGGCACGGTTTGCGTTCTTAAAACCCGTTCTTTGGCGGTCGGCGTGATAAGCTGTCGTGGGCTGGCTGGGGTTTGGCATGTATGGAAACACTTGATACCGTTTCAGCGATAGTCTATATACGCCAAGGACTCGGATATACATCTATTTCAGTGTTTAGGCGAATTATTCCTATTAGAATCAGAAAACGGGACGAAATAAGGTACCGTTAGCAATGAAAAGGTTGGTTTATGGAAATTCCACATTGGTAATTGAAAGCTAGGTGGTCAAAACAGGCTGTTCCCGTTACTGGGGTGAAAAGGGTGGTTTATGGGAATTCCACATTGGTAATTGAAAGCTAGGTGGTCAAAACAGGCTGTTTCCATTACTGGGCTGCTGAATCTATCGTTCTGATAAAAACCCATTCGATACCTTGCATCAGATATTTGAAATCCAATGTTGGAACGTTTTAAGCGAATTATGGAGAAAAATAAGCTATTGCAATGAGTCCGAAAATTGATAATATTGGTCCTTAATTTGTTGAAAAGATTGAAAATCCATCGGGCCAAGTTAATCAAACCTTACGTTTTATCTTGATTTTATCGTGTTCGTTTTTACTTAGGGTTAACATTTCGTCAAACTCCATTTTCGTCATAAATGTTCGTTTTGTGTTGCGCACTACTTGATCTATTGAGATTTGGAGCAGTAGAATAGCCGTAACAGATTTGTGATCTTGAGATTCACGAAGGTAGTATCGTCGTGAATTCGATTCGGAACTTATTTCATCCAACAAAACACTGATGTTCAACAGGAGTAAGTTATGGATGACGGCTCATAAACAATCCCTTACATTTTATGTATTATAATATTATTATGATGGAAATAGCACGTTCGGCTGCACACACGGTAATGTGAACACTAACTCGCAAACCTTTAAAACTATTCTTCAGATTTCGACGACAATTTTAGGGATTGCATTCAGAGCAATTCAGCTATTCAAATGGATGATCGTAACGAGCTGAAATTTGGGGATTAGATCCTCCTATATGAACTTCATAAAATTGCTTCATATCTTGCTGCATATCTTGCTTCGTTCATAGCTATATAAACGATATAGATGGTCGCGTATGGAAAAACCATCAATTCTTATCACACTTTAACTCCTGTTATAAATAATGGATTTCGATGATATATATATTATATAAATATAATATGTGCCTCAAATTGCTGCCGTTTCTCTCTCAAGTTTTATCAGAATCATGAAGGGTTTCCTCAAACGATTCAACAGCTTGACGCTCTCTTTATTTTAATTCGTAATTACCATTCAACTCTACAGCGAAAAGGTTGACCTGAGGCATAGTGAGTCGAGTTTGAATGAATGGATGAGCTGGATCATAAATTAGGATATTGAAGAGAAGGATTTATACATAAGGAGCTTCAATACAGTCAGAACTGGTTCGTAGTTCTATTCAACCTGAATGCTGAATACATATTATGTAGATACTATCGTCAATCGCCAAACTTTACAATGAAGAGTCTTCCAACTGGTGGTGGGGGGTGGTCATCCTTTGGCCACCTACCGATTCCTCCAGAGGGAGGCTGACTGACTTAGCATTCCGTCTATGACCTTTTCACCTTCGTCATGTCGGGATTTATGATTCAGTGAAGTGCTCTGTTTAGAGCCGTGATGCGACTGGCTGGTTACAAAAACATCCGGATCACTCTCCGCGTGCTATTCATATCAGTGCCAAGGGCAGATTGTTTTCTGCGCAGCCGAACTTCGGAAGTAGTGAGCTTTTACACGTAAATCCTGCTGCTGGCGTTCATTCAACAGGTGGAATGAAAAGTGGCTAGTTCATTTGTGGCTTATGCTCCGTTGAAGTTTTCGTTTCGGAAAGACCACAGAAGAGCAAAGAATTTTTTTTCCAGCCAAAAATGCTCCCTTCTTGACTACTAATAGAAAAATTTGCGCTGATTCCGAATATAACCAAGAAGAAGTATATTCCGTGGGCGCGAAAAGTACCTGAAACCAAAATATTATTTGAATGAATCATGATTAATTTGAATCTGCTGCTTACCACTATGCTGTGTATATGAGAGATAATATTCTGTTGTCTACAGTTTTTCGTTTCTCAGATATTCGAGTTTGTTGTTGTTAGGGTAGTGGTATTTAATGAGCTATTCTAGGTACCTATGGGATCATGGGTGGTAGATATTCAGAATGAGCGTTAAATTTCAGGAAATATATTTCTGCAGAGAGAATACATGTTTCAACATGTGGAAAAATGTTGGGCTAATTGCTTATTGCTTTTGAAAATTAGCTTAATAATAAAAACGTCGGATGTGGGGGGGGGGGGGGATATCACATCTCTTTCAATGATGAAGTAAAAATTGTTTCCCCAGTACCTAAATTTCGGTTCAGAAGAGCATAACGAATGTGTGTGCAAAATTTTAGCACGATCCGTTATGTCTGTGTGAGGCTGTAGTCCTGAAGCTGTCAAAGAAGAACAACGAGAACAACAACTAGAAAAACGTGAAAAATAGCCATTTTCAAACTTCGATCACTCCGGCATCTGATAGTCCCGAGGATTAAAAATTGGTACACGTCCTCAGGTGCCCCTCGAAAACGGGTGTGCAAAGATCAACACAGGAGACCCCTAGGGGGCCGAGTTAAGGGGGGGGGGGGGGGGACAATTGTTCTGTCGTATACAGTGTTCTTGGTAGCTTTGGAGGTTTTCGGTTTTCTTGGCAGGCGGAACGCTCCCGCGTCCCTAGATACTAGCAGCTGTATGTGGCTCATTTGCGTGTAGGTTTCACACCTGACCATCAGGTATCTGACCATCTGGTGTGTATCTTATTATATAAAACGCAAAGGTGTGAGTGCGTGTCTGTTACGGTATTAGGGCCAGACGGCAAATCGGATACTGATGAGGTTGTCTTCAGCTCGCTCATAAAACACTGGCGGTGGCGATAGGCTAGGTACATGAATGAATGAATTTTCCAAACCCGAATCCTTCATTGTAAACTCGGTGGTCCTTCCACGACGAAAGAACTGTTTACATTTCGCCGTAACTAATGGCTTGGCGTAAGCGGTATAATTTTTGGAAGCGGTTTCGGACGAAACATGATTTGATGGAAAGAGATTTTCTGCCTGATTCCAACAACACCAAAATCTTCGTCCGTCACAAACGGGGCTTTCCTTCGCGACGGGATGGCTTGGTTTGCACGATTTTGGCGACAACGTAGGGTGGCTGGGGTGATCCTTTGTTAGAAGCGGAGTTGAAGATGTCACGGTAGTTTGCAATAAACGATTAAAAATGTGTAGCTTTTGGACTGGCAAAGGTGATATTCCATGCCTCTTCCAGATCAGCTGTGGGGGCTTCGCAGCTACCGGCCCTAGCGCCCGTTGCATGGAATAAAACGCTTTCTGACGAGTTGTTGAATCATGTGAAATGTAACGTAATTCCGGAGACATAGCTCAGGGGTGTTTTACAATAAATACACAATTGTCTGGAACATGTAGGCAGGTACGAGTAGAGGTATCATTAGATTTGGTGAACACCGATAAACTGGATGAGTTCCAAAATGTTTTCAGCACGGTGATTACAGAACTTTCCTATTACCCTTCGGGTTGAGGGAAGGAAAGTAGAAATTTAACAGACTCATGTAAAGCAGAAATGCTGACCGGAGAAGTAACGCCTAGTAATCTTGTGGCTTGTTAAAGCTCCCTACCCTTTCCCCTTTCGGAACAGACTGTAGGCATATCTGTATGCGTAACTACGAACAACATTTGAAAATTGACATGTGTGGTAAGAAAATAAAAAAATAAGAAAATAAATCATGAATGTGTGGTGACTTTTTTCCGTGATTTATTTATTGCAACTGAAAATAATATAGGTAAATTTTATCTAGCAGTGTTTTATTTCAGAATAATCAATCTCACTGTAATGGAAGGTTTTCAACAAAACCTAGCCCGTATTTGTAGCGGGATCAGGAACACTGGGTTTCACTTGCACTAAGAACTATTGGCACCGCACAATTAAATACAGTGGTTTGTTTCGCATGAGGCACCGAAGTTCTCCTTCGTTGTCCAAAACACTGAGCATCTCCAGGTTCTCATGTTTGTGGAGGCCATAGACGTGCTCGCCTATTTGGTAAGAGTTTCACTGACAGTCTCTACCCGCAAATCTCGTTGGATATCGCCATTTCGCATGTACCACGGGGCTCCAAATATATTTCTTAGTACCTAGTTTATTCTGTATCCCATATGTCCAGATAGGGCGAATAATCTGCTTATACCTATATAGGCATTTTTTGTGAAGTGAAAGTTGGACATTCCTTCCCATCAGCCAATACATCCTTCTGAACTTGATCTTCAGTTCCTACTTATTCTTTTCAGTGTGGTTGTTCCAATTTAGTTTTGAGTCAAGCGTCATCCCCAAGTATTTTATTTGAATTGATCTCGACTTTTAAGACGGAGATTTTTCGATTGGTGAAGTTGATGTGTACTGATTTTGATTCATTCAGCTTCATTATCCGCATCTTAGTCCACTTGACAGTCAGTCTTATTAGTGCTCGTCCGTAGTTTGTGAGTTGCAATTTCTACGTCATCTGCAACAGAGAGGATTGCCGTGTCATCTGCAAATGCAGCAAAAATTGTGCCTTCTTGTTGTGTTAGGTCCCTTGTGTGTCAAAAGGTAGAGTACGGGAGCCCAGGACACTCCCAATTGTGCTGACTTGATGGGAAAAAACAAGCCTTTATTGATTGTAATTTTTGTTGGTTTGTACTACTACTAATTATGCTACTTGTTTCAAGAATTAGCCTACGACTTTATAAAGTTGCTCCAATGTGAGGCACAATTCAACCTCGGTCCCAGGCTCAGACCAACTAACACTATTGTTGAGCCGTTTAATATTAAACACTGTTAGGTAATCGTGGATTATGGACACCGCGACACACTTTGAGCCCCGGGGAAATAATTTCCCCTCATTGACTTTACTTGACATTACTTTGTAACTTGGAAAATCACTTACTTACTTTGTTCCGATTTGTAGTTCAATAGAGTCGTTTGATAGTGTTATGAGTTTTAAATCAAGTAGTGGTGGAGTAGTCCATAGACGAATAGCCCATAGATATCGTCAAAAAGCGCGACCAAGAAAAGTAACCTACAACAAAACGTGTCTTGGTCAAGTCCAGAGTGCCTACAGAATTGTTGATATTGATGAATCAAGCTGCCGAAAAAAAGCGGGGGAATTGCAAAGTTCACTCAGTAGAAACATTATAAATCGCTCCGGTTTGTATTGCAACAACGAACGAATTCGCAGTGTAGTGTCACTGGATCCCAGTAGGTTCATAGGTAATTCTGGAAACCGACTAGATAGGTTAATATCCGTGTTCCTCCCGACTAATTGGGATTTCCTCATCAGTTAGCAGTGTAAAAAACGCTGCAAATCATTACGCAACGGTTCTTTGTTTTCCTGTGTAGATACTCCTTCTACGTGGATGACTGTTTACTGTGGTAACCATACCCTTATAATTTACGTACCCTCGTAGGTTAAATATCATCCAGCGTAATTGTATAAGTTTGGTTATAGGGAAAACATGATTGCAAATACGCCTGGCTTTATGAAATCGAGTTTGTTGTTCCGTGATACTATTTCTTTTGAAGGAAGATTGTTATTTAGGATTTTGTTGATAACTAGGTACTTTTTTACCTATTTAGGCCCGGCATGGGGTGGGGCTTATCTTATTAATAAAATAAAACTAACCAACCCTAGTGCTAACCGGCCGGCCAATCACAGTGAAATAAATACGTATTTTTCCTACGCCCCTCCTGTATCGCGCCATTTCGGCCGCACCAACCGCCATCCGGTAATTTTCGAAATTCTGATCCATGAACCCGAGAGGACCCTCGACATATTCCAAAATTTGCTTCTAATTTGAATAATTCGTTGGGCCGCGGCCGTGAACAACAAACTTGTACCTATCATAAAACAGGTAAAAAAGTTCCTACCTATCAAAATCCAGAATAAAAATCTTTCTTCAAATTAAATTGTATCACGGAACAAAAAACTCGATTTCATAAAGCCAGGCGTGATCATGTGTGTAATCATATGCGTGTTCCCTATAGTTATACCCAAGCTTATACAACGACTCCGGTGGCATTATTTGATAGTATGTAATTCATCAAGCGTTGGACACCACCCCATTAATCCACCCTGATTTTCGTTCAGAATTGAGTTTTGCTCTGAAACGGAGTTGTACCTGTCGAAAGTATCTTTCAATAACTCATGCAGGCAGGTGCCTCCTACCTATTAAAACGTATGGACCCACTGAAACAGCGTACTTTCTTAGAAAATCTGTCAAGATGGACCTAACGGATCAATAAATTCATTTTTGTTTTTTGCCATTTCAAATGAATTCTTGGGAGGTAGTATGGCGCACTTGCTCGTGTCAATATGCTAACCTAAAGGCGCCGGCTACTCGACCGTCAGGTCCCTGTGAATAACAATCACATGCCCGGTACATATTAACTATTCAATTGCGGGCCACCAATACTAAGGATAAGTGTGTCAGACATCGCTAAACATTTCCAAGAAAATACGAGAGGTGATACCTCTGCATCAACACCGGCCGAAGCCTACTTTTCACTATGTGAGTTTGACGAACCAATTAATCATGTGAAAATCACGTGGATTTAATGCTGCTTTTGTGAAGAACCACTGGCCAAACTCATTGATTAATCAGTGTTCCGCGCATAGAATTTGAAAATAAACGAACTTGTGTTGTTCATTTATAATAATTATATCTGAAGGGGCACTTGAGGACGTTTAACACGTAGGTAAGTGCTTGTTTTTGAGTTCTCCGACATCTCTTTTCTATTTTTCAGAAGTTCTGAAAGATGGGAGTTTTTTAAGAAGTTTTGAAAATATTGATTACGGAAGTGAAGTAGGTACCTAAGTAAAAATGTTCAACTGTCATTATCCGTCCGTTGCGCAGGGAAGGTCGGAGTACATACTATCCCCAGTTCGCGGCCACAGTCGAACTTGAGGGACCAAAATCCACCCACGCGTTAGATTGGTGTAACATCTGAGCTATCAAGATAGACTTAGATTAGATCGTTACAAAACAATATGGGCGAAGTCTATTTAGACTTGGATTAGATCGTTACAAAACAATATGGGCGAAGTCTATTTAGACTTGGATTAGATCGTTACAAAACAATATGGGTGAAGTCTATTTAGACTTGGATTAGATCGTTACAAAACAATATGGGTGAAGTCTATTTAGACTTGGATTAGATCGTTACAAAACAATATGGGCGAAGTCTATTTAGACTTGGATTAGATCGTTACAAAACAATATGGGCGAAGTCTATTTAACAAGAAGTACTTATACAGAATCGAATACTTTGGTATAATAACAGCCTAGTGTTAAATTAAACCATTAAATTTTCAACTGATAGGCATTAGTTTACCCGATTGTGGTAAAGATTGATAGGGTCAATCATTCAAATCTCCTTGACCAGAGTTGAGGCTTGAGTTGAACAGAAGCCTTGCTGTAAAATGCAAATCATCGAGAATGCGAACTGGCGATGCCAGTAAGGAAATCTCTGCATTTCATGTTTCGGAGTACAGAAAATTATTGATCCTGACGAGATCGCACAGCCGTGGTTTTTCAGAATATCAGGTGGAAGTTCGGAAATCGGTGGACCCAGGAGCCTATAGAAACACTGGTTGAACACAGATATTTCGGTATCAGTTTCTAATTTGGCAGCGTTCTTCCTTAGGTAATTTTCTGCAACGGGAAATGCGTCAAATCTCAAGGAATTGACCTTGCCGCCAAGTAAATAGTTGACAAGAATTCCGTTTGATGGCTCTCACCCAAGGAGCAGCTACCACTATATCACCCTTCGATGGCTGGTTCACACATCGAATTATACTATATTTATATTATATAGTTCTATGGGTTCACATGGAGTGGAAGGAACCTGCGGATGCGGAAGGGGCGTTCTGCAATCTGATTGGCTGATGGCTGATGGCCCACCGCTCGACGGACGAGACGGAACCAACGGCAACCCCCTACGAACGGAGTCGACGGTCAGGTTTTTTAAATATATTTTCCGTGCGGCTCATACAAACCCCATCAAATTATGAACCCTGATAACATATTATATCTGATAAAGCCCGAATGTTGGTGTTCTCATTTGTGTGAGCGCCGGTACCGCCGGACACAGGTTTTCCCGAAGGTAACATTCCACTCCATGCGAACTATTTCGGTCGTTCCGCTCTTCCCTCCACCACTTTTCCGTGTTCCATCTTCCATTTCAGACCATTCAACCAAGCTTCACTCGGCCACCCTTCTCGGTCCCTTACTTCCATCCTTTATGATTCTTGCTACTTTGTTCAAATCACAAAGTAGCATTTGATGAAGATAATATCGGATTGTTACATAAAGGTAGGGTTTTAAGGTGCGAAAAACAGGTTGAAATTGAAATTTCAATTTTTCTGTCGACATTTTAGAACACGAACGGGTACCTAAATTTTTTTCTCAAACTGAGGAAACCCCTTTTATATAAAGCGATGTGACATCTTGGATGGTTTTAACTTGCGTTGATAAAATAAAGTTTTTAGTCTTTCTCATTAGCAAGAATGTTGAGATTTGCTTAACTCATTTTTTACTTCTTTTTTACTTCCTTATCAAAAAAATTGGAATTCCTTCATCAACGGAATCCGTTGTGCGGCGTCATCGGGGCTCTGGAACTCGGCTAGCGGGGCTCATCAGTAATCGAAACTCGGAAGCCTTCGCCAGAGGCGATAAGGGAGGAAAGATGTCTAGGAAACGCTGGGAACGTGGGAATAATGTCTGTGAAGGTCGCTCCAGTGATGTCATCATCCAAGACGCCCTAAGGAGTATGAAAAAAAAAAAAAACTTTATTAGTTGGTAGGTACCTATCTATTTAGTTACGTTAGCGTACGGAAGCTTCAGTTTTTTTTTGTCCGAGGTACTTTGTCTGGTGAGTGCAAAGATATCATTTCTCCACAGATAAAGTTTTATGGAGGTTGTATTGGTATGTTGTATAGATAGTTTCACATACCTGTGACATTTGAAAGCCTTGCCTGTGATTTGATAAGTAACCTCCATGATACAGGTATATAAATAAATAATATGATAAATATAACATGCTTACCTACCTATCCTATTATGTAAAAAGCAAAGGATATATTTATCTGTGTTAGGACATCAGGGCCAGACGGCTAACTGGATATTGATGAGGTTTTCTCCAACTCACTCATGAAACACCGGCGGGGGCTTCATGATTTTTTTCCAAAACCGACTCCTTCGTCGTAAACTCGTTGGTCCTTCACGACGACAGAATGTTTACATTTCGCCGTAACTAATAAGGGCGTAAGGGCGTGGCGTAAGCGGTATATCTTTTTGAAGCTGTTTAGGACGAAACAGGGTTTGATGGAAAGAGTTTTACTTGCTGATTCCAACGACACCAAAATCTTCGTCCTTCGTCGTAAACTGGGCTTTCCTTCACGACGGAAAGTTTGGTTTCTAAGGTTATGGGGGCAACGTAGGGTGGCTGGGGTGATCCTTTGTTAGGAGCGGAGTTTAAGATTTCACGACGGGTTGTAATTTGCAATAAACCATCGAAAAGTGTAGCTTTTGGATTGCTTAAGAATGACATAAGTGATATTCCATGCCTCTTCCAGATCAGCAGTGTGGGCTCCGCAGCTACCGGTCCTAGCGCCCGTTGTATGGTAACAACGGACTTTCTAGGGCTTGAATAGTAATTATTATAAAGACCAAGCAGAAAAAATTTAGTATTAGGAAGTTTGAGGTAGGTAGCAAGACTGAAGTTTGAGAGTTCAGTGTCAGGGAAAGGGAATTCAACTGTGAGAATCAGTAGTTGAAATAAGACATATAATCATTCTCCATTGTATGGCTGAAAGGTGGAGATTTCATTAGATTCATTAGACTAAATTTATTCAGTTTATACACCTATGAATTTCAGTCACAGTACGATACAGAATCCAAAGTTCATCCAACCCACAATTTTAAAAAGGTTGGGCCTTTGAATTTGAATTCAGCTGTCCGTGGACAATAGCCCACAACTGACTGAAGCGAGCCCTACTCCGCGAGCCCACCTCCGTAACGCTTTTTTTTTGGCCCGTGACGACTTTCGGCCTTTAGGTCAAAACATGATCCAACATCTTACATTGTAAACATTGCTTGCCCGTACTTGATTATTCCTTACCGTAACTTCTGGAACATACCCATGAATTACTGAGTAGTATCAGACACTACCACGTGACGAAGAAGAGGGGAGTACCTATTCACTTTACTCATTCAGTTTTAAAAATGATCGATTATTCCTACTCCTCAAACAGTTCTATCAAAAACCTCCCCACAAATCGCTAAAAAGCCTTATTAACAGGGATGACAAAGCGCGGGACGTAGACGATCCGAATAATTCATGGGAGTCATGCTCATAAATATTTTAGCCTTTTGGGAGTCCTATTCATGACGGATCTCAGGAGACATGGGAGGAAGCGGTGGGATTCGTTCAAGGTCCAATAAGGCACAGATTCAGGGATTTTGGTCTGCAACTTTTTTAAGCCCTGGAATGTTCGGGCCGAATAAGAATAATAGAAACGCTACAAAATCCTACGAAACGGTTTAATTTATTTTCGCATAGACACATGCCCCTTCCGTCTAGGTCACTGTTTTAAACGATACACCCTTGAATTGCCCACGACTACGAGTGAAGAAATTTTCAATGAACTGAAATATTGAGGGTAGATGGTGAATTTTATAGAGAGGTTATACATTTTCGTATATAAAAATATCTAATTAATTATCGCATAAATGAAGCTCTGATTTTGTAATGTAGACATATAACTTTTGCTATGTAAGTAGGTATAGCTTTGCCTATGGGCATCTACCCTGTAATATCGTCCACCATCTTGTATTTTGCACTATGCTATTATTTTACCCTCATTAGTTTACGTGTGACTAGAACATCATTCCATCATTCGGATGGATTCCCGATCTTCTCCCGTGTGTTTCTAATCGCGAGGTTCTCTTGAATCGTATTCATTCAATAGTCGGTTATTTCATGGGTGTTTACATCAATTTGAGTACCTAATATGCCTTCACAAGCTGAGCCGTGGCAGCTGAATCTGATATACGCGTAACTTCAGTGTCGTCGTAGCAACTATTGTTTTGTGAAGTCACGTGGCCAAGTCACTGACCGGCAAAATATTGAGCAAACCAATGTAGGATGTTGTTGCATTTGTACGTATTACCTGCTATATAGTTGTACATATTCATTTGGTTTTAATTGCTAATCCAAAAACGTCTAGTGGGGTAGACACGCACATTTTCCAATTTCGTAATAAAAACGCTGCAAAGTCCTTGTCACATGGGTTTATTATTCTATTGGACATACCTACAGAAATTGTTCTGTTCATTTATGGTTTCTTTCATGCGCAATAATTGAAATAGTAATTTTTGATGGTTTCCACCAATTTTGGCCCCCAAAAACATGAATTAGGCTCTTTTTTTTACAGATTATCTCTGATCATTGATAGTGCCATTTAATTGTATTGATCCACCTGCTAATACCTACTACATCTAGTGTTATCATACAAATTTATGGTGATTTCAGACAATTTCCCAGGTTTTTGACTAATAAAAAATTAATTTTGGGAGCTGAACCTTCGTTTCAACCTCAATTCTTCACTCTTCGATCAAAATCAACTTCATATTCAGTATTCTCGCCATAAGAAATATAGAAAACGATAGTCAGGAGCTCATGTTCACTAAAACGTCAAAAATCCCTCGAAAACCCCTATTTTTACGCCCGTTTTTCTCCCACAACACCCCTGGGTGTATTACGACCGAGCTGCCGATCTTCGGAGCACAACTAGGACCCAAATTTGTTCCCGAATGGGGGCCCAAACTGTGTGCGGAAAAACGACGATTTTAGACCAAGATTTTAGACCAAAATTTGACGTAACTTTAGGGCTGAAACTTCGTTGAATCTCAATTTTCCACTCTTTGGTCAAAATTGACTTCATATTCGGTCTTCCTTTTAAAAAACATGGAAAACGATACCTCAAAAGCTCATGTTATTAAAACAGAAAAATACCTATTTGTATACCCATTTTTCACTCATACCACTCCTGAGTAGGTATTACGATTGGGCTGCCAAGTTTTGACAACTAGGGCACAAATGGAGCCTGTTTGCGAAAGAACGAATTTTTTAGACCGATACGGATTTAGGCATGATGGACGGACGGACATTGCATTTTAGGAATCTAAGCACCTTGAAACGTAAAAGAAAAACATTTTAAGGGGGTTTTATAAAATTTTTTTGCTGAGCGAATACATAGGTGTGTTATTAAGGGAGTAATAAACCAAAACCAGTAATAGAAACATATTACGTACCATAAACTGTCCCTAACTTAGCCATTATCCGAGTTTCAAACTGGTAATCGAAATGCCATTGGTTCAAAATGGAATCTATAAAATATTCTTGAAACCCATATTGCCGTCATTTCATTCACATCAAACTATTGAGTAAATATTTTGTACTTACTCTATCAGTCTACCAAAACATCTCCTGGGCTATTATAGGAGGTAAGAATAATTTTAGGGTTATTCCCTTCCTATCTGAGATTATTTTTGGCTACTTTGCTTTCGAGTCGATCAAGTTGGCGGAAGCTTTGTTTTCACTTTTGAGGGAAAAGAAAATTTGTTGTCACCAACACTCCAAAAAATCCAACGCTGGGTGCGCAGGAACACAGGTTTTTAAGGTTTAAGGCATTTATTCAGTGATGCTGTTGTGTTTTCCGGGGAATAAGAATTCGCACTATAGGTACCGAAAACATAGTAGGTAATATATTCAAGAGAAACTTAGTAATAAAACAATGTAATAAGGACGTCATCGGAAAAGCATCTAATCATGCGAGATAAGATCTCGAGGCATCTTTTTATATGCCGAGGCCCTGCCCAAGGTCTTCGAACCTTCGATGAATATAACGTCAAGCTGTTTTGTTGTATCTACCCAACTTCTAACCAAAAGTTGGATAAAATTTCAAAACATGAATATTTTCTGTCATCACATTGTTGGGCATTACTTTCTGACAGACAAGGCGATTGGAAATCTCTCAGATCTCACGAACTAATATTAGTGAGGAATCTGCAAGAATCAATCAATCGCACCAACGTTAGTTAATTCCTTGTCCAGGATTCCCAAATTAATCTTGACGGGTCTGCTAGCGAGGTAGACAAAAACATATTGATTGGAACGGTAACGAGCAAAATAATCTGCCTAGTTCCTGCAATAATGTTAGCACTACGCTGTTACACGGAGGCGGGATTCCCGCCAAAGGCACGCGTATATTATTTACGTATATTATTTGCGTGTATTTCATAGAGGAGCTAATTCTGAAGAGGAAGCAATATCGATTTGAGTGATATCTGTCAATGGGAGTTGACAGAAGAGATCTATCAATTACGTTTTGGAAACAAATCCATATAGTGAGGTCAGCCAACGGTTGAAGAAATTGGTCAGTAACGTAGATAGGGCCACCACAATCATGATCACACGCCCGAAGAAAGCGACATTCAGAATTTCGATCTACCTAGGTGAAATTAAAATGGAATCTGCTGAATACCGACCGTTCTGTGAATAATACACTTATGTATTCGCTCAGCAAAAAATTTTAACACCCCCTCAAAATTTTTTCTTTTACGTTTCAAGGTGCATAGATTCCAAAAATGCATGGAAAACGTTCCATGTTTTTTAGAACGAGGAGACCGAATCTGAAGTCGATCTTGGCCGAAGAGTGGAAAATTAAGGTTCCAGGGAAGTTTCAGGCTTAAATTTTCGTTAAATTTTGTCCTCAGATCGTCGTCCTCCCTAGCACAGTTTGGGTCCCCATTTGGGTACTTTGGGTCCTAGTTGTGCTCCGAAGCTCGGCAGCCCGATCGGAATAATCCCAGTTATTACTTATATTACTTATATTACTTATATTGTGTTATACTTATATAGTGTTATTACTTATAGTGTGTAATAACACTGTAAGTGTTATTACACGTGAATATATATATAGTATAGCAGGTGAGTAAGAAAATTAAGTGGCACTATCGATGATCAAATATAATTTGTAAAAAATACGCTGCGAATTTTACACAGCGGTTTATTATTTACCTGTATAGATGCCCCTTCTGCGTAGATCACTGTTTCCTTGGTCGATACCTACTCTCGAGCTCCGCCCAGGAAAGCCCTAAACCGTGTATTGGAGCCGGCCCGGGAATTACAGTTTCATAAAAATGCGCGGGATTCAATAAATTCAATCATTAATCAATTATTTGTTGTTATTCATGAAGCATACGGTATATAATAACCCATTGTGTAATAAATCGTAGTGTAAGAAACCGTAGCGTAATAAACCGTTGTATAATAATTTACCAGTATAGATGTCCCTTCTCCGCAGATAACTGTTCTCTGTGGTCAATACCTACCCTCGTGCTCCCCCCACGAAAGCCCTAGATCGAGTACTGGAGCCGGAATTACAGTTTAATAAAAATGCGCGGGATTCAATAATTCAATAATTCAATAATTAATAATTACTTGTTGTTATTCATGAGCAGACCGTTTGTTCAAGTTGCAAAAGTACCTATCTACACAATCGAAAAGAGCCATCATTTTTCGAACGAAATAATATCACAGAACACAACGATTTATTATTTACCTTATTCCTTATGAATAACTACAAATAATTAATGATTTAATTATTGAATCCCGCGCGTTTGTATGGAACATTAATTCCCGGACGGGCTCCAGTACTCCATTTAGGGCTTTCCTGGAGGGTACTGACCACAGAAAACAGTGATCTACGCAGGAGGGGCATCTATACAGGTAAATAATAAACCGTTGTGTAATAATTTGTAGCATTTTTTATTCGATTTTCGGATTCTACTACCTTGAAAGGTAAACCATCAAAGTTTTAGGGTGGTTACAGTTTTGCTTCCTTACTAACGAAGGTAGGGAAGCCTTGGGTTCGTGGTTCTCTGTTACTCATGTAGAACAACAAAGAGGACTCCGCAGGGGCGTTGACGGGCTGGCAATGAATGTGGTAGCATGTAATACAATATTAGTTGAAGCCAACCGCAAGAGAAGGGAGCTACATCTGGCAGTTCTTGATGTTGAGAAGGCTTTTGATAGAGTCTCTCATTTTGCCATCATGAACATAATAAAAGCCAGGCAATGGCCCAAGCAATTGGTGGAATACATTGAAGCAGCCTACCAAAATGGATCAACAAGAATTGGGGCAGGTCCGTTGCTGAGGAACGCGAGGGGAATTAGGCAGGGCGACCCCCTGTCATCCACCCTATTCAATGTGGTCATGGATCATGTCCTATTAGCCCTATCCTCCAGAGTGGGATACTTCCACGCAGGTCGGCGTTGGTCCTCGCTTGCGTTTGCTGATGATGTTGTATTGATTGCTACATCGAGGGCAGGAATACAGGCCCAGGTAACAGCTCTCAATGGTGCCTTGGAACAGGTGGGACTAAACCTCAATCTCAGAAAATCGCTGTACCTTCCCCTGGTGCCAATGGGAGGTTTAGCCATTTACGTTGATGGTGAATACTTAAGAGCATTTGGAGCCCACGGCGTATGTCGCAATAGAGCCAGCAAAGTAGCGTCCATGCTTGAGAGAATTGACAGAGCCCTCCTGAAGCCTCTACAAAAGCTGGTGATCTTGCGGGATCACGGAATTCCATCAACGACGCATCAACTGGTACTGGGGAATACAATGCTTGTTACCCGGAAGCAAATGGATGTGGCAATCAGAGGCCACATCAGAAAATGGCTGAGACTACCATTCGACTCTGCTAATGCTTATATCCACGGACCGGTAGGTGATGGGGGCATGGGCGTGATGGAGCTGCTCATCCAGATACCTGCAATAAGGTCTAACAGGCTAGGCAGTGTCCACACGCAGCTCTTTGAGGACACTAGTGAGCAACAGCAATGGTCAACACGACTCGACCGTCGGATTGCCAGAGCACAGCGGCTGCATAGCACTACTGATGGAGCAGAATTGGTGAGATCACGGGACACCAGAGCCAGCACTGCATGGATCAGGAACCCGTCAGCAAGAATGTATGGCTGGAAATCCCTAGGTCTGGTGAAGGTTCACTCTGGTTCTCTGCCCACCAGGATGAAGCGCTCAAGGCATCAGCGTACCGGAACTACCCATCACTGTCGAATGGGTTGTCACAACATAAATGAAACAGCTGCTCATGTCCTCCAGGTCTGCCCCTCCATGGTGCGACCTAGGTACACCCGTCGTAATGCTGCCCTGGACTTGTTGCATGTTTATGCACGACGAAAAGGATGGCTGGTGTGGCTTAAGCTGGGCATTCATCATTGACGTCTCCTTGGTCTCTGGATCCTGATCCCTAGCTGACGTCAATACTACCAAGATCCGTAAGTACCAGGTGGATGAGCTGCTACAAGCAGCAGCAGGATTGGCAGACATCCAGCCTGGCCAGATACTGTTGTTGGCGCAACCATCACCTGGCGCGGTGTGTGGCATAGTGGGTCAGCAGCAGACCTCAAAAGGGTGGGCTACCCAGAGTTCATACTTGAATGGATGGCCACGCGAGTCCTAACAGGAGGAGCATTTATATGGTCTGCATTCAGGAGAACGGCGTGGCCAGCCGACCATGGAGGCGCCGTGGGGCCCGGAGCTGAACTCAAACCTGCAATGGGGAGGAGAGAAGCCGCCTGACGGCACAGCCCGAAGAGGCCCAAACCTCCTCCCTCCATCAACTGGGCGGCAAGTCAACTGAAGACCTGCCGCCCTCCCCATTGTCCGGGGTCGGATCTCGGACCACAGTTGCCAGTGCTGCTGGATGGATTCAACAGCACGATCCCCAAAGGGTGATGAAATGTCTAGTGGTGAAGTACTATTCTTATTACAATACCATCGTTGTAATGTTGATAATTATTATCCAAATAAAACATGTTAAATGATTGGGTAAAAAAAATTATGTCCTCCAAAATGAAAATTTCCACAACCATTTTGCGTTTCAGACATAAGTGAACATTTTTGGTTCCGTTTCTGTCGTCTGTCCGTCTGTCCGTCTGTCTGTCTGTCTGTGGTAATTCCTTCTAACGCCCATAACTACCCGAAATAATAGTCGAAATAGGCTGAAATTTGGAGGTAGGTGCGAGTTGGGTCACAGAAAGTCCCATACCAAAATCTTTGAAAAAGTACCATAACTTTCGTCTGCGCATGCGCAAACGTGAAATACTTGGAACGCCCAAAACTGCCCTAAATATCGTTAAAATGAGTACAGATTTGGAAGGTCGATCAAGAATAAAACTTCGATAGTTCCATATGAATTTCTTCGGGATCGTAATTTAACTTCCGTCTGCGCATGCGCGAACATGAAATGTTGACCACTTCTTTGTAACGCTTCTAACTACGCGAAGAATAGTCGTAGATAGCTGAAATTTTGAGGATACACGCGGGTTGGATCACAGATGATCCCATTTCAAAATCACGGAAATCTTTCCGTCTGCGCATGCGCAAACGTGAAATACTTGAAACGCCCATAACTACGTTAAATATCGTTGAAATTAGTTTAGATTTGGTGGGTCGATCAGGAATGATACTTTGATAGTTCCGTATGAATTTCATTGGAATCGTAATGTAACTTTCGTCTGCGCATGCGCTAACATGAAGCGTTGACCATTTCTTTGTAACGCTTTCCATCAACGGGAAAAATAGTCGTAGAGAGCAGAAAGTTTGAGGGTGTACGCGGGTTGGATCGGAGATCGTCCCATATCAAAACGATTCTATCCAACTAGCCTATACGTTCATCTGACTGTGAAGTGAGGAAGCAAGCTATACTGCCTACTCGAATTGGCAGAATTTTTTCATGCTCGTTTCCAAAGGTTCATTATTGAAAATAATAAATCAAAACAGGAGCCTAATTCGTGTTTAGAGGCCAAAATCGGTGGAAACCATCAAAAATAACTATTTCAGTTATTGCACATGATAGAAGCAATAAATGAACAGCCTGTATTTCTGTAGGTATGTACGATAGAATAATAAACCCTTGTGACAAGGTCTTTACAGTGTTTTCGGAATCTACGCACCTTGAAACGTAAAAGAAAAAAATTTGAAACAATTTTTTTTTGCTGAGTGAATACCTACCTAGATAGGTGTACTATTCACAGAATAGGTAATAAACCAGCACGCAAATCGCGGGGGGAAATTTCGGTTGTGGAGGACAACAATTATTGTTTGCCTACACATGCACGTACATGGTTCCCTCTACCTTGGTAGCAGCAAAACTGCATATTCATCCACGAAGGTTTATTATTGTCTGAATGTTGTGCCAAAACACAACCTTTAGGTTCAGGGTAGCTTGCTTTGTTATTGTTCATGAAGTTGTTTAAATCCAACCCTCCTATATCAGTGTCCTAGATCATGGTACCCTTGAGACACATCTGTACCTAAGTACTTATAAAAAGAACCATGAGTTGGAGTATTTAGGGTAGTTGTGGGTTGGTCCTAAGCTAAAATCAATCATAATTATACGACTATAAGTTTCGCAAATTATTCTAAAATCAATCGTTCATTGTACCTGCTTCCATCATTCAATTTCCACTAAGAAAGGTCTTTAATTTATTTCTGTCCTTTCGTGAACTCAGTTGGTTTTCCGTAAACCATGTGTGATTTCTACCAACTACCTATCCTCGATCATTATGATACTGAGCTGCAGTTTATTTGCAGCTAAATTTTTGAATTTATTTGCAGTTTTATTTGTTATAATCTCGTGGTGGTGCTCTTTTTGGTTCAAACTTCAAGGTTTTATGTATGCGGGTGATAGTGGACGGCTAATCGTAGAGCGACCTAAAATAAAACCGCCATTCAATAACTACGGAACATTGCGTCATTTGTAAGAGCCAATTTCGTTATCGATTTATGTTATCGTTATGCAAATATTTTTTCAGTTTACTTGTCGTTAGTAACGTTTGACATAGGTACGTACTGAAGAAGAGTGAACAAAGAATAGAACTATCGATAAAGAGTGTACTTCATGATTACATAGGTAGGTAGTAATATGTTTGTAATTTCCTTTAGTTCGAAACAAAAATAGGTAAGCTAGAAAGTGTATATGTATATGCTTAAGGGTAAATGTCCCTGGTTTAGTTCCAAGAACCGCCACCACGTTGTGCTTCAAAATGAGCCAATCCAATATTCGGTTTATCTCTTGAACGGGTCAACCGAAAATGTGTGAGCTAAAATCGCACCACGGTCTCGTTGTGAAAACCAACCACGGAAGAGTCCGAAAACAAATAAAAAACACTCTCGAATGAACACTGTGTAAAACTCTTTTATTAAACAAAACTCAGACAGGAAAACCTTCTAAAAATATATGAATTCCGCAAGAGAAAAAAGCTGCCCGGCCAGCCTTCACAAAAAATTTTTTTCCAACTCAACCCTCTATGGATACTAATTAGATAATAGCCCTAACGTGGATGATAACTATCGTCCTCTTCAACTTTTGAGGGCAGCACCCTACCGGACAAGCGAGGAACTACTGAAAAGTCTTCAACATACTCCCACCTTGCAAATTATGAACAACTAATTTGCAATAAAATCACTCACGAACAGAAAGATACAAAACAAATCGAACTTACAACAAAACGAACTAGAGAATTCAAAATCATGAAACAGTGTTGGGTTTCTAGATGAACAATCTTTGGAATACCAAGAAAGCAGAATTGTAAATAAAACACCAATCAAAGTACCTAAACTAAAGTAACATTCCAAATTCAAGACATAATATTTACAAAATTGAAAATACATGCGGGACATTTCCCAGCTTCTGTATAAAGCATACATAAAGTTTTAGAACATGTAGAAAACTGTACAAATCATTTTTCAGAACAATTTTTTTTTTTTTTTAGATAGTACAGCTTCATGTGTAAAAAATCACTATCATATCACAAGTCGCACATCTCACAATAGTACTACTTTTCACAGATCGAGTTTCTCAGGAGGCTTGACTGTTCGTCCTCGCCGAGTCACCGCCCCATCGGCAGGAAGGAATGGTGAAGATGGCCCTGATTCATCTTCGTCATCAGAAGGGGTCAAATCAATCACCCGCCGATCTGGGAGAATAACATCTTCTATCTCGCTCGTGTTACCCATCTCAGTTGACTCACCAGCCGGAGAACGAATTTCCAGAGGGTAGAGTCTTTGAAGGGGTCTGATGAGTTCTCCAGTCGCAGTTTTTAATTTGGCGACTCTGGTGACTCCGTCTCTTCCAGGGAAAACGTCCACAATTTTCCCCAAAGGCCAGTAGAGACGCTTCTTCTCGTTGGAAATGAGAACTATGTCACCGGCATTTACAGTGTCCGTGCGCTTCTTCTTAAATGTTCTCAAAAACCCAAGATATTCCTTTTGAAATCTTGACCTCATCCCTAGTCTCACTTTATGTAGGTATCTCATGCGAGACTGTAGGCTCTGGTTTTCTAGGTTGTCGAAATCGTCGACTTGAGTGTTCGACAGGCTAATAAGGAACATAGAGGGCGTAAGGGGAGACAGTTCTGCTGGATCCTCGGAGACATATGTCAGCGGCCGTCCATTCATTATCGCTTCACACTCACAAAGAAGCGTTGACAGTTCTTGGAGATTTACATTTGTCCGGCCGAGATTCCTTTTCAAGAGATCTTTTAAAATTCTGATTAGTCTTTCCCAGAAGCCACCCCACCAAGCGGCAGTAGGAGCATTAAATTTCCACTTGATGCGTTGAACGTCACATTCTTGCCCAAGTTTTTTCCAATCAAGTAGTGTAAGAGCATTTTCGAGTCCGACAAAATTTGTGCCGTTGTCTGAGTAGAGGGTAGTAGGGCGCCCTCTACGAGCAATGAATCTCCTAAGAGCCTGAACGAGTGCTTCCGAGCTGAGGGACTGAACCAATTCAAGATGCACAGCCCTATACACTGCACAGGTAAAGATGACCACCCACACTTTTTCTCCTTCATTCAGGAACAGCGGGCCGGCCAAGTCCAACCCTGTTGTTTGGAAGGTTCCAGAGATCGTAGTTCGGTCCTTAGGCAGAGGAGGAAACGGCACTTCCAAGGGCTTTACCTGAAGTTTCTGACAATTGACGCAATTTTTCAATACCGAATTGATGGCCCTTCTACCATTTAGCAACCAGAATCTTTCCCGCAGGAGGACCAACAGTGCTGTTGTCCCAGCATGGTTCCGCTTGTGCTCCTCTTCTATGAGTCGAAGGATCAAAGGATGCTTAGCAGGCAGAATTATAGGAAGCCTGTACTCTTCGGTACGACCGTCATCCAAAAATCGTGTTTTCAGGTGCAAAACTCCCCTTTCATCTTCATATATGGTACAGTTTTTGAGAGCCATCTTTCTGACATCACTAGTGAAATGTTCTCTTTGAACAGCTCTGAACAAAACAAATTCTGTATTCAGGAATTGGTCGCTTTCATTCAATAGAGATCCACTAGCAGAATGGGCTCTGAAATCTTCAAGGAACCCAGAGAATTTCCAACACAGAAATTCTATCATTCTTGAAGCTCTTCTCACAATTTTTCTGTATGAGGACCATCTGTTAGCAAGCAGTCTAGTAAACGATAGTTCTTCCTTTATGATGACATTCGCCACTATCGTGGTCTTACGTCTTTCTGCCTCTACTAGTTCAAGGTCGGCGGTGGGGGTACTCGATGGCCAATCTTCTTGGGATAAACGAAGCCAATAGGGCCCCTCCCACCATTTGGAGTCTTTTAGTTGGTGAGGCATGCACCCCCTAGACAAGAGATCAGCCGGGTTCATGGTTCCAGGGACATGTTTCCATTGAGATGGGTCACTTGACTCGAGAATTTCTCTCACACGATTGTGTACAAAAACGGACCACACCCCACCCCCTTGAATCCATTTAATAACAACAGCCGAGTCCGACCAGAAATAGGTTGGTAAGATTCGGTGCAGACCTTCCTTTGCGAGACCATGGATTCTGATACCAATCACAGCTGCCATGAGTTCCAATCTGGGTATGGTCAAATTTTTGGTCGGAGACACTCTGGTTTTGGCTAAAATCAAGCTGACGTGTACATCATTCTCCACCTGGGTTCTCACAAACACACAACAGGCATAGGCGGTTTTACTCGCGTCACAGAAAACGTGCAATGTGCTGGTCTCATTCAGTATGATTCTTCTTGGAATTTTACATTCTTCAAGACAGTCTACGATTTCGGAGGTCCACTTCTCAAATTCTTTACAGATACTCGGAGGTAGAGCATCATCCCATCCAAGGTCTAGGGACCAAGTCTGTTGTACCAATACCTTTGGCAGAAGAGATATTGGGGCTGTGAAACCAATAGGGTCGTACATGCGTTGTGCCACCGAGAACAGGGTTCTTCGAGTGGTTGTTTTAGGTACCCCTTCCAGTAGACAGGTGTTACAGCCTATGACGTCAGGTCCACAGAACCACTTCATACCCAAAACCTTCTCAACACTATCAGGATTGTTTATATTGTCAACCCAACCTCTGAGATTGAACCCAGCTGAACTCAAAAGTTTCTTGGAATTTTCAATGAAGGAATCAAGATCTATTTGGTCGTCGACACCACTCAAAAGGTTGTCTACATAGAAGGATTTCCTTAATTTCTCAGCCAAAGCTTGATGTTCTGAAGGTGCCGTCTGCAAAACACGGTTCAAAACAGCTCCCAGTAGAAATGGACTACTGGAAACTCCAAATACGACACGACAATGTCTTAAAACAATCATCTTTCCATTCTTCCACCACAAAAACCTGAGAACGTCGCGGTCTGCAGGGTCCACAACAATTTGCAGGAATGCGCGCTCCACATCAGCTGAGACTCCAATTTTATGTTGTCTGAAATTGGTTAGAACAGAAGGGATTAACTCAATCAAATTGGGTCCCGTTTCCAACAAATCATTCAATGACAATCCATTTGAATCCTTATTGGATGCGTCAAAAACCGGCCTCACTTTGGTCGAGGCACTGTCTTTTATTACTGCTCGATGGGGGAGATAATGCACTCCTGGTGGCGAATCTGTCTCGGCAACTTCTTCCACAATACCAAGTTCTAGCCACTCTTGTATAACAATGTCATAGTCTTCATACCGACCCATCTGATGTAATTTTCGGGTGGTTGTCCACAACCTTTTTTCTGCTACCCTTTTGTTGTCCTCCAGTTGAGGTGGGCACTCAACCCAAGGAAGTTTCACAACTACTCGGCCATCTTCTGTCCTTCTCACAGTTTTCTCAAAGAAAGCAACAACCTCAGCGTCTCTTTGAGCTTGCTTCTTCTTTACCGAAGGATCGCTAATACCCATGAGTTCTAGCTCCCAGAAATTTGAGAGATGAGTCTGACACGTAAGGGCGACGAGCAGATTCGAACTCACACTTGATGACTGCGGCACAGCACCAGAAAGAGTCCAGCCCAAGGTAGTTCTGATGGCGACAAGATCTTGAGTCACTTTCACATGCTGGCCAGTGACCAACTTTGGCCATGAATCTGATCCCAGCAGAATGTCTATTTGATTATCTTCCCGCCGATAATTTTCTTGAAAATCAGTCAATGTTATACCATCTTGGCCTAACTGCTCAAAAAGGTTCTTGTTGGTGATTTGCGGTACAAAATCGCAGATGCAGTCCTGACCCAAAAGCGTAAACTCATTCAGGAATGATTCATCCCAGTTTTCTATTTTGACTTTGTAAATTCCATAGTATTTGGGTGAGGTCTCTTTGCCACCAAATAGTTTTTGTGTCATCTCAACCTTTCCACACTGTCGCAGCTGGAAATTTTTGACACACCTCTTTGTGATATAACTTCTTTGGGACCCTCCATCTAGCAAAATTCTCACCTTATGCTTTTCCTTTGGAGAGATCACAAATGCTTGAAGTGTTTGTAGGTAGGTGGACCCTCTGACGTCACTCGCCGACATAGTTGTGACAGTCCCCTCCTTCTTGTCTTGGGTAGTTTCTTTCTTTTCAGATGGAAAACTAATTCTGTTGCATATGACTGGGTAGTGTTTGCCTTTACACAGAACACACTTGACAAAATGCGTACATTTACCACTCATGTGGCCCTTTTTGAGGCATCTGAAACAAGCACCTTTCTTTTTGATCAATGCACAGCGCTGTTCTAAGGTCATTTCAGCAGCAGCTGAGCAGTCTTGGGGGTTCTTGTGACCCTTATCACAAAATAAACAAGGATCACTAGCATTACCTACAACCAGTGCTGCAGCAGTTGCTGGGCGACTAGCTTCCCCATCACGTGGTTTCTGCGGTGGTTTTGCTTCTTTAGGGGGCTTTTCGAGGGAGTTTCCCCGCAATTTGAGGCGCTCCTCACTCTCGACCTCTATTTTCAGAAAGTTAAGCAACTCCGCGAGGCACTGACTAGGGTCTTTGATGGACGCTCCCTTTTCTATGCGATGGCGCTCCCAAACTTTGAATACATGGTCAGGAACAGCTGATTCCACCATGGGGAACAAAAGTGCCGCATATTTGTCCTTTGTTGTGCCCAGGGATTCCAGAGCACGCAACTGTGACTCCAGTTTGTCGTAGATGTCAGAAACAGCTACGTTCTGGTTTTTCATTAACACCAAATTTAGAATTTCGCGAACATAATATTCAACAAGAAATTCGTCCCTACCAAATCGCGATTTGAGTAGGTCAATGGCCTTCTCATAATTTTCTTTTGACGGGGGAAAACCCTGGATCAGCTTCTCGGCAGGCGAGTTAGGTTTTAAGTACTGCAAGAGAAGGTCAAATTTGTCTTCATCCGAAATATTTCTATTTTCGTGAGTCTTGCTGAATTGTGTCCAGAACCCTATCCAATTTCGCAATTCACCATCGAATTTCCTTATCTCCCGTTTCAAAGTGAGTTGGGAGAATGGTGACGTCACTAGGTTCTGTTGAGTGTGCTGCACAGGCACCTCGTCATCTTGATTGTTGAGCATTTCAACAGTCTCTTTGATCCTTAGATATGTAAAAGAATATTCGTCACATTTTTCTAATTCTTTTTCAAGATCATCAACGGTCGCATTCACGTCTTCAAACATTTTTTCTGAAATACGACCATCCAGGTCCTTTAGTTTACTGTACCTTGTGGTTAAAATCCCGAACCGGGCGTTGATATCACGAGGTTCAGCCTTGTTCCTGATCATTTCTTCGAGAGTCTTACATTCCTTGGTCATCAGCGATCTGATTACACCTCTTTCCTTGGATTCCGTCATCACGATCGCGTCTAAATCACAAAGAAATCTAATCACGAACACGAACGCGTTTGTTTTCACAACACTTCAGTCCTGTCACGGTCGCCAGAAAATGTGTGAGCTAAAATCGCACCACGGTCTCGTTGTGAAAACCAACCACGGAAGAGTCCGAAAACAAATAAAAAACACTCTCGAATGAACACTGTGTAAAACTCTTTTATTAAACAAAACTCAGACAGGAAAACCTTCTAAAAATATATGAATTCCGCAAGAGAAAAAAGCTGCCCGGCCAGCCTTCACAAAAAATTTTTTTCCAACTCAACCCTCTATGGATACTAATTAGATAATAGCCCTAACGTGGATGATAACTATCGTCCTCTTCAACTTTTGAGGGCAGCACCCTACCGGACAAGCGAGGAACTACTGAAAAGTCTTCAACAGTTTGACATAGGTACGTACTGAAGAAGAGTGAACAAAGAATAGAACTATCGATAAAGAGTGTACTTCATGATTACATAGGTAGGTAGTAATATGTTTGTAATTTCCTTTAGTTCGAAACAAAAATAGGTAAGCTAGAAAGTGTATATGTATATGCTTAAGGGTAAATGTCCCTGGTTTAGTTCCAAGAACCGCCACCACGTTGTGCTTCAAAATGAGCCAATCCAATATTCGGTTTATCTCTTGAACGGGTCAACCGATTTTCAATCTGTAAAATGTTCTGTAATCGTTATAAACAACCACAAGTGCGGACATTCAGTTTTGAATTTTAAAATTTTTTTTCATGGAGTTCCCGAAATTATTTTACTTAATTTCAACCTTTTTAAAAAAAGCAACTAGTACTTTTGTAGGGAAAAAATCGAAGAATTCAAATCCGCTTTCAGATTGAAGATCGGATCATTAGATCGAACGGCATCTGGGAAAATCACTATAACAATGGGGCCTATTGTTAGCCCTCTAATCCTCTACCTGGGCCCACCTTGCAACGATGCCTTCCCTTTCCTGTTGATTTGAGCTAGCAGGCGGACTGAGTTCACATCTAAGAGTGTATTTTTCCTTCTACATCTATTTCTTCAACTACAAGATTTGCTTGGCAGAAATAGTTGGCTGCTGGATCAAATCAGGATACAGCCAAATTTTGGCTGAATCCTGTCAGGGTATCAAGAAGGGGGTTTTTAGCATCTGACTGGTATCTAGTTTTCTTACTATGATTTCATTTTCTAAATTATTACTTTCTAAGTACCTATATGACTGGAATTTCCATAATAAGCCATACAGTAACTAATGATTTGCAGGGTTCTCATAGTCCACCAAACCCTATGAAGCCATAAAAAATCGCCGTAAAATGAAGGAAGTTCAAGGCAAAATTGCACTCGATAACTATATATTGCCACAACTATATATTATCAGTTTCGAGGTTCACAAGTGACGCCTATGGAAATATCACTGACAACGACCGAAGATAACAAACATGTTGAGAATGATCAATATAATAGCAATAACAATAATCCAAATAATGCAATAAAAATATCAATAGAATACTAATAACAAGAATACAAGTACATACAAAATAACTTGCTATTGGAATAACAATAACAAGTATCTAAAATAACGAGAGTGCCAGGGATTTTTCATTTGAGCTGACGAACGGCACGATTTCAATGAATTTTATCCAACCCATTTATATTATATTGGTCCAACCCGTGCCTATACGAAAAATCGACCACCATTTTTCGGGTACTTATGGGCGTTATCAGGAATTGGCTACATAATTATATTTCCACGTGTTCAACAGAATACTACCGTTATAATTTGGTGAAACTCATATGGAACCTTCAGCGTTTCATTCTAGATCCACCCTCCAAATTTAAATTCTTTGCTACGATTATAAGGTAGTTGTGGGCTGTACAAGGATTGCTCGTTCGCGCATGCGCTAAAAAAGCTTACAGTATTTTTTAAATGATTTTGATTTGGGACTATATCAGTGACCCGACCTGCACCTGCCCTCTAAATTTCAGCTCGTGACAACCATTTTTTCTGGCACTCATGGCCTTCATCAGGCATTGTACACAGACACTTAAAAATGTTCCTTGATATGTGAAAAGCACCATGGAGCAGAATATACATAGTATATGATAGGGGATGGGGACTCCAGAACATTTTTTGTCATCATTTGCATCATTTGCATTTTGCCGTCATTTCGAAGTTCCTTGGCAAAAAATATCCTGCTGGATTTGACGGCCGTTATTTTCCATAGCCGTTTGTTCCACTGAGGGTTGTTCTCAGTTTTAAGATTGTTGTTTCTCTTGAACACGGGTAACGAAAAACTGACTGAAAAATCCAGCCCAGATATCATTGCTGGGGAACACCATATTATAATCAAGGATGGCTGTATGAAGTCGAGCTGGTTGTTCTGTGATATTATTTCATTTGAAGATTATTTCATTTCTTTTGCAACTTTAACAAACGCTACGCTTCATGAATAACAACAAATAATATTAATTATTGAATTATTGAATCCCGCGCATTTGTATGAAACTGTGATTCCCGGGCCGGCTGCAGTACTCGCCACTACTTGGTTCAGTGCTTTCCTGGGGGGGAGCTCGAGGGTAGGTATGGACCACAGAAAACAGTGATCTACGAAGAAGGGGCATCTGTACAGGTAAATAGTAAACCGTTATATAATAATTTGCAGCGTTTTTTCTTTAATTAAAAAAAGATTTTGGAAGACAGTATGAACAAAAAAAGGTAGCAAGAATAAAATTTTTTAGATGTTTTAAAAACTTCGACAACAATAACGAAAATGAATAAAATAACGATAACAAGTTACGCGTTTTACGAATGTCAATGACAATTTAAAAAAAATGCATGCAATAAAGATAATAACAATAAAAATGTTCAATAATCGTAACAACATAATTAAACGTAAACGTAAACAATAACAAGAAGAAATTAAATCATAACAACGAAAAATATAATGAAAATAACAAGAATAAACCAAAAACCCTTTGGGTGGGGGGGTTAAAATGACAATAAACATAACAAAAATAAATAACTGACATCAATCTCATCTTTCTCCCCTGATAGCTTCCTATACTTCCTGTCTGTCGGCCAGCGTACTACCAATACTGCTGAGAATAATTCGGCGGCATTAGATCAGAAATGTCGGTTTACCTTGTTGAAAAAATTCCAACTATTAGATATAATGAACCTGGATATCCACCAACTCCCCAGACCCCTGGTTCTAGAAAACTTCTCCAGGACCCTCGCAGACTCTCACCAGGTGGAAGTAGAAAGTCAACGACACATCAGCCTAGGGGTGGAGCCCCCCCCCCCCCCCAGAGGATTAGAGGGCTAACAATAGGCCCCTATTGTTATAGTGATTTTCCCAGATGCCGTTCGATCTAATGATCCGATTTTCAATCTGAAAACGGATTTGGATTCTTCGATTTTTTTGCTACAAAAGTACTAGTTGCTTTTTTCAAAAAAGTTGAAATTGAGTAAAAAAATCTCGGGAGCTCCATGAAAAAAAAATTTTAAAATTCAAAACCGAATGTAGGCACTTGTGGTTGTTTATAACGATTACAGAACACTTTACAGATTGAAAATCGGTTGATCCGTTCAAGAGATAAACCGAATATTGGATTGCCCCCGACGGTGCAGCCATCTATTGAAAAAGTTTCTCACTAAAATCCGTGACATTTACCCTTAATATGAACGGTGTTGATACATTTGCAGACTTCAAAGTTGAAGACTTCTCCCACATTTCGGACCACCCGCCTTGCTCGGTCTCAGCCATGGAGTTGCTCCAGAGCAGAGCCTAAGGGGGAACCCCCCCCCCCCCAGCCCAGACGCTACTACAAAATCAGGGATCAGACACCCCTGAAAAAGTTTCAGTCAGAACTGAAATCAAGGGACCCTCCTAGGGTAGACCGGGGCTCGACCGAATCTTTGTATAGACAGTTTGTGGAGGCAATTGAGGCTGTTGGAACTAGCAGTGGCTTGATGTCCATTAAGTGTGGCAAACCCAGTAACTCAAATACCTTCCGACAACCCTGGTACACCCTTGAGTGCAGGACTGCCAGAGAAAGTGCTACAGGAATTTCAGAAGGAAAGGATATCCAGGCGACCGGAAATTGGAGTATCTAATCCGCAAAAGGGAGTATAAACAGATCAAGAACGAAAAAAGGAAGGAGTATGATAAAGGAACACATGACTCAACCAACAACAGCAAAAACCCTGGAGAATTCTGGAATGCCGTTCGGTACATAAAAAGGAGGAAGGCTACTAGCAACCCAATTCCGTGTGCAGAATGGAAGCTGCACTTTGAGAAGCTTTATGAGGGAAGAGGCAGAGAAGAGGACCCGTTTGGTAAGATCAGTCACCGACTCAGTGCACCCAATGAGAAGCAGCAGACAAGGAGCAGCTTTCCTAATCAAGCAATCAGCGAAGTAGAGTTCAACCAGGCAGTGGGCAAAGTCAAGACAGGTAAAGCTCCAGGAGAGGACGCAATCCCTAATGAACTACTGACAGCCCTACCTATCAGCTGGAAGCGGGAACTCCTGTACATCTTCAACAACATACTAGAGACAGATCAGGTGCCATCTAAATGGGGGAATGTTAAAATGCATCTGCTTTACAAGAAAGGTGACGAAAATGATCCCTAGAACTACCGTGGCCTTGCACTTATTTGTACACCTGTCAAGCTCTTTACAAGTATAATGGCCGAGAGATTGTCGGCATGGGTTGAGGAAAATCGTATACTCCTCGATGAGCAGGCGGGGTTTCGGGGAGGTCACTCCTGTGCTGACCAAGTGTTCTGCTTACACACAGTCGCCAGTGTCATGAGGATGAGGAAGGGCCAGGCCCTGGTTGCAGTTATGGTCGACTTCTGCCAGGCTTTCGACCCAGTGAATCATGGGTTACTCTGGAATAAGCTACTGGGACAAGGTGTTGACCACAAATTTGAGGCAGTATTGCATTCCCTCTACACAGATGCAAATTTCGTCGTCAAGCCTGAGAGTGGAGAGGAGAGCTTCTGCCAACCTGTTATGGAAGGGGTTTTAGAGGGCGACTCACTCTCTCCAAAGCTGTTCATCCTTTTCCTGGCAGACCTTGAAGCTTTCATGATTAGGAATGGCTGCCACGGCATCCCATTTGCTGACCGGGAGTTGATGGTGTTAGTGTTTGCGGATGATGTGGCCATCCTGGCAGACTCACTGCCAGACGCCCGAAAGAAGATGGACATAAGTACTCATGGATTATTGCCGAGTGAACCAGCTGAAAATCGATACAGAGAAGTACCACATCCTCACTTTTGACAAAGGAGGAGGATCTTATGTGGGGATGAAGAGAAACGCCAGCAACAACCTTCCAGTACCTTGGAGTGACTTTCAGCAGGTCGGAGAAATTCCACAAAAATAAGGAAAGACTCATCAGCAAGGCTAAATATGTGATAGGAGGTACAAGGGATGTGCTCTTAAGAGGAAAATTAGATTCTTGGAAATCAAAGTTCAAACTTTTTGGTACCCTCGTTGCATCAATTCTATTGTATGCTGCTGAGATCTGGGCAATTTGGCACATAGTATAGCGCTTATCGAAAGCATTACCTCGCTCACTATATTAGCACCTTGGACACTGTATCTGCTTACTTTCATTGCTCGATATAGGCAGTGACAGGAAACAGAGCTCTGCACTCTAACAGTTCACCCTCAGATCGCTCATGCTACGTGCTTTTGCACGCGACGAGTTGTGAATCATGGCTGGCCCCAGTAACCGAGGTCTATCTCACTTGGAAGGCAATTTATTCTTGAAGTACATAACTATTGAAGTACCAGCTTTAAACAATTGTAACGATCATGTGAATGATTTCTACAAATGAAATATTTTGATTTGATTTGATTTGACATTGTCAATTTCCACTAAGAAGGGTTGTTAATTCATTTCTGTACTTTCATGAACTCACTTGGTTTTCCGTAAACCATGTTTGATTTGTACCAGCTACCTATCCTCGATCATTATGATACTGAGCTGCAGTTTATTTGCAGCTAAATTGTTGAATTGATTTGCAGTTTTATTTGTTATAATCTCGTGATGGTGCTCTTTCTGGTTCAAACTTCAAGGTTTTATGTAGGCGGATGATAGTGGACGGCTAATCGTAGAGCGACCTAAAGTAAAACCGCCATTCAATAACTACGGAAGTTTGCGTCATTTGTAAGAGCCAATTTCGTTATCGATTTATGTTATCGTTATGCAGATATTTTTTCAGTTTACTTGTCGTTATTAACGTTTGACATAAGTACTGATGAAGAGTGAACAAAGAATAGAACTACCGATATAAAGACTGTACTTCATGATTACATAGGTAGGTATATGCTTTGTAATATCATTTAGTTCAAAACAAAAATAGGTACCTAATACCATTTAGTTCAAAACAAAAATAGGTACCTAGAAGGTCTTGGATCCAGTATCATTTGCATCATCTGCCACTGTAAATGGTGATACTGGTAATGCAGTAATATGTACTGCTGTCGTCAGCTTTGAAATTTGTGACATACCGATCGACACTCTGTTTACGTAGTTTTGGTTTTGGTCTATCCGGGACAATCGCACATTAAAAATGTATTGTAGTGTAACTAGCTGTATAATGAACCCCAATGAAAGCAACACGTGAACGTTAAGGTAGCGGCTTTGCGAGTTTACAAGACGAAAATTGTATTGAACCCGAACGTGCGCCGCAGAATGTATGTTACGGGCTTACGGTTTTGTCAGATCTGACTAGCATGGTGTCGCAGAGTCCTGTGATGAATTCTGTGGCGAATATTTGATCTTTCTCTTCATTTTTAGTCTATAATAAACCCGAAAGTACCAACAAACGAATCTGAATCGGTTCCAATGAGTAACAAGCGGGAAGAAAGTATTGAAGTACACCAAAATAAAAAACCGGAATGTTATTTGTTGGCATGAAATTCATTTAAGTGTGACCTCTTATATGGCAAGAGGTAATTTGACAAGACCAGGTGTTACAGACACGTCTGTCGCTTTCGGCCGTTATTAACACCATCAGTCTCGGTTAGAGAAATATAATATACAAAATGAGCGGCAAACTACAACGTCGAGTTAGAAGTCAAACGGCAAAGAAATTGTATTACTGTTGATGAAAAAAATGAGATTTGACATTTGATCTTGGTTCTTTCGTGCGGGCATGTTAAAAAAATCAGTCATGCAGCATGACTTAATGAGCGAATTTTCAAAGAAATATTCGAATTAATGGCTATGGTTTTGAATAAAGGAAAACTTCGGTCTAAAATTTGGTTTTCTATGTATATTCTCTTCGTATTTATTTTAATTTGTACGTTTTGTCCATCCTGATTCTACCGTTTGTTTATTACGTAATTGTACTAAGTGCTTATTTATTTGATCGCTGTGGGTAAATTCAAGGAGTTGTACTAATCGTTTGCCTCCCCCTTTTTTGCTTCGAACTCTCGTCTTCAATTAATACTTCTCACATTTTTCAATCTGACCACTCTAAGGGGGTGGGGGTAAGAGTTTAAAGATTATCCTAGTTTTGGGTAATTTTTGCGCACTTTAAATGCTCTAATTTAAGAACGGATTTAGATATCTAAAATCCGATTTCACTATCGTGTTCAGCGTGCAAAAACCTTTAAAATGAGGGGTCACTTGTTAGAAAATAACATTTTGGGGATTTTTGGGTAATTTTTGCGCACTTTAAATGCTCTAATTTGAGAACGGATCAAGATATCTAAAATCCGATTCCACCATCGTGTTCAGCGTGCAAAAACCTTTAAAATGAGGGGTCACTTGTTGGAAAATAACATTTTGGGGATTTTTGGGTAATTTTTGCGCACTTTAAATGCTCTAATTTGAGAACGGATCAAGATATCTAAAATCCGATTCCACCATCGTGTTCAGCGTGCAAAAACCTTTAAAATGAGGGGTCACTTGTTAGAAAATAACATTTTGGGGATTTTTAGGTAATTTTTGCGCACTTTAAATGCTCTAATTTGAGAACGGATCAAGATATCTAAAATCCGATTCCACCATCGTGTTCAGCGTGCAAAAACCTTTAAAATGAGGGGTCACTTGTTGGAAAATAACATTTTGGGGATTTTTGGGTAATTTTTGCGCACTTTAAATGCGCCAAAACCCTCCTTAGAGTAGGCCAATTTCGCCCATCTTCGAACTTAGCCTTTCGATTGCCAAGATAGATTTTTTGTGCAAATTTGAGCTGTTTATCTCAATTCTATCGAGAGTTATCGTCTGGAGTGACACATATATAAATAAATAAATATATATATAAATATATATATATATACATATAAAAAAGTGTTAAATTTCAGGAATCGTTTTAGAATGGTCTGAAACGGATTTCTATGAAGAAAATTTCCAAAAATTTATATTATTTAAATTTCGAAGCCATTGCAATAGCTTCATTTTCTTTGAAAATTCGCTAAAAGGTGAGTATGGTTTATCCTATAGTCCAGGCCACAAAGGGAGACTAGTCCAGGCGTTCCAGCGGTTTAGTTCCGAAAAATTCACCCCACTTCACCACTTCCCCACGCCACTTCAGTTCTCGCACTGAACTAGGACATGTTCTATTCACGGCGCTGGAGCAAAGCTACTTATTAGCATTAACAATCTCAGAATTCGAGGTACAGCTGCGACATTGTGGTGGGTCCCTGGCCATGTAGTAACTGCAGTAAATGGATTAGCCGACATGAACGCAAGAGCTGCTTCAGAAATGCTACCCACATCACCCATATACATCCGCGCCGACTAAGACTTAACCATCCTCCATTCTCAAAGAGAAGATGTGGTCCCAACTCGTATCAGAATAGGCCAGATACGGCTAATACATGGACATTTCGTGTCAAGAGAACGAATCCTTCCCCCGGAATGTGCGTCGTGTAGGTATCAGTTGTCTGTGCGTCACCTGCTGACTGACAGCCATAGACTGTCAGCGCAGCTTCCGAACAACCTCAAAGATTTTCTTGGAAACATTTCAGTCCACATCACGAAACTATTCCAGAATTTGAAGGCGTTATCTCTGTATAACAAACTGTGAAATATTTGTAGATAATAATTGATGGCGCCAATGACCTTTTATGATCAAATCCGTCTATTAAAAAAAGAAATAAGATGAAAACGCTGCAAATCCCTGCACAACGGTTTATTATTTTGTACAGAATACCCTTCTGTTACAGATCACAGGTCTCCGTAAAGATAACCCGTCTATATAATATAATATGTACTACTCTATAGATATTGTGTGAATTGCAGACCCTCAGTAGGTTAGTACCTAACCCCGTACTCGTTACTAGGTACCTACCTAAATCACGATTTAAATGTTGCTAAAATAAGTCTGTCGATGACAAACAATAACTAAAATGGCAAAAAGAAACGCAAATAATGAAGTTCTGAAGGAAAATTGTTGATGTGGCGTGAAATAGATGCCCCTTCTGCTTAGATCACTGTTTTCTGTGGTCAATACCTACCCTCGTGGTCACGTATAATGAACCGTTGTGTAATAACTTGTCCATCAATAATACTTCAGCGGTTGCTAAAGTTGCAAAAGTACCGATCAACAAAATCCAGCCCCTTCTTGGTAGATGAACCGTTGTGTAATAATTTACCGTTGTGTAATAATTTACCGTTATGTAATAATTTACCGTTGTGTAATAATTTGCCGTTGTGTAATAATTTACCATTGTGTAATAATTTACCCATCAATAATACTTCAACGTTTGTTCAAGTTTCACATGTACCTACCTACCAACAAAATCCAGTAGTCCATCACTTATCAAATGAAATAATATCGCAAAACAACCAACTCGTCTTCGTACAGCCATCCTTGATTATAATCAGGTGCTCCCTAGTGATGATATCCTGGCCGGATTTATACCGTTTGATTCACGATCGTGTTGACGAAGCTTTTTGGTGCACATGAACGGCTGGACGTACAATGCTCCGGGTGGTCTCAAAAAATTGTTTAGCTCAAGACAAATTTAATAAAGTAAAAGAAATCCATATCCTTCTATCGAAAGTTTTCGAGCTACGGCGTTCTGAAAATTTCAATCCCTATTTTGAACCCCTTGGAGATGACTGACAGTAACACCGAGCTTCGAGGACCAACAAGACCCCGAACGGAACCTATAACCTGAATTTCATCAATTTTGTTTCATGGTAACTAGGAAAAGTGGTCAGTACGGCGTACGGCGGACAGAGAGAAATGTTCTTATTGCATTTTCGGATTCTACATACCTTGAAACGTAAACCATCAAATTTTGAGGGGGTTAGAATTTTTTTGTTTATTATTTTTTCATGCTCGATTCCAATAGTTCATTATTGAAAATGATAAACCAAAAAGTCTAAAAACAGGTAAAACATGATCGAAAAGGCATTCGCTAGGAAGCACATTCGCAAACGAAAGTATCTCCGGGATGTTTTGTTGATATTATAATGATTTCATCAATAAACATCCTGGTACTACTCTCCAAATTTCAATCCATCTCGACTTTCCTTTCTCATAGATAAGCACGTGCAACGCAGTGAGAAATACTGGCAACGCAAAACGGAAGAGGACATTTTGATTTTGAAGGACAGCATCAATTCTTTTTCCCTCCCAAAACTGATCTCAATGCTTTCGCTACCTTAGTAGACTCGGAAAACAAGAAAGGGACACCTCTGGGATCCTGAGGAAAGGAGATGGGCTACGCGTATGTATATTGGGGTAGCTTCTAAATATTGATGAGAAGTGAAACTTGATATTGTCCGACCCTCTACGGCTCACATCAAATCGATCGAATCACATCAACCACTGGGTGGCCGCATTAAAGCAACGACCATTCGTCAAATTGTATGTCAACGCGCTAGATGGATCTGCGTCAGACAGGCAGCTCATCTACAGCTTGCCCGATACATTTCCCCTCCGGCTTCCTGTCTTTCGATTTATATTAACCTTCGTAGTATAATAAGAGTAGATGGTGATGTAAGCTCTATTATAATTAGCTATTTATTTATTAGATTATATACAGGCAGATGACCAGTTTACAAGAAAATATAATTAAAAAACTTCGGGTATATAAGAAAATGACGGAGCGAAATTATACAATATACGTGATAGGTTAATTCAATATCTCCTATTTTCAGTAAGTGATCATTCAAAGTTCAATAAGTGAATGATGGCAACTGTGAAAGTTCAAAGTGAACTATAATTTTTACCTCCTGCACAACGTCAACCTCTTCACTAATTTGTAACTATCTACTCCACAAAACGATCCATTCGCAATCGTAAGTGGACCCTGTGAATTCTTCCGCGAAGGTTTATTATTTTCTGTACAGGTAGCCTCGGCTGTCTAGATGAAAGTTCTGTTCGCCAGACTCTTGAAGTGCCCATAGCCGTACTATGAATACGAACTACAGGAAATAATAAAGGTATTAATGAGCTGATATGTTGAGGGTGGATTGGACCGCATACATGAAAGCCCCCCTTTTCAACACTTGTAGAATATAACAAAATTCAGATTTATTCTACATTCAAATACGCTGCAAATTATGACACAACGATTTGTTATTTACCTGAATGCGTAGATAACTATTTTTTATTATCAATACCTACCTTCGTGCTCCCCCCAGGAAAGCCCTAAATCGAGTAGTGGAGCTGGCCGGGCAATCACTTACAGTTTCATAGAAATGTGCGGTGGATTATTGATAGAATTCTATAATTAATTATTTGTTGTTATTCATGAAGCAGGTACATTTTTTTCAAGTTACAAAAGTGGGTACCTAATACCTATCATCGAAGTCCAAAGTAAACATCATTCTTCAGATGAAATAATATCACGGAACAACCAACTCGATTTCACACAGCCATTTGTGATTAAAATTGGGGCTGGATATTATATACCTACCGTTTCATGCACGATCATGTTGACGAAGCTTTCTTGTGCAACAGGGCCTTAATGCGACCGAACGGCTGGGATCCACAAACCACATTTCATTCATTTTCGTTCATGATAACTAAGGAAAGTGCAAAGCACGGCGGACGGGCAGAAATATTTTTATTCAATTTTCGGCATTATCGGGGCATATGTGTAGGTAAATAATAAACAGTTGCAGCGTTTTTAATCTGAATTAATATTTGGGTTAATATCTGCTGAATCATCTGATGTTTAAATATGAATTAAATATTATTTCAAAAACGCTGCAAAGTCCTTGTCACATGGGTTTATTATTCTATTGGAGTTCTAGAGATTCTTGTTGGCTGTTAAATTTATTGTTTCTTTCATGTGGAATGATTGAAATAGCTATTTCTGATGATTTCCACCAATTTTGGCCCCCAAAACATGAAATAGGTACGCTTTTTTTTCTTTTTTTTAGATCATCTTTGATCATTGCTAGTGGCATTTAATGGTCTTGATTCACCTGTTTACACTTTTTCCAATGTTATTATACACATTGATGGTGATTTCAGACAGTTTTCAAGGTTTTTGACTCATAAAAAACCAATTTTGGGAGCTGAACCTTTGGTAAAACCTCAATTTCCGCGTCTTTGGTCAAAATCGACATCATATTCGGTCTTCTCGTCCCCAAAAACATGGAAAAAGATACCTCAAAAGCTCGTTTTACTAACATGTTGCTAAAACGCAAAAAGTACCTATTTTTACACACATTTTCACTCATAACATCCCTGGGTATATTCCGATCGGGCTGAAAAGTTTCGGGACACAACTAGGGCCCAAATGGAGCATGTGTGCGAAAGAACGATTTTTTTAGATCGAAAATGAAGCCTGTACACGTGATACGGCGTACGGCGGACGGCGTACGGCGGACGGCGGACGGACATTGCATTTTTGGAATCTACGCACCTTGAAACGGTAAAGAAAAAATTTTGAGGGGGTGTTATAAAAATTTTTTGCTGAGCGAATACATAGGTGTATTATTCACAGAATAATAAACCAAAATAAAACCCATATTTCAGTTTAAATAATTTTTTCAGATCTAACATGCACATCCGTAAATTCCTTCATTTCCTACTATTCATTGCTACACACGCCTTTCTTGTTAGAAATCCAGGACAGTGAGTTCAATTGACTACCGATTTCGTGTTTTAAGTAAGAGTGGATTTAAGGGAAGGCTCATGATGTGTGCGATCCTACATTCACCAACTAGTTAGGAATACTGGACTGGAAGTGGGTATATTTAACATTCCTTTCTCTCTTACTTATAGTGTTTCGAATTTCAACTGCACTCAAATAGGATTTTCTCCAGGTTTTCCCCCACATAGCGTTTCTCTTTTTGTTTGTCCATAAGCGTGCAGAGTGCAGACAGCTTGAAAAACGTCAGGTACCGCAAACGAAGTGAAGGGGAAAACGGAGAAGGGATTTACCGGAAAACCTACTAATTGAGAGATAAGTAGGGTGTAGATTAGTAGGGTAAACTTGGTCTTTGCTTATCTGTCACCATCTCACCCAGGCACCTTCCTGGAAAACCCCCTGGTTAGATGAGGCATCTTTTGGCGTTTCACTGACTGGGAAGTGACCACACTGTCGAAATATTTCAACTACTTAAATCTTCACCTTCCCCCCCGCCCTCGGAAACCTGTTGCTCCTTGTTATCATCTGACGTGCAGACACCCGCAAACCGCTTTCCAGTTGACAATGCGGGAAATCATCAGGATCTCTCAAGAGACTATACCAGGACCTGAGGTCGGACCACCCATCTCGTTTTCGGACGTGCCCTTAACAAGTGTCGTCTGGCGGTTCCGCTAACTTTTGAAGGGGATGTCCCATGGTTGCCGAGGTGAGTCCACTTTCGGGGAAAGGCTGGTTGTTTGTGAAACCGAGAAATGGTTTACTAACCTACACTGGGATGAAAATGAAAAGTTAACGAGCAAGTAGTGGAGCCGAGTAAAAATGCCTCAATGCACTATGATCCTTAAAGGAGGGAAAGGCGCTTTTAGTTGGTTTATTTATTTATTTCATGACCAACGTTTGGAATCGACCAGGAAATAGAATCTGCATCCTCCTGGACCCTGGAAAAATTATCCTAAGGGCTCACTCTCCTCCCCCCCCCCCTTTCATCCTTACTCATATTCCCAACATATTCAAAATCCCCAACGAGGGTCCGTGTTAGATTTCAGCATTATCAATATGGAAGAAATTAGCCGCAGGGGTCACTAAGCTCAGCAGGTCAGGGGTCAGATTTCGGTAGGTAGGATCATTTGTTGTATAGAAAGGGAATTAGGCTCATGCGCAGTTCTTAACAAATTTTTTAACCTTAAGTATCTTATCTCAATGGCCTTCAAATACTTCAAATTATTATTCCATACACAATTTGTTTTTTGTGGCTTTGTAGCCTTTGTCATACAATTGCGAAATGCAAGAAATTGCCCAATCTCAATCAGAAGTTATAAGCTCTACTAGGTCCAGTAACAACTTATTGGTTTACCTACTCCCTTACCCGTTACATCTGATCATGATTTCTGGATGAGAAGGCGTGGGCGGGTGTCCGATCTTAGGCTCAGTGTCGAGGTAGATATGTCTTTTGGTTTATTATCCCCCCCCCCCCCCCTCAAAATTTGATGGTTCACGTTTCAAGGTACGTAGAATCCGAAAATGCAATACAATTTCTGTCTGTCCGCCTTACGCCGAACTTCGCACTTTTCTTAGTTACCATGAACCGAAATTAATGAAATTTGGACTGTAGGTCCCGTTTGAGGTCTAGTTGGTCAGCGAGGCTCGGCGTTACTGTCAGTAACCTCTAAGGGGTTCAAAATAGGGGTTGACATTTTTAGAACGCCGTAGCTCGAAAACTTTCAATAGAAGGAAGTAGGAAAGCCTTGGATTCGTGATTGAGTTTAAAAAAAAAAAGTGTGTCCTCCAAAATGGAAATGTCCACTAGGTACCATTTTGCGTTTCAAACATCGAGGAACATTTTGGTTCCGTGTCTGTCTGTCTGTGGTAATTTGTTGTAACGCCCATAACTACCCGAAATAATGGTCAAAATGGCTGACATTTGAAGGTTAAGTGCGGGTTGGGTCACAAATGTTCCCATACCAAAATCATTAAAAAAGTACCGTAACTTTCGTCTGCGCATGCGCGAATATGAAATGTTGACCGTTTTCTTGTAACGCTTCTATAACGACGCGAAAAATAGTCCTAGAGAGCTGAAATGTTGAGGGTACACGTGGGTCGGGTCGCAGATGGTCCCGTATCAAAACGAACCTACCCAACTATTCTATACGTTCATGTGATTCAAGTGAGGAAGCTATACTGCCTACTCGAATTGGCAGACTTTTTTTTAACGTTTTTAAATTGATCTTGAACTAAAGAATTTTTTGAGACAACCCGGAGCATTGCACGACCAGCCGTTCGTTTGCACCGAAAAGCTTCATCAACATGATCGTGAATGAAACTTATAAATCCGGCCCAGATATCATCGCTAGGGGGCAACTGATTATAATCACGGATGGCTGTATGAAGTCGAGTTGGGTGTTCCGTGATTTTGGATTTTGTTGATTGGTACTTTTGCAACCTGAACAAACGCAGAAGTTTTATTGTGTAAATTATTACACAACGGTAAACTATTACACAACGGCTCTCATTTTCCTTATGCTTTATGAATGACTATAAACAATTAATGATAGAAATATTGAATCCCGCGTATTTGTATGAAACTTCAATTCCCGGGCCGGCTCCAGTACTCCATTTAGGACTTTCCTGGAGGGAGCTTGAGGGTATTGACCACAGAAAACAGTGATCTACGGAGTAATCTATACAGGTAAATAATAAACCGTTGTGTAATAATTTGCAGAGATTTTGTACTAATCTATTGAATAGGTTCATATCAAGTTTGTAAAACAGCCATGAAGGTGATAAATCCGACGAAGTAAAATCTGAATCTGACGTAAAATATATAGGTAGGTGCCTACTTAAGGGCGTTTATCGTCCTGCGGCCCATAAATGTCAAGTCGACGATCAACTTACGCCGACCATCATCTCCTGCAGAGTGTTTGCAGAAAGGCAATACCTCTTCGATGACTACATCGTTTCCAGGGACAAGAGCTCCGGTTGCAGATATCTACGTTCGATAGCGCGATCCGCATCAGCTGTAGATAGCAGGGGCACCTCTTCGGCTCATTGGGAATCAGAAGTTGGCTTCAGAAGTTGCCATCGTTTGGAATCCCAACTTGCAGGCCTACATAAACAAGGCCTCAACTTTTTTAGTCCCACCCTTTATAGTCCAAACATTGGTTATCTTAACAAAATCTTGAATTTATTTCTGAACGCGGGAGCGCCCCGCCCCGCCCTCCAAGAAAACTGAAAAACTCGAAGCGACCAAGAACAGTGTTTACAAGATTCCTTGTTTACTAAAATTCAACGATCAAAGGGACTTTAGTTCAGTAACCCGCATCAGCTGTTCAGCCCCTACTATTAAAATCGTCGAATTAGTCATTTTCCCAACGCTACCAATATAAATATGTATTAGCTTTTTGGAAACTTCTTCTGCCTGTTTTGCTGACAAGTTCACATTTTTCCTTCCATGATGAACCTTATGAAATTGTAAAACGCTGCAAAGTCCTTGTCACATGGGTTTATAATTCTATTGGACATACCTACAGAAATGTTGGCTGTTCATTTATTGTTTCTTTCATATAAAATAATTGAAATAGCTATTTCTGGTGGTTTCCACCAATTGTGGCCCCCAAAACACGAATAAGGTACGCTCCTCTTTTTTTTTAAATAAATTATCTCTGATCATTGATAGCACCATTTAATCGTCTTGATCCACCAGTTGACACTTTTTCCAGTGTTATTCTACAAATTGATGGTGATTTCAGACGATTTCCCAGGTTTTTGACTCATAAAAAATCAATTTCGGGAGCTGAACATCTGATAGAACCTCAATTTTCTATTCTTTGGTCAAAATCGACTTCATATTCGGTCTTCTCGTCCCCAAAAACGTGAAAAACGATACCTTAAAAGCTCATGTTACCAACATGTTGCTAAAACGCAGAAAGTACCTATTTTTACACACATTTTCACTCATAACACCCTTGGGTATATTCCGATCGGGCTGAAAAGTTTCGGGACACAACTCGGGCCCAAATGGAGCATGTGTGCGAAAGAACGATTTTTTTAGACCGAAAATGAAGCCTGTACACGTGATAGGGCGACGGCGGACGGCGGACGGACATTGCATTTTTGGAATCTACGCACCTTGAAACGGAAAAGAAAAAATTTTGAGGGGGTGTTAAAAAAATTATTTGCTGAGCGAATACATAGGTGTATTATTCACAGAATAATAAACCAAAATGTGGGTGCACAGACGGAAATCTTACCCGATGAAACAGTTCTGTATATGCTCCTGTGGTGTCTGTGTGCATGAATGGATAAAAAGGCTCTGTATAATTACAGATAGCGTAGGTCATGCTTTTCAAACAAAGCGTAACAACGAGGAAGTCATGGTGCAGAAACCGAGCTAAAACGTTCAGTTCGAAAGTATGATTGTTCTGCCCCACTCTTAGGTTAGTGCCCAACTGAGGCTGCTCCTGACCAAAATTCGAATCACACAGAGGCTACAACTCCCTGGTAGCTCTCAGAATGTTGGATAGAAAATAATGTGGAATCGCCCTTATGCACCCCCCCCCCCCCCCCCCCCTCTTCAGAAAAGTCAGGACCACAGATGAGGATCGACACTCATCTGCGGACTAAATGCTGGTAGTTTTGGTGCATAATCTGCAACAGTAGTTTGGAAGCATGCTGGCACTCGCACCTTCAAAATTAAAACAAAATCCACAAACTGATTCTTTCAGGCATGTATAATATGTGAAGGACCTCCTGTAAAAGAAAGTTGAGGCGGAAACTCGAATCGCATCCTAGGACTTGCAATTCAAAAATTTGCGTACCCTGCCACTGTTCAAATAGAGCTGTAACAACAATTGACGTCGAAAAATAGTTAGGTACATAACCAAAATCAGTTGTAAGATAATATAATATGCTCCATCCAGTGCACAGGTTTAGTACCTACTCAGTTCAGTACGTCCCTGTTCGAGGTGAGTGGGGGCACGTAAAATATCGGTACTTACCTAGTAAAAGTGAAAAACTTCTTGCGTCTGAGTTTTGATGTTTTAATGTATTGATATATTTTGGAAATGTTTGATCTCTTGCGCATTCTGGTTAAACCACAGTTTTCAATTCATTACTTCTCTATGGCTCCTTCAATAACCTGAATAAGCCAAAACCAATTTGGAATAGGGATGGGTATAGTTATCAAAGTATCGATATTTTGTATCGATACTGTATCGGATCTAAGTATCGATATCTCAAATATCGGTTAGCAAAAGTATCGATATTTCAAAATATCGAGTATCGATTTTCCCAATATTCTCAACAAATAATGTATTAATTTCTCACTATCAAGTTTCCAAGCTGAGTTTATTCCTATAAAATGCAATTATTAATAGTTTTTAATGAACATTTTTTGTTAGTTTTATGCGTGCTTCTACACACCTGCAACACTCACGATGGGCCTTGTTCAAAAAATTTTTGTTAGTTCTACGTTTTTGTCCTTTGATTTGATAAAATACGAGTTTGAAAATCTTGTTGCATGGAGATGAAAGGTCATTATAAAAAGTACGTGGTTATGAAAAATCTCTTTATCATTAAAAATGGGTGATATGAACAAAAAGTAAATAAAGGAGTTTTAATTGAACTGACTGAAATGAATGCGTTAGAAAATACAGAGACTCATCAGAACAATATAACAAACAACCAGAATAGAACAATGAAAATGGAACAAAGAGAATAGAACATGTGTAACCTCTAACGCTGTAACCCAAATTTAGCCTCCGACCTCCGTACCTTCTTCTTCTTCTTCATTTTTTATCCATTCCATTAGATTTTCTGGGGATGAGGAAGCGCACCTTTTACCAGCGCCCAAAGAGGCAAACACTGGCTTGAGGGCCTGCCATGGTTTGAGGGTCTACAGCCTATCTAATTGAATTTTGTTGTTGTTGTCAAATTGATGAGAAAACAAGATAACTATCGATACCCGATATTTTGGAATATCGAAATGAGAATATCGATACTCAACAATATCGGATGGTGCAGTGTCGATATTTCGTGAAAAGGTATCGATATTTCAAAATATCGGGTATCGATACCCATCCCTAATTTGGAAACTAGGACCTTTTTCTCTTCTCCTATAGAATTTAGTTTTGGAACTTGATAGGCCTCGGATCTAATATCGAATCTAAATTTTTCTGCTCATTTATGATCGGTAAGTTTCGATATGTTTTACTAAACTCGCTCCACCGTTCACATGTTCAAACGTCAAGTTAATCTCCTATTCCGTGTTATGTGGTGTATGTAACTGTTGGGTAAATAACTGGAACTGTCTGATGACTTGCGGAAAGGAACGTGAAGTCTTAGAATCGTCACACCCGAAAGATCGGAGATATACCTAGCTTGGTAACGAGGAGGTGCCCCTGGACTGACGCCCCGCCATAGGTATCTGATTTCCAACGGCTTTAGCCGGCTACAAGTTATAAGTCGTCAACCAACATTCACTTGAGGGCTTCTTTCCTGGTAAGTAGCGGGGTGGTTAGGAAAACCGTTAATAATATAATTGGTTTCCATAAGGCTTAGAGAAACGCTTTCTAGTAAATCCGTTGTAATTTGACGTTTGGACGAATGATCCTTTCCTCCGAACAATCGCACCTTCATGAGAACCAGCGATCGCTGTATGTCATTTTGCGAATTAGGTCAACAATGTGTGCTTACTTTTCGGATATTTGTGTCACTCCCTGCGATATTAGAACGTACGAGTTCACAAAATCCCAGACCATATTAGAGTAATTTGGCTCCTTATAATGTTTGGTAAAATAAATAAATAGAAATAAATGTCGAATGGTGAAATATATCGAGTTTCGATGGTTCCAGCTGAAGAGCACAGGGAAAGAAGGGGGAATGTCACTTTTTTTCCGAAAATGAGTTAAGGTTGGCATCAATGTCTCCCTTAGATCTAGTTTCATAATCTTTCTTCAAAAAGGGGAAAAACGCGGAGGAAATGCCTTTTCTAGCCATGTGAGAACTGAAATTTACAGGGAAAAAAGGAGGAACGTCTATGAGGGGATGAAAGAAAGGGGAAGGTCAGAAAAAACGGAAACAAGGAGGAAAGTCATCAGAAATTGGAGTGAGTTCCTGGACTCATGCTACATGAAAAAAGCCCCTTACAAATCGAGACCAATCAGGGAGTTGTTGATCACAGATCAACATTCTCGTACGATCCAACATCGTGAAACTTACAATGGAGTGTTTGTATCAACCATCATTGCTCCTCTGTCGACAAGGCGTATTCGAAGAAGACAAGTTCTCCCTCACGGAACATTTTTCATGCCTCGATGTTTGTACAATGGTGAGTTAATCCCCTACATTTTACAATATCTTTCTATGATACCTATTCCGACAGTTTGAACAATCACATTACGAAAAATAATGGGCACCAACCTATAATGTGTTGGTAACTCACTCCACAGAGTGCTTACCAACTAAACTAGAGATACCATAGAAACAATGTGAGGTATAGCTACCAAGTAACTATTACTTCCAAAGCGATTATAACACTGCGTATACTGAATAAATTACAAAGAATATCAATAAGTAACCAAATTTTAGTGAAGTTCATTTTTCTTTAATTTTCAGCCCGACGTCCAATTTCCTTCGAAAAATACCAAGACCTTCTGCATTTACTTCAGTTCTGTCTAACGATGAAATCTAGAGAATATTTCTCCAAACTCCTCCACAAAAAGAAGGGAGAAGCAGGAAAAAACAAGAAGGCGGTCGAAAACAAAAAACAAAAATGAAAAAGTGGCATTCCTCCTTTTTTCCCAGTCTGTAATAACATTTTTGTGTTTTTTGCTCAATAAAATCATTTTTTAGCATAACGTTTCTTTAAAGTAACATCCTTTCTTTATTATTCATCTAAGGATAGATGAACAATTGCGGAAAATGAAAGGGACCTCTGGTGTGATAATCTTCAAAGTCTGTGCGAAGGTTCAAACTTTAAATTTCACTTATCTCAGAATGATAGAAAAGTGACATTCCCCCTTTTTCCCCTGTGGTCTTCAGCTTTAAGCGCTCCGGTTTTGGCTACTTATTACAATATACATCACTATACAGTTATACCTACTACAGTCCTCATATTTATGTTTACTGCAAAAAAAGAAGAAGACTATGAATGGATATTGTCATATCTACATCAATCATTGCTGCTATTAGCAATATTGACCGATTCATAGCGATTTTAACCTCAAAAAATTTTGACCCCCCCCCCCCCCCAAAGCTGTGAAAAATGAATTTGATGTATGAAATAATATTTTTTTGTCTCAAGGTATCTATACACTTTCTGTAAAGTTATATACATTTTAGGTGAATTGAGCTGTTTTCGCCCATTTTGACCGCCAACAACGAAAATTTGACCCCTAAATCAGATTAAAATAAAATTGGAAGTCCAGTTCATCAAGTCTAGTGATCATATTAATAATATCTTTGCAAAACCTTATTTGCCCTATCACGGCCCATGGAAGGAAACTATACCTAAGCCTCCCAGTATGAACACAACATATTATTCCGTTTCATAACCGTCAGGGTGATCTGTCATAAAAATCCTTGTGTACCTACCCGTGGGAACAGGAAATGAAGAAAATGTGACCTCAAGCCCCATTTCTCTTCTCACCGAATGGATGTGCCTCCTTAGTATAATATATTCTGAAGAAAAAACTCCTTTACAATTTCAAGGTTGAGAGCCCTCCCTTATAATTCAAGGACATTATATGTCTGCCCAGTCGTTCACGGGGGCCTCGATTCCACATCCTAATGGCTCAGCCAGCTCGTGTCATCTTCAGAATTGAGTATTATCTCCAAATGTGATTCATTGTTTAGGTAGCAGTATTGTGGCTTAGCCGAGAAGCCCTCGCGATAAGGACGATAATTATGTATTAGTCTAGTTATGGAAGTAGCTACAGGTAAAGATATGTACGTATGAATGGACAGTGAAAAACAAATTTTGAAATTATTAATATATGGTGCTTACTAAAATTTATTATAAAACCAACAAACAATTTTTTATTTCAAGAGAAGAAGAAAAGAAATAATCCCACTCTGGTTGTACAATACTATTTATGCTGTGGAATCAGTAGAGAGAGTTATAAACATATTTATGTTATAAACAATGATTCTTACGAAAATATTTAAGGTTTAAACGTCCATAGCGAATCAATAATTTGTTCATTTTTAGTTTTGTTGTATGAGATCGAACCTAGGCACTTGCAGTTCCAACATTAACAATCATGTACATAGGTACCTACCTACCTAACATGTATGTCTACTGGTTCATTAAATTTTCAGTAATGAACCTTTGTTTTTATACATACTGTATGTATTTGCACAGTGGCTACCTACAATTTCAGTAGTTCAGTAGTGAACTGAAATGGTGGGCGATTTTATTAAGTCAAAACTTGACATCATTGATATTTTCATTAAATGGAAAACCATTTTATAACAGATGTTATACAGGGTAGCCTCTCTTTCATAAAGAAAATCGTTAACTCAAGAACTAGGTATACCTAATATTTATATGTTGGTTTATTATTTTCAATGATGACCGTTTGGAATCGAGTGTTAAGAAAAATCAAAAATCAAACCCCCCTCTCCAAATTTGATCGGAGCCTTGCCTGTCCAGCTGTTCGTTCACGGTAAGGCCCAGAAGTTTGCACCGAAAAGCTTAGTCAACGTGATCGTGAATGAAATCCAGCACAGATATCATTGCAAGGTAACAGCTGATTATAATCACGCATGGCTGTATCAAATCGAGTCTGTTGTTTCGTGGTATTGTTTCATTTGGAGAATGATGGTTTCGGATTCTGTTGATAGGTACTTTTGTAACTTGAACAAACGTTATGCTTCATGAATAAAAAAACGCTGCAAATCCCTGCACAACGGTTTATTATTTTGTACAGAATACCCTCCTGTTACTTACAGATCACAGGTCTCCGTAAAGATAACCCTTCTATATAACATTATGTGCTATGTAGGTTAGTACCTAACCCCGTACTCGTTACTAGGTACCTACCTAAAACGTTGTTTAATAATTTACCTGTATAGGTTCCCCTTCTACGTAGATAGAATAATGAACCGTTGTGTAATAGGTAATTTGCCCATCAATAATACTTCAACGTTTGTTCAAGTTGCAAAAGTACCTATCAACAAAATCGAGCCCCTTCATGGTAGATTAGCCGTTGTGTAATAATTGACCGTTGTGTAACACATTACCGTGGTGTAACAATTTACCGTTGTGTAATAATGTGACGTTGTGTAATAATTTGCCATTGTGTAATAATTTACCCATCAATAATGCTTCAACGGTTGTTCAAGTTGCAAAAGTACCTATCAACAAAATCCAGCCCCTTCTGGGTAGATGAGCCGTTGTGTAATAATTTACCGTTGTGTAATAATTTGCCATTGTGTAATAATTTACCCACCAATACAATCCGTTGTAAGTTAGTTTACCATCGTGTAGTAATAATTTACCCATCAATAATACTTCAACGTTTGTTCAAATTTCACTACCTATCAACAAACTCCAAAAGAGCCATCATTTTTCAAATGAAATAATATCACAGAACAACCAACTCGACCTTATACTCCGCCTATAAAATCAGGTGATCCCTAGCAATGATTTTATCTCCGGCCAATTTCCTATTGTCGGCGCGTCCCTGGTGACGAGATTTGGTCTGATGTATACAATTTCATCCACCCTGGTATCGAAAATGCCTGTCGGTGCAAACTTCGGGGCCTTACTGTGAACGAACGGCTGGGCGTACGGTGCTCCGGGTGGTCTTAAAAAACTCCCAAGTTCGAGAACTATTTAAAACCGTAAAAAAATTCACGTAAAAAAAGGTATAGGCGTTTTGAAAATTTCAACTCCTATTTTGAACCCCTTAGAGATGACTGACAGTAACGTCGAGCTTCGAGGACCAACTAGACCCCGAACGGAACCTATAACCCGAATTTCATCAATTTTGGTTCATGACAACTAAGAAAAGTGGCCTGTACGGCGTACGGCGGACAGGCAGAAATATTTTTATTGCAGTTTTGGATTCTACATATTTATCTTGAAACGTAAACCATCAAATTTTGAGGGGGGTAAGAATTTTTTTTTTCATGTTCAATTCCAATGGTTCATTATTGAAAATAATAAACCAAAAATTAATAGAATAGAATAGAGCAAATAGTATTCTTGAATCCACCGCATATTTATGCAACTGTAATTGCCCGACCGGCTCCTCCATTTAGGGCTGTCCTGATGGGGGGAGCACCCTCGTGGGTAGGTATTGACCACAGAAAACAGTGATCTACACGGAAGGGGAATACAGGTAAATAATAAACCGTAGCGTAATAATCTGCAGCGTTGTTTCTCTACTGGAGGTCGTTGGAGACTGGCCTTGTGATTTGACGGTCGCAACAAACTTTCAAATTCTGGCCAAGCCGTGTATCCTTGGATGTCCACATGCATTTATTCATCAGTGGTAAGTACAGCAGTGTTAACCTTATCGAGTTTCAGATGAAGCTCTATGGATTCAAGTGCGTCTTAACCTATGTTGTGTTTCAAACGTGTATATAAACGCAAGTTTCAAATTCAATACCAAACTTTTATACCCATCAAGCATAACATTCCGTTACTTTCTACTCAATTTTCATGAAAATCAAATAATCACGGGATACATTCAGGGTAACCAACATTTAAGGACCACCAAAATATCTACCTTAAGAAGGGGGTTTTGAAAAAAATAGTGTCAAACGGTCCCCTTAGTTTTTTGTGTTTACTCTGAGTATGACATTTCTGCGCAAGTGCGCATGCGCAAAATGTGCGCAATACACACTAACTTTGTTTCTTAAATGGGAGCTCCTATTTTTTTATTGCAAATTCGAATTATACTTAGGTAACATTTCATGAAAAAAGCTGCAAATCCCTGCCCAACGGTTTATTATTTTGTACAGAATACCCTTCTGTTACAGATCGCAGCTCTCTGTATAGATAACCAGATAACCCGTCTAAATAATATGTACTAGTCTATACATATTATGTAGATCGCAGACCCTCCGTAGGTTAGTACCTAACCCCGTACTCGTTACCAGGTGCCTATCTAAATCACGAGTTAAATGTTGCTAAAATAATTCTGTCGATGACAAACAGTAACTAAAATGGCAAAAAGAAACGCAAATAATTAAGTTCTGAAGGAAAATTGTTGATGTGGAGTGAAATAGGTGCCCCTTCTGCGTAGATCACTGTTTTCTGTGGTCAATACCTACCCTCGTGGTCAAGTATAATGAACCGTTGTGTAATAACTTGTCCATCAATAATACTTTAACGGTTGTTCATGTTGCAAAAGTACCGATCAACAAAATCCAGCCCCTTCTTGGTAGATGAACCGTTGTGTAATAATTTAACGTTCTGTCATAATTTACCGTTGTGCAATAATTTACCGTTGTGTAATAATTTGCCGTTGTGTAATAATTTACCATTGTGTAATAATTTATACCCATCAATAATACTTCAACGTTTGTTCAAGTTTCAGAAGTAGGTACCTACCAACAAAATCCAATAGCCCATCACTTATCAAATGAAATAATATCGCAGAACAACAAAATCGACTTCATACAGCCATCCTTGATTATAATCAGGTGCTGCCTAGCGATGATATCCGGGCTGGATTTATACCGTTTGATTCACGATCGTGTTGACGAAGCTTTTTGGTGCATTCGAACGGCTGGACGTACGAACTAAATCACTCGCGACGAAATCGTGGAAACCCATTTCAAAGAAAAACGGAGTTATTGAAAAATAGTCTATTTCCACTAATACATTGTGTATTAGTGGAAATAAATACGAAGAACGAATAAATACGAAATAAATACCAAGAACAAATACGAAATAAATTCGTGATAAATCAAGAGCTTTCCAACGAATGGAAAACGATTTTTGTCCGATGAAAATGAAAGAAGTTTCATTTCCCTAGCAACTACTCGGTTGTACGTGAAAATCATCGTTAAAATTTCGTGACACTTCCGCGTTACCCATCCCGCGTGTTCCATGCTAAAAACCATAATACCTTTCTATCGAAAGTTTTCGAGATACGGCGTTCTGGCAAAACTTGGCTGTAAAATCAAAACAGTGCTTCGCGGTCGGCATCGGTATGCTTCTGAAGGGTGTGTTTGTTTGATGTCATTAAAAACCTTATGGCATTATCGCTTTGTTCTGTCATACCTTTCATCCATCATTCAAAACAACATCCATGAATAATGCTCGTGAATATGAGGCGCCCTCGGTTTCCTCGGGCATCTCGGGAATTCTAAAAAAAAGTCTGGGAAGAGATTGCTACACTACCTAAGAAGAACTTGCCACAGGCTTGCGACAGGGAAACCCCTGGTTACAAGTTGTTATTCGAATGCTACTCATCAAATTTGTATGTATGCGACCTATCAAAATTCGTATGACGTGCAGGCCGTACCTAGAGCTTGATAATGTATACATAATATGCGCTGGCCCCGTTTAACCCGCGCCGATTCGATTTTTAAATGAGAATTTCGTTAGTACGACTGAGCCAGTTCCGAGAAGCCTAGAAAACATTGATGTGCTATTTAAAAAAAAGTACTTACCTACTTACTCTACTTATTTTGATATTGTTTAAAATGTTTTTCTATTTATACATTTTTTATTTTTCTATTATTTAAAACAAAAAATTTACGGACTGGCAGTTTTATAAGGATAATCATTTATGGGCCGAGGAAACAGATATCGTCAGAAAGTACTAGTAGTACCTAGTAACTTTTTATTGTAGAAGATCACAGTAAGGACTTGTTGTTCCGATGATTGGTTCATCTTTGAACGATATACTGAGAATTAGGGCTTATACGCCAATCGGTAATGGCATAAATATTTAACTCAAATCTCCCGAATCTCTCACCACTTAAAATACCTAAATCTCACCAAAATCTAGTTTTGGTGACCAGGGAAGTATTGGAAAAGCTCAGCGCAATATTATTAGTTGTCCGTCGTCTGTGGCAACTGAAGTTTCGTAGTTTTTGTTGACTAGAGGGGTTGCTATCTACCTCCAGCACAAATTCAAAATCTGTAGCCTACTTTCCCAACTTCCACCCATCATTTGCAGCTATGGATCCACAAATCGGGGAGTAGGCTCTTTGTCTACAGAAGTTTGATCTGCTTGAGAGTCCTGAATTGCTGGTGCTGCATGGAGTTCAAGAGAGCTCGGCTGAGGTCTACACATCTCTTGTTTTGCTGCTCGTAGTCTTGAGTCTCGTCTGATACTGTCAGGTCCGGCTTTCAGTTCGATAATCGTATACATACGTGACAGTGGGGCTTATGCAGGGTGCCTTGCTAAGAATGTACCCCCACCTAATTCAATAACAACTCTGCAAAGTCCTTGTCACATGGGTTTATTATTCTCGACTGAATAAGGCAGGATTGGGACCTCACTGACGAGATCCAGAAAGCTATAAAATAAATAAGTTTATTAAAAAAAAAAAAAAAAAAAAATACATGAGAGTAGTGAGGTTGTGCCCAGCCTGGTTCAACACTAAACGCTGGCACCATATTATCTGGGATCTTTTTGGATGAGAGGTTGTGCCTGGCAAGTTCCAACACTCAAGGCTGTCACCTATTCCAGGATCTTTTAGGTTGAGGAGCGAGAGAGGAGGAGTGAGGTAAGAGAGTAGTCAGCGACTGGAGGATAGCGTAGAATGGCTAGAAAGGCGAAGGAGGCGAGTTTTTATAGCCCTGAGGGCTATCTCCCTCCGTCCTCCAGCTAGTGGAGGATGGTGGGGATCCCCACTAGGTTCCTAGGTGCTCCTGCGTCTTTCGTCCCCAATTCTATGAGTTTATTTGCGAGATATAATATTTACAGGCTTACAAGGAGTGGTTCTGGGAGGATACCACGACAATGAGTAAACTAACAATGGTCAAAGAAAGAAAAATACAAATAAACATTACGGCATGGTTAATGAAACCGTCTGCCGGAGAATCAGGTCTTCACTAATTACAGGTATTAACACGTTACTGTGGAATAGTATGAGGTGAAATAAAAGAAAAGAGAGAGTGTGAGAGAACATAAATCGTCTTGGCCTAGAAATTAAACTGCTCAACCAAGAAGTGTCTGTACCGCCATGCAGCTTTACAACATTTTATTACGCAAGGCCATCCCAGCTCCCCATCTAACAGTGAAATGGCCCGGTCTCTATCCAGAGTCCTACATCCAAAAGCCGACCATCTAAATTCTCCAAGGACCGGGCAAATGCAGAGGAAGTGGTACACATCCTCCCGCTCTCGGAGATTGCAGAGGGAGCACTCTTCCCTTGGTCTGGAGCTGGAAGGCCTTCCATTGAGCAGCTCGCATCGCAGCTTGAAGAGCCATCGAGCTTCTTACAGCCCCACACCCACCGTCGGTCATAGGACACTGGCACACTTTATTTGCGGATCTAGTTCCCTATAAAGAGTGTAATTCTCAGACTCGCTCGCCCTGAGTCAAAAGGCTGCAGTTTTTTTCTTGTCGGTAACCCACCAAATTTTTCCCACATTAGCTTTTAGCTGCACCGCATCAAATGGCCCCACCAGAAAGCTATATTTGACGGTTTTAAACTCGAATTTTAGGTTGCTATTTCTGAAAAATTATTTTCGATCAGTGAAAATGTCATTGACCTATCTTGATTCACCTGTTAATAATACCTAAACTGTTAATATACAAATTTCTGGTGATTACAGCCATTTCACAGGTTTTATACTCATAGGTATTGAATTTTGATTGTTAAAACTTCGTTAGACCCTCAATCCTTCACTCAGTGGTCAAAATCAACTCCATATTTGGTCTCCTAGCCCTGAAAAACATGGAAAACGCTATACCTACCACAAGCCCAAGTTCACTAAAACCTCAAAAATACCTCATTTTGCACCCATTTTTCACATAAATAACACCCGTGGGTGTTTTCCGATCGGGCTGCCGAGAGGGGACACAACCAGGGCCCAAATGGAGCCTGTGTCCGAAAGGACGATTTTTTTTAGACCGAAAATTAAGGTAGACATCGATGATACGGCGGTAGGTTCAAATATACCTAACATTCGACGCACGTGCGCATACGCAAAACTCACGAGTTTTACTCTTTTTCAAATAAGGACAATTTTTTATTGTAGAATTGGATTTTACGCGAAATGCCCCACTGCTCTAATTTTTTAGGAGTACAGACTCGCAGAGTGTGCATATTACGCCCTCCAAAACTTCCATCGCTGAACAATGTTGCACCTGATTTTTTTGCAGTACTAAAATAACTCTGGGGGGTGGGGGTAAGTACGTTTCATTTAATGAAACGTACTTCAGTCTCCCATTTATATTTCACTTAAAAATAAAAATTCCGCTTTCTCTGTTACCACCCATCATGTTGCTACAAAATGTCATTACGAGAGAAATATGTAACACGAATATAAATATCTCAACTCACCAGTACAGAAGCACCAGCAGTATGGGGGCACCATTATGGAAGCGAATTAGGGTTAGAAGTAGATTCCTTTAAAGTAGGTAAGTAGGGTGCCCCCTTAAACGTCACAATTACCTAACTATCGAAACTAATAATCAAAACTCGTAGAATTCCTTCGTGGTGATGATATTTCTGTGGAAATGTGACAACATGTTTCACTTACCTACGTACTGATTGTACCTATTCATAAACGGTAGAGAGTCCAGTAAGTAAATAGGTAATAATGATTTTAGTGGATGAAGAGTAGGGTAAGTATTTATTAATTTTCTGGGAGGAAGTTTCACCGCGTTGACATTAAGGACCTTTTACGTTTCGTTTTTTTTTGGATTTCAACGCTAGAAACGGTATAAAAAATCCAAAGTGGTGCCAAAATGTCAATAATATCAATAGAAAGGAGAGCTCGTAGGTCAGAATTTTCTGGGCATTCTTAGGGGTCAAATTTCAAAGCTTAAGTGTCAAAAATAGCTAGGAAACGCGTTTTTGGAGGATTTAGATGAAAATTACCATCCTAATGGGGCAAATTCGGAATCAGCGCGAAATTTCCTACAAAAATGATTCACCAAACATGAAAAATGTCCATAGTTCAAAAGTACCTACAATTGGTTAAAATAGACCTAGAAAGAATTTGGCTGTAACTCATTTCTGTCGATCCTAATCGTCAAGTGAACCTCATATTTCGATTCAGCACGAAACAGCACATGAAGACTGAGATCATCCCTCCAAAGAATTAGAAGTTTTCCCCACTGTGCTTCGGATCCTGTCACTAGGCATTTGGATGCTGACTGATTATTATTGTTGATTTCTCTTGAACAAACCACCTGTCTCTCCCACCCTTTTCATTATTGCCTTTATTTTTAAATTTTTGTTCAAGCTCAGACTGTTAGTTTATTTTATCGTTTTGAACAATTCCGACCTGCTTGTTCTAGTCATTGCAATCGTGTTTTTTTTCTTAGACGTCCTTAATCGTTCCTTAATCGTCTTGTGATTCATATATTATGTTCATGTGTAGTTTTGTCTACGCCCAATGAAAGTTATTACTAGCGCCATCAGAAGTTGAGTTATGCAAACCCACATGCTTTTTGAGTATTGCGGGTTCAACAGTTTCCATCCATAAGCTTTTAGGCGCTTTACTCCTAGTTTCACATGGATCGTAAAAAGCGTTGTAGTGTCCATGAACCTGATCAAAACAAGAAAGAGACGAGCTCGCATTTTGATAACTGAGGGATTTTGATAAGTCAGTGAGAATTACACAATCAAGAAAGACACTTCTCGTTCTTTCACTTCAACCGGCAGACCGGTACCGAAACTTCAGGTTTTGGAGTTGCGGTAATGGACGAAGACCAGGTACGATTAATTATATACTTATATGCACTTATAATACACCTATCATGCATCAGTAGGTTAGCTGACTTGTTACATAAGAGCTCCTCATTCTCCGTTGAAAACTAAATGAATCATAATAATGATAATGATGATCTGAATGTGCGATTTCATAGATTTTCTTTGTATAAATAACTGACAGAGAAATGCTCGAAAATATCTAGTAAAGATGAAATAATTCCTACCTAGTGGATTTGAGTCAAGCAGATGGACGGACGTACCTAGATAGCTTTTTTCTGATGAAACCCAGGTACTAGCTCCCAGGGCTAGCTCCTAGGTACTATTATTAGGTATATTATATGAGATTAGCCTATATTAGGTACTATATGGGGGCTATATTATTATTGTCTCAGTGCCCCATACTTGCAGGTAGCTACCGTTTGGTGTCTACCGATTAGTGAAGTTAAGTTAGAAGTATGGTATTCCGACTGTGTCCTGTGCCTTGTACCTACCCCAGAGAAGCCTGACAGTTTCTAGAGCGAACATGGAGAAAAGGTAGATGAAGGGCTCGAACAAGAATTACCTACGGTCTCTGTCTCGCGAACCAACGAAATATACTTTTTTAAATGCTACCTGCCTGGCACGATTTTGGAAAGGTACCGAATGGATTCGAGATGAAATGGAGCTAGGTAGGTATATTTTTTATGAGTTACCTAATCCATACTATATTCTTCAGTTGCCAAAATGCACAGCATTACAACCAACCGTGCTATATAAGTACCTACCTAATAACTTAAGAGGATGAAGTTCAAAAGTGACGACATAGATCGTAATATGTAAATCACGAGTCCTGCAATTAGGCAGGGTATAAATTCTTGGTCGATTTGCAAAATAAAAGATGCCCCGCTTTTCTATATTCTTTGGAAAGGGAAAGTGGCTCCCACACCAGGCACCTGGTTTTGTATAAATGTTACTTCGTAATATTGTGTAGGTTACATAATGATTTACAAAGGAGAGATCTATAAATAGTCACAGCTTGAGACTCTGTGGTTGTGAAGAGGTTTATTGATCACGAACTGAAGCTGCTGGCCTAAGTTTCGGAGCCTTTCAGTACAGACTCGGGAAAAAATTCCTTCTGTGTGGGTCCTGGACTTGAGACTCTGAAATCACTCTACTGTATTCATTTGTCTTCATTTCTTACTCGGGTCCTGCAATTATGTAGGATAGGTAGGTAGGTACCTAATGCTAGTTGAAGAGTGGTGTAGTAGATTTTTTGAATTTTGGTCCAGGCTCCGGCCTCGCATTCTTCGCACTAATATGGTAGGTTGCTACCTACCGTTTTATGCAGGGCCCTCTTGCCCCTGTAGCTGTGCAAGTTCGGGGCTGTTGAAAGTTTTCTACGTTCTTACGTAACCGTCTTCTTCATTACTCATACGCCTTTGGCACAATGCTCATTCACGCGCACACGTTTTGCAGTAACGTATCAAGAAGCTGTTTTTTTTTCTCAATGATTACATCATTTTGGTTTGAAACGGTGGTCCACCTAATTCGGTAAACCCACTCAAATTGTTTTATAGAGCTCTCACGAAAATAAATAAATAAATGCCCTCTCAATTTCTTCTAAAAAATTAATCTGAAGTCTAAATTTGATGAAAATGCTGAAATTTCTACTTCAACAACGTTTCGTCTATTTGGGCCTTTTTAATTTTTCTTTTACAGAAACTATCGATTGAGCATACCAACATATCCTACCCAATCCTACCTACTCAGCCTACTGAGCCTGTGACCGAGCTTGGTTAACTACGCTATGTCACTTGGTGGTTGAGATTGGGACGGCGACTATGGTCCGTTGTCGGTTCGAATCCCAGCGTCCCTTGTCCCAGCCTAGGGAGATGAGGCAATAGGTAGCTAAGAGGGAAATTATTGAATGACGTGAAGCCTCCCCAGCCTGAAATGGCTATTCACTTTACTCAAACTGGGTACCCTTAAGTGTACGGCAGCATCAAACATTTAACCGCTTTTAACACTTTCTTATATTATTTTTTTAAACCAACAATTTATTGTCACCTTCCCCTATTTCTGCTAATTTTATGTAATTTATTCAAGTATACTGAACGATTTCTAAGTTTAAAATCTCAGCGTTTGAAATTAATTTTTAATAAACAAGTTTTCTAAGCTATGGAATAGTATTGCTTCCTCACTGCCCTCTAGGGAACTTTGTATTCGTGCAAGAGTCAACAAAAATTCATGTCCCTCCTTCAAAATGAAAATTTCCGCTCGCATTTTACGTGACCATATTTGGTTCCCTGGTCAATTCCTTGTCCCGGGCAAAAATATACGGAATAGTGGTCGTAATCAGTCGAATTTCGGAGGGTAGGTGCGGGTTTGGCGACAGATGGTCCCATATCAAATTCATTAAAAAAGTACTGTAACTTTCATTTGTGCGTGCACAAACGTGAAATCTTTGTAAAGTTCGTAACTACCCTAGAAATCGTCGAAAAGAGCTAGGTGCAAAATAGTACCATAATGGTTACTTATGGATTTCATCATATTCGGACTGTAACATCCGGATGCGCGTGCGCGAACACGAAATGTAGGCCAGTTCTTTGTAACATCCGTAACTAATTACCCGAAAATTATAGTCGGAGTGAGTTGAAGTTTGGAGGTTAGGCGCAGGTTGCAGCACAGGTGGTCCCATAGCAAATTCATTGAAAAAGTACTGTAACTTTTGCCTGCGCATGCGCCAACGTGAAATCCTTCTAGAGCCCACAACTACCCTAGAAATCGTCATGAAGCGATGAGGTTGGAAGGGTAGGTGGGAGTTGGGCCGCAGATAGTCCCGTATAAAAGTGCAGTGCCTTTCGTCTGCGCATGCGCAAACGTGAAATCCTGGTAGAGCCTCTAACTACCCTACGAATTGTCGTAATGCACTGAGATGTGGAGAGTAGGTGGGGGTTAGGTGTCGGTTGTTTTTGTCACAGTCAAAACTCCAGAACTACTTGATTAGTATTAGTGAAATTTCCAGGGATTGTGCGTGTAGGCCCTTATACGGCCCCCTATGAATATCATTGCCGTCGTACCAATGGTAGCTCTACAATTGAGATAATCAAAAATCAATATTTTACCAATAGTTTTATCAACTGATTCTATACATCCATGTTACAATAAGTGAGGAAGCCCGCCCACCTTGGCAGACTTGTTTTCGTCTCCATAATTTTTGGTGATTATTTAGCCACGATTTCGGCAGAATTTGAGCGGTTTTTGATTGATGTTTGCTAACTCTGTCCCATTTCTTTCATTTCAAAAATTGTTATATTCAAGTTTATGTCTTTTTTGTAATTAAAAACATTTTGTATAATACACTCATCATAGATGGGTCTGTCGAGCAAAAGATCATCAGATACCCCTCCTATAGCACCTTTTCAGAAAGCACTCGCCGAGATCTTTTACTTAAGAAAATAAAACAGGTGAAATAGCCCATTGACAATAATTTGCAGCGTTTTCAAACAGTTATAACTCGGCTTCTGCTTAACCGATCGGGTTCAGCCCCAGTGAACCAGTATGCCTAATTTCAGTTCTTTAAACCCTCTCTAACCTACTCTTAAAAACTGCCCCCCCCCCCCCCCCATTGAGGAGCGGGGAACAAAAGGCACTTCTTTGGAGCATAACGACTGTATTTGCAAACTTTCAGCTCTATCCGTTATGTCTTGTAGTTAGTGCCTTGTAGTTAGAACCCCGTTTTCAAAATAAGAGGTGTTTTTTAAAAGGAGGGTGATTAAAAGTGAAAATGCGGCAAAAAATGACGTATCAGGTCTATTGACATCTGATTGGTGGAGCAAAGCTTCTGAGGTTCTCAATGCTGCCCAAGAACCCAACATTAGGAATGGCAAACCTTCCTGGCAATGTTCAAGAACATTTGCTGTGACCTTTCATGAACTCTGTTTGATTTGAGATTTTTCAGTTTATTTATAAATTTGTTGTTCCATCCATCCATCCATCCCGGTTCTGTACATCGTTTTAAAGAGATGCTCTAAGTGGGATTTGAGTTGAACTACTCGGCGATTTACCTGATTTGTCATTCCTAGTGGGAACTTGGAAATTCAAATTTCACACTCCTCTTCTGCCCTAGGCTTTCCGACTCCACACCTCATTATGTGGTCAGTTATAAGTAATTTCCGTTATTGAACAGAATTTTAGCAAAAAATGAGAATTTTTAACCCGCGAAAATTGCACATTCTGGCACCTGATTGTCCCAAGGGTTTGGTACATCAGGGGCTCCTCGAGAATGGGTGTACGAAAAATCAACACCAGAGATCCCTAGGGGGCGTAGTTGGGGCGGTAAAAACCTTACTTGTTCTGTCGTGTAAACAGTGTTCTTGGTCGCTTTCGAGTTTTTCTGTTTTCTCTCCCGCGTCACTAGATTTTAGGTAGGTAGTTGATGTTTCTTTCATCATTGATGGATGTTGAATATTTTATCAGGGGAGCAGGTTTGAGCAGAGAGTGGGCGGTTGCGAGGGTTGATGCTTCGCCCACCTGCATTTTCCACTTCGAATAACAAGTACATAGGTACCTAGTATAATCTCTAATCAACGTACAGCAATATTACATCACCTCCTGCTGTTTTAATCCTATTTATACCCTTTAATCATATTTATATCCTGTTTATATATATATAAACTTTCTACAGCCCAGCTCACGTGTAGACTGCGCTTGATTACTATGGCCTGTTGATTTCAATGTCCTACCCTTCTCTTAGATGGATGTTCCGAATGTGTTGGAAGGTATCTGCTTATTTCGGTACCACCTAGGTTTCACCAATCTGGGCAAAGAAGAAAGTAAATAGTTACCGACCCGATTTTCAAAACACCTTACTATTTTGAGTAGAGATTTACTCCATTTGTAAAAAATAAAAATATGCTTGAGATTCCTTCGCACTGGCTTTTTCTGACGGTTACCTTACTCCTAGAAAACAGTGAAGGGGCCCTTATACGATCGAAAAATTTGACAAACTTGACCTCTTGGTTTTGTCAAACTAGCGCACTAACCTTCAAACCTGAGTTTGCCAGTCAGACCACTTCAGTTTGTCAGACCATTTAAAGCCTAGTTGCCGTAGTTCATTGTCGTGATAAGGAAGTACTAACTTAGACAAAGCGTTTCTTGCATTGACTGTCGCGATGTGTATTAAACATAAGACGTTGGCCAAGAGAATGGTTAAAACTCAGAGATTAATACATATAGGTATGTTGAGTAGTAGGATATGAGTAGGTCTACCCATGAGCATTTTGTGAAGGCAAAGGTAAGGTAAGGGTAGGTAATTGGTAAAGGGTTGATGGTTTGGTAATCCTGTAAATTTGGTTTGGTGGTTTGGTGGAACCAGATGATTATGCCAACTTTCTCCGTATGGATTTTAATACATGAATAATTGTTGATATTACTTAGCAATTATTAACGTTATTACTCTTATTTAGGTAAATTGCGTATATAAATTATTTTGGTTTCCTCAACAGGGAATTTGTGGAAATTTTTTATTTTTAAGCAAATATTCAGAACTTTTGGAAAGATGGTAATTTGAAGCCCATTTTCAAAAATAAGAGGGTGATTAAAAGTAAAAACGACAAGAAATGACATAGGTATCAGGTCTGTTGACAACTGATTGACTGTTGGCCCACGAAGGCAGAGCTGGCAGAGCAAAGCTTCAGAGATGAAGGTTCTCAATGCTGCCAACATACTAAAATTAGAAATGGCAAACTTTCCTGGCAACTTTCAAGAACCTTCTGCTGTGTCCTTTTGTGAACTCAGATTTATTTTTAGATTTTTTATTACAATTAATTTTTAAATTCATGGTTCTATCCATCAATCCATTGCAGTTCTGTACATCATTTGAAGTGATACACCAGCGCTCTAAGCTGGATTTGAGCTGAACTGCTGAGCAATTTACCTGATACGTAATTTCTAGCAGGAATTCAGAAATTCAAATTTCACACTCCTTTAACGCCTATACTGCCCGACATGAACACCTCATTATGTGGTCAATAAGTGTCGTTATTGAACAGAATTTGGCCAAAGAAGAGAATTATTTGTAACCCACGAAAATCGCCCATTGTGGTAAATCGCAATAAAATGAAATAAACAATAACAATAATTCTTTTTTAACATTCTCTTTACTGCAACTTGGCGCTTACACTAAATAATCATCTGTCATGATTAAAATAAATGTTCCGATTTAATAAATACTTGAACAAGTTTGCCAGGACTGAAGTGATAAGTAAAGATAATGACAATGGAGTGCAGTGTTGATGTTGATGGCTCAACTTACACCTGTTGGCTGGTTGGCGAACACCTCGTGTTTGTGTTGCGATGTGTTTGTCAAGCATACCGTTATTCAAAATTTCAGACACATCAAACAAGAAGGATGTTCGGCAAACACGTCAAATAAAGGCACCTACTGTCCAATTTTCTTTCAAACTCGTCAAGTTTGTCAAACTGTTTGATCGTTTACAGGTCCCCTGTAACATTTTGATACGCATTTGAGAAGGGTTTGATAATGGTTGGGAATCGAAAAGACATTGCGCGACCAGTTCTCGTCCATCCGATTTTTTGGGACCTGAATGACGATAAGAAAACTGGCTTTGGATAGTGAGGAAAACACTGAGAACAGCTGGTCGTGGATACTATCCAATATCTTTCTGATGGTCACTGCGAACAAACCTATGTACTACCCTGTACTATGTCTTCTAGAACCTTGTACCTGCTACCCGTGCACTACTGTACTCATTAGAAATTGGATTCAGTGCACCCAGTTGGTGGGTCGCCAATTCTGATAGAATGTTTTTGGTAATTATCTCAGTGGTTTTGTCAGTGGGCCTAAAAACCCATGGTTTAGGTCGACCATTTTCCTAAAACGGTGATAGGTACCGAAATCTGACACTGATCTTACAAGTAGCTTGCCTTTTTTGTACATTAAGTACAAGTGATAGGGGTATATATACACCTAGGTTTCTTTTTTGAAATACTGTTACAACTAGAAAATCTGTTCACATAGTTTTAGAATTAAGTTTCCTGCAAGTACGCATTTTAATTATTAGAATGCATGTTTCCTTGATTTTGCAGTATCAAGAGGAGGACGGCGTTGAGGTACCACTTGAAAAACTGTACTCAGCTCTTATAGAATGTTTTGGAGTCATAATTTGTGGGTAAGATAATTTTCGTCTTCCTGTTTAATCTGTTTACAACTGCCAATACAACAAAACCCAATCCTAGACCTGTAAAGCCACTAGTAACTACCCAGTAGAGTAGCAGGCAAGTTTTTATTGGTGCCAGGGGGGCTTTCATAAATTTATGTTTAAGAACCAAAAATTGCAACCATGTATCATGTTTTCACGCGACTCACCACTATGCATTGTGCGCGAAAAGAATTGACGCTCAAAATTGACTCGCAAAATCGACCCGCAAACGATGCTAGTATCCCAGGGCTCGTTTCCACGCGACTCTCCACTATGCATTGTGCGCGAAAAAATTTGACGCTCAAAATTGACGCGCAAAATCGACGCGCAAAAAATGTTAGTATCCCAAGGCTCGTTTCCACGCGACTCTCCATTATGCATTGTGCGCGAAAAAAGTTGACGCTCACAATTGACGCGCAAAATCGACGCGCAAAAAATGCTAGTATCCCAGGGCTAAAACATGATACATGTTAATAATACAAAATGTGAGGTCTTAGCATTCTCAAAACGTTAAAACAAGAGTTGGTTGGTATTGGTAGTCACCTGCTGACTAAGTTCGTATTATGTTGTCATTTTCAGTTATATCGCCGGGCGGGTCGGTCTGATCAAAGAACAGCAGACCCACGGCCTGGCCATGTTTGTGGGGACTTTTTCACTCCCCTGCCTCATCTTTATCTCGTTGGCAACACTGGACCTTTCGTCAGTCAACTGGTACTTCCTCCTTTCTGTCTTTGTCTCTAAAGCCATCGTGTTCGCCTTCGTTCTCCTCATCACCCTTCTAGTCACACGACCCGTTGACCCAGGAAAGTCGGGTCTATACGCCATATTTTGTACTCAAAGCAATGACTTCGCTATTGGGTTTCCTATTGGTGAGTATTGCATTCATGTATATGAGATACCTTCACAATCCTTGTATAATGTGACCTTCACAATCCTTGTATAATATGACTGACTCATTGGTGGAGCGAAAAGAGAGATGAGCTCTTTGGCTTTAGCAGGATGCTGAAGCTATAAGACACCTTATTATTGTTGTTTCACCCTTTAATCCCTGTAGGCTCCGCATGATTCTATCAGAGGTAAAGAGAATCGCTGGTCGGGTAAGCACATGCAAGCTATTCAAAGCCTGTATTTGTGCTTGCCTGAGATGAGAACCAGCGGACACTCTGTGTCCTCCCCCTTCCATCTACTAACTAACTGTAGGCCTACCTTTGTATTTTTCAGCACCCCCTGACATCAAGCTGCAAATTTTAACTTGTACAGTGGTTTCTCATAGGTACCTAAATAATTATTTAATCGGTAATGTTTATTTCAAGGCAGCATCATTTTCTCTAAAACCAGGATAATTATGATGTTATTGGCCTCATTCAAGAAGTTCTAGATCAGGTTTGAGATAAGAAACTGATTTCATGTTGCTCAGCTGTAACCTACTGTGGGTAGAAATTATTGTTCTGTAAGTGGTACTTTCCATTCAGGCAGTGAATAGCGACCCCTATGCTCAGCGTAATATTGTCAAGGGCTGTCATTGAAATAGGCAAAACTCATATAACAACCTGTATGTAGATGAATGAGAACTTTCGTGGGTTGCATTTCCGATATATGGTCTGTATCAGATGTACATCTGTATGATATGTTCTGATTTCTGTGTTCATACTCAGCCGTCTTCATTTTTTTCAGTTTCTACTGTCTATGGGAATTCTCACAAAGACTTCGTAAGCTATTTGTACCTGTTGGCTCCAGTGAATTTGGTGATGCTCAACCCTATTGGATTCACATTGATGGAAATCAACAGAAATAAGAACAGTTCATCTCGGTCTCACCTGCCCCTCAGAGTCATCACGAGCATTGCCACAAATCCCATTGTTTTAATGACAGCATTGGGAATCGCTGGAAATTTCGTATTTTCTCATGAGGTCCCTGATGCATTAGCCGCTTTCTTGAGAGTGAGTGCTTCCAATGTTATTTGAATAAGGATGGATTCACTGAAGACTTTAAGGCTTGATGCATTGTCTGTTAGGTACCTAACTGCAAAAACGGAACTTTTGAATTCGATTATTTTGTTTTTGGTGCTAAAATTCGAATAATGATCATGCAGTGGCACGTGATGCAGGGATAGTTACATGATGTACAACAAATATCATTTGAAAGAGCTCTGTGGTTGTGCTTGCCAGATGCGGGTTGTGGTTGCGGAAAGTAGTTAACTCACAGCGTGGAGCAGATATCTTGTGGTGAACAGGTAGCTAACACATACAAGTACCAATGTTTTTAAACGAATGCTTTCTTCCATTTTTAGGTTTTTGGCTCTGCGTTCACAGCATCTGCTCTGTTCCTGTTGGGCCTCCGAATGGTAGGAAGTGTCAGGAACTTCAAAGGTGAAGCCTTGATGGTTCCGATCTGCCTCATTGCTGTGAAAGAGTAATTATTCATTCAATATTATTTCTCAGATAGACTTCTGTTGAGTGGGAGTTTTCGTAAAATAATGGTCTTGTGAACGAAATTCAAGTATTTATATTGCTATCTATTATTGCTATATTGCCACTAGTGGCGATCTGCAATCGGGGTTAATATTCCCATAATGTCATCAAGTTTTTGTAAGCTTGAATATATTGTTAATTTTACTACTGTTTTTGTTGGCTGTTGCTGCTCAGTGACTGGTTCAGGGGTTCAGGTGAGCGTAGTGTATAACAGCTTGTTCCTCATTTGTTTATTATTGTCCGTCCAAGTACTTTCGTCTCAAGATATCTGGAATTCGAGATCCCTTGAAAAGGCGAAAGTACTTGGACGGACAGTAATATACATAATATGAGGAACAAGCCATAATACATTATCATCACCTCTGAATTATTAACGATATTTATCATAGCTCCTTCTTAAATCTTCTTATTCAGTTTCTTGAGGGAAAACAAAAGTGTCAAAATCGTGACTAACACTTATGTATTATAAGGTGTAGAAACCCAGGTGGTTTTCCCTGTTTCATCTCATAGTAGTCTATTCGATCAAGAACCACAGAAGACATTCAAGATCCATGCACTTCCAAAGACTGAGATATTGACATTAATGTGCATGCCACCTTTTGTAAAAAATCATGTCTTTGTCCAAAAAATACGCTGCTGAACAATCAACTTGGTCATCTGTTGATAATCAGGTAACCTGTCTTGGTCTTTCTTTCGTCAGACTCGTGTTGCCGCTTGTGACCAGAGAGATTTCCAGTGTGATCTTGACTTGGGGTCAAGTTCCAGCCAATGAGAGCACTGCATTCAGCACTTACGGCTTCCTCTACGGGACGATTCCTTCTGCCCCTGGAGTGTTTGTTTATGCGACTAATTATGGATTAGAAGTTAAACTGGTTGGTTTGTTTGTCACAGTCATGGTATGCTGAATAATGGTGCTCTTGTGATGGTATGCTATTTATGTTCACTCTTGTTTTAGATTGCCACGGCTATGGTTGCTTGTACTTTTGTCTCAGCTCCGTTGATGTTCATATCAGCCAAAATGGTTTCAATTTCACATCTGTCCATCTCCAAAACTCTGGCTTCCTTGGCAGCTTTTGAACTTGATCTCAGTATTGTCGGTATATTTGCCTGCGTAAGTTTCCTTAAAATGTCGATCTATGTAGAAATGTCTTGAAACTCGAATTTAACCAAACTTGGTTAACAGTGGCACATTCTCACCTCTAATGCAGCTTTGGCATTTGTATTCTAAGTGAAAGTCTTCATTCTGATTCACGTCTAGTTATGAAGGTGGGTGGTGCAGTTGGCCTAGCAGTGATTTCGGTTTATTATTTTTAGTAATAAACCTCTGGAATCAACCTGAAACAAATTTTTTCAACCCCCATCAAAATTTCTTGGTTGGCGTTTCAAGAAGTACCTATGTAGAATCCGAAAATGGAACAAAAAAATTCTGTGTGCCGTACGCGGCACTTACCTTAACCATTAACCAAAATTAATGAAATTCGGTGTGCAGGTCTCATTTGGGGGTTAAGTTGGTCCACGGAGCACGGCGATACTGCCAGTCACCTTAAGGGGGGAATAATAGGGGTTGGCACGTTCAAAACGCCGTTAGCTCAAAAATGTTCAGTGGGACGGTATGGTTTTCATGATGTTTATAAATTGATTCCGAGCTTCAGAATTTGTTTAGACCACCCGGAGTATTGTTCGTCCATTCTTTCGTTCGTTCACACTAAGGCAGAAGTGAACCGAAAACCTTCGTTAGCATGAGTGTTAACAAGAAAATAATAATGTGTTGCGTAATAATTTGCGGTGTTTTATTTAAATAGTTAAGCATAAAATTTCTTTTTCTTCGATTTTATGGAGGATTGGTTTGGTATTGGGCAATAGGGCTGATATATATTTTTTCAGAAAGATGTTGCCGTGTTAAGGACAAAAAAAAAGAGGATTGTCGGTTGTGTTCTCAAGAGGCTTTAAAAAAAAACCGAGGTTTCATGAAAATGAGCGGGTTGACGTCATTCTGGGAAGCCTTATTATTTTTTGATCTGTAGCTAGCGCAGTCATTTGCATTTCAGTAGGGGCAGTAGTTCCCTAGATGCCTAGATTTTTTTGTCACTATTAATTTTTTCTACTTTGTCCACCATGGGCTTCTCTACTTGGTAATATTGACAGAAGTGCTGTTGATAGACAATATTGCCCACTCGAGATTATGCTGTGGAAAATAAATGTATTTCAACTACTTTTTTACGGGGGGAACTTGTATAATTTTTATTAATATTATTGATGTTTGAATACAGATAATTCTGCTGGCAGTATTCATATTCAAAAGGACAACATGGAGTGCTCCTCAAAAGCTAACCATGTGTTTCGTGCTGTCTCAGGTAAAGTTACCTAGTTTCGACTCAGTAAAAATCATATCTCAGTAAATCGTCATTATTGTTGTTGAAGTTTTCCTCACTGTTTTTCTAACGAAGTATGAAAATTGTTGAATATTGAAGTTGAATGAAAATTGTTGAATTTTTCCTCACTGTATTTCTAATAAAGAATGAAAATTGTAAACCTCCAGCGTATCTAGAACTTGAATATCTTTGCAGCTACTTGGTTGTATTGGGGAAATCATCAGCCATTTATATTGGCCCTACACCCAGTACACGGCCTTTTTCCTCATGAACCTTGGGGACTTAAGCGCAAGGATTTTAACTGCTTGTTTAGCTATTTGTTTGGCGTTCATGGAGTCTCGGAACTATGCTACAGTCAACCATTTTCTTCCCATCTTCTACGGCATTGCTTTAGGGTAAATATTTACTCAATCATCTATTACCATCAACCTTCCTGTGACAGTAAATGCCTAAAATAAATTACGACAATTTTCAGGATACCGGTCTTCCTGATTACTATAGCAAGTCTTCTTGGCGATACAATTCCATCCCCCGAAAGAACCTCATTGGCTGGCAGTACTGTTGGAGAAACTATTGACATTTTTGTTCTATTAGTATCATTGATAGGTATGTTCCATTTCTTTCACTAATAGTGGCCTATAATTATGTTTCCAGCGTAACCTCTACGAGTAGTAGCTAGAGTTCTCTACGCTACAGCTCTGTGTTTAAAAGAAAAGATTCGTATTGTATGAAATAATTTTTATCTAGTATCCACGTGTTGACATTTAATTTTTGCTTAGTCCAATAGGATAGCAGTAGGCATCGCAATAACGGTTGCCGTACTTCGTGTGTAATGAGTTGTTTGCTTTTAGTGAGTGTCGTCTACATGGTGCTGCAACAGAGGTACAAGAGGCGGTATGCCAGGTATCTTGTTTACTCCAGGGAAGCAAGCGCAACTTGTGACTCCACCCATACCTGCGAAGATGTTCCCACTCCTCAAGGGTAAGCTGTACAGCTGCTGGTTTGTTCTTTTCACACTGCCCCTGAGCATTCAGGATTTCGTTTGAGTCTTCCTATGTTGATTGGTGCGTAAAATTAATAGTGTCCTGCTTCTACACGATGCCATTTCTCAATTCTTCTAAACATTAGCATAATCAGCCAACCCGTTACCTACTGTTCTTTTCATAATATTGTTTGTGGTTTGTGAGGATCAGTAAATAGCAATACCCATGAGTCTGAATCGAGCATGAAAAAAGAAAAAAAAAAAAATCGAGCATGAACCTTCAGAATCGAGCACGAAAAAAAGTTCACCCCCATCAACATTTTTTGGTTTGCATTTCAAGGTATAATTATTATGTAAAATCCGAAAATTGAATAGGTAAAAAACATTTCTGTCCGTACGCAGCACTCCTTAGTTACCATGAACCAAAATTAATGAAATTAGGTTTGCAAGTCCCATTTGGGGTTTAGTTAGTCCACAACGCCATAACTCGAGAACATTCAATAGAAGGGTAAGGATTTATGACGTTTTTGAATTGATTCTGAACTTGAGGGTATTTTGAGACCACCTGGAGCATTGCACCAAAACGCTAAGTTTGAACCAAAACGCTTCGTCAACATGAGTGTGAATAATTATTTTCGATTTTGTTGATAGAAAATTTGTTACCTAGGTATTTGATGATAGTTACAAGTTTGTTGTTCACTGTCAAACGAATCATCAAAATTAGATGAACATTTGGAAATATTATATCATGGGTCCTCCTTAGGTTCAGCGTCCATCAGAATTTCAAAAAACGCTGCAAATCCCTGCACAACGGTTTATTATTTTGTATAGAATACCCTTCCGTTACAGATCACAGCTCTATGTATAGATAACCCGTCTATATAATTTATGATATGTACTATTCTATACATATAATGTAGATCGCAGACCCTCCGTAGGTTAGTACCTAACCCCGTACACGTTACTAGGTACCTACCTAAATCACGAGTTAAATGTTGCTAAAATAATTCTGCCGATGACAAACAGTACCTAACAAAAAGAAACACACATAATGAAGTTCTGAAAAGAAATTGTTGATGAGGAGTGAAACAAGTTGCGAAAGTAGGTACCTACCAACAAACTCCAGCCCCTTCTACGTAGATGGAATAATGAACCGTTGTGTAATAATTTACCGTTGAGTAATGATTTACCGTAGTAAAAGAGCCATCATTTTTCAAATGAAATAATATCACAGAACAACCAACTCGACTTAATACTCCGCCAATATAATCAGGTGATCCCTAGCAATGATTTCATCTCCGCCAAATTCACACTGGAGTCGAAAATGCCTGTCGGTGCAAACTTCGGGGCCTTACTGTGAACGAACGGCTGGACGTACGATGCTCCGGATGGTCTTAAAAAACTCGCAAGTTCAAGAACTATTTAAAACAGTAAAAATATTTACGTAAAAAAATGGTATAGGCGTTTTGAAAATTTCAACCCCTATTTTGAACCCCTTGAAGATGACTCACAGTAACGTCGAGCTTCGAGGACCAACTAGACCCCGAATGGGACCTATAAACTGAATTTCGTCAATTTTGATTCATGGTAACTAAGGAAAGTGCGAAGTACGGCGTACGGCGTACGGCGGACAGACAGAAATATTTTTATTGCAGTTTTGGATTCTACATACCTTGAAACGTAAACCATCAAATTTTGAGGGGGGGGTAAGAATTTTTTTTTTTTCATGCTCGATTCCAATGGTTCATTATTGAAAATAATAAACCAAAATACTGGGTGCGGAGTTCGTGGGGCCGAAATGGCGCGACGGGGATGGTACAGGAGAGGTGGCATTGAAAATGCATTTCGGTGTAACTGTGATTGCTGAACGATAGAGAGCTCATACTTCGACACAGATGGCATTTTTGTGGTGTGTGTGTGTGTGTGTGTGTGTGTGTGTGTGTGTGTGTGTGTGTGTGTGTGTGTGTGTGTGTGTGTGTGTGTGTGTGTGTGTGTGTGTGTGTGTGTGTGTGTGTGTGTGTGTGTGTGTGTGTGTGTGTGTGTGTGGGTGTGTGTGTGTGTGTGTGTGTGTGTGTGTGTGTGTGTGTGTGTGTGCGTGTGTGTGCGTGTGTGTGTGCAGGAGGGGTATTTATGCAGAAAATAATAAACGTTGTGTAAATTGTATAACATTGTGTAATGATTTGCAGCATTTTATTTTATGTAGAATTCTATTTTGCATTTATAATGGATGTGAAAATTGAATAGGTCCGTAGAAATATCGATTATTTACCTGGTTTCCAAAATAACCTACCTTCATACTTGTGACCTCACAATATGAGCATGGGCTCCAGCTATGGCAGTGCTTAGGGAAACCCCTTGCCCCCCTACATTAGTCTCGTTCCGCCACATGGATACTAGTAAGTATCCAAGATAACAACCGAGGATACTCCAATTTATTGATACTCTCAAATCTACCACAGCGAATATTATGAAACCAATCGTGCTGTTCCTTGAGAACGATTTTGCCTTATTATTTTCAATGACGAACCTTTGGAATCGAGCATGAAAACCTAATTTTTAACCTCACTCAAAATTTGATGGTTCTTTTATTATACAGTAAAACCCACTTAAGACGTTCCCGCTTAAGACTTATTCCCGCGTAATACGTACAAAACTGCCGGTCCCCTGATTTTCAGTATCTCAACTAACATTAATTTTCCTGGCTAAGACGTAGTTGGTTAAGACGTATTCCCGCTTAATGCATACTATTTTGACGGTCCCGAGCCCTATTTTCCAACAGTTAAGAAATAGGGAAAGTATACATCGCACACTCCCCTACTGAGTGAGTAAACATCTTATTGTTTACCTACGTATCAACCAGATCATTCCTCTCTTTGTTATCGCCTCAGTATGGTGCGTTAATTGGAACTGGGAAGTGGTATGGTGATAAGATGGCCAGCGCTAGTGGCATAAAACGAAAAGCTCTTTCGATCGACGCCAAACTTCGAATTTTAAAGGCCGTAGACGAGAGGGGTGTCGAAACTATGAGAAATGTTGTGGAAGAATTGGGATTGCCACCTACCTCTCTTGCAACATTTGTAAAACGCTGCAAATCCCTGCACAACGGTTTATTATTTTGTATAGAATACCCTTCTGTTACAGATCACAGCTCTATGTATAGATAACCCGTCTATATAATATGATATGTACTATTCTATTATATACATATTATGTAGATCGCAAACCATCCGTTGGTTAGTACCTAACCCCGTACTCGTTACTAGGTACCTACCTAAATCACGAGTTAAATGTTGCTAAAATAATTCTGCCGATGACAAACAGTACCTAACAAAAAGAAACACACATAATGAAGTTCTGAAAAGAAATTGTTATGAGGAGTGAAAAAAGTTGCAAAAGTACCTACCAACAAACTCCAGCCCCTTCTACGTAGATGGTATAATGAACCGTTGTGTAATAATTTACCGTTGAGTAATGATTTACCGTAGTAATAATTTACCCATCAATAATACCTCAACGTTTGTCCAAGTTTCACTACCTACCAACAAACTCCAAAAGAGCCATCATTTTTCAAATTAAATAATATCACAGAACAACCAACTCGACTTCATACTCCGCCAATATAATCAGGTGATCCCTACCAATGATTGGCCGTATTCACAAATTCCTATTGTGGGCGCGTCTCTGGTTACGAGATTTGGTTTGAATTGTATACAATTTCATTCACACTGGAGTCGAAAATGCCTGTCGGTGCAAACTTCGGGGCCTTACTGTGAACGAACGGCTGGACGTACGATGCTCCGGATGGTCTTAAAAAACTCACAAGTTCAAGAGCTATTTAAAACCGTAAAAATATTTACGTAAAAAAATGGTATAGGCGTTTTGAAAATTTCAACCCCTATTTTGAACCCCTTAGAGATGACTCACAGTAACGTCGAGCTTCGAGGACCAACTAGACGCCGAACGGAACCTATAACCCGAATTTCATCAATTTTTTTTCATGGTAACTAAGAAAAGTGGCCCGTACGGCGTACGGCGTACGGCGGACAGACAGAAATATTTTTATTGCAGTTTTGGATTCTACATACCTTGAAACGTAAACCATCAAATTTTGAGGGGGGGTAAGAATTTTTTTTTTCATGCTCGATTCCAATGGTTCATTATTGAAAATAATAAACCAAAAAATCGGGCCAATATCGAACAGATGGTGTTGACGAAAAGTTGCAAACGACAGAAAGTGAAGACTGGCAGGTATGAGACTTTAGAAACTTGTTTAGTCGAATGGTTTCATGAGGCCCGCTCTTTAAATTTACCGATTAATGGACCAGTTGTGACGGAAAAGGCAAAGGAAATCGCGAATGAGCTTGGAATCGTAAACTTCTCAGGATCCCATGGATGGATAGATCGGTTCAAAAGGAGACATGACATCGTTTATCGGCAAATCTGTGGTGAGGCCGAGGCTGTTGATGAGGCTGGTGTGGTCAGTTGGAGTGAGAACGTTTTACCCAACCTAATCAGAGACTATTCACCTGAGGACGTATACAACGCAGATGAGTTCGGATTGTTTTTCAAGCTGATGCCAGATAAATCACTTGTATTTAAGGAAGAGAAATTCCATGGGGGAAAATTAATTAAGGAGCGACTAACCGTTTTAGCGTGCTCAAATAGCACTGGCTCTTATAAAGTACAGCTTCTGGTGATAGGAAAATCAAAATCACCACAGTGTTTCAAAAATGTGCGTACGTTTCCATGTGATTACTTTGTACAAAATCGTTTGTGGATGACAGGAAACCTTTTTGAACAGTGGGTTCAAAATTTGGATAGTGAGTTCGGGAAGCAAAAAAGAAAAATCATTTTGTTTGTGGATAATTGTCCAGCTCACCCGAGGGGTATTGCGCTTCAGAACATCACCCTTGCTTTCTTTCCCCCAAATGCTACTAGTAGGCTGCAGCCTCTTGACCAAGGAGTCATAAAGGTAGTGAAGCAAAAGTACCACCAGAAAGTTGTACTGAGGTATCTTGGCGAAATGGAAAATTCGACCGACGGAAACTCGCCATCCCCTAAAATCACTGTTCCTGATGCCAGAGGTCAAGCTAGATGTTGTCATGAACTGTTTTCGAAAAGCCTACTTCCAAAATCCCGGCGAGGCAGTACCTGACATCATCGAAGTCTTCCCCGAATTGGAAGTGTACCTACCTGGGATATGCCACCATTGATGATGAGGTGACTACCAGCCAGGCTCGAACAATTGAGGAAATCGTCAATGATAACGTGACGGTAGAAGCAACTGCTGAAGACGAAGATGACCGTCAAGACGACCCTGAAGCTGAACCCCTAATTTCAGTCGTGGACGGCGTCAACTGCGTTTTGAGAGTCAGACAGTTGGTTTCTTCTTTGAAAATGCTGATCTGGCCTTAAGTGCTTTGCGTAGAGTAGAATCTTTTTTGAGTACGAAAGCTTATAATGGTAAGCAAACAAAAATCATCAACTTTTTCCGCTGAAAATCCGTTCATTCTGCTGAATGCATGCATTTTTTTTTTTTAATAAACACTTGTTTGATCGATGCACAGTTGATTTTTCACATTTTCCGTGTAAGACGTATTCCCGCTTAAGACGTATTTTTGTCTGAGTCCCTTGAAATGCGTCTTAAGCGAGTTTTACTGTATATTGATTAAACTTATAATTCGAATAGTTAAGGCATTATGGTATTTTTGGTTTCCATCACCAGACTGTTGAATTTCCTCCTGTACTCGGGATTTATAATATTGATGAGACAAATGAATGAAAACGAAACGATGAATGAATTCTGTATTGTGTTGTGTTCCAGGGAAGATCAACCTGTCCTGCCCGGTACGCCTTCATTGGATCCTTGCAGTGGCAGCGAGGATTCTCACCCACTACATCATATGGCCCTCGTGTTTGTCCTTGTCTGTTCTTTATTCATCGTAAGTTTCTGTAGTTTATTCTCTCAGTAAAGCTCACTAATCCTATTCGAAGTAATACTTATATATTAATCCTCTCTAATCTATGGTATCTATCTTTTAAGCGACCTATACTTATAATATAGAGAACAAAATCATCACTGAATTCTATCTCCATTTATTGGTAGGTATCCTTTTTTATCCATAACATCTTGTTTCATTCCGAAGTCGTTGGCGCTCCACATCTGGAATGTTGTCGATGATAAAATGACTGGTGTCTATTTGGAATTGGCCTTCCTCGACGCATTTTTCTCCAGAGGGCAGAGTCTGATCGTTCTATTTATTTTCGGCCTGGACATCATCTCCCTAATGCAACCGTTCTGTCGAAGGTAAGCTACCCCTTATCAGATTTATTCGAATGGGACTCTATTGAATTTTATTAAGTAGGTAAAAGCACAGCGGCTAAACAAAGGCGTTTCGGCATGATTTTTAATTTTGTGCAGAACTAACCGAATCGTTTTGTTTTTCTAGGTTGATAGAAACGTTTTCGCAAGGTGAAACCATCACATTGCCTAGCGTTGAAGAAATCCCCTCTGAAACTCAGCATTTGTGTGATCAATTCAACACGTACCACATTCAGCCATGCCAGTCTCAAATCGTTAGAAGACGAAGGTACAACTTCATTTTTAATAATAACACCTGAAAGAACAGAAATCGCTAAGCAATAGAATAGCAACGTTTTACGTCATGTATTGGTTGGTCATTGATGCGAGCCCCCAAAAACTTGCGTGAACTCAGTTTATCGTGCTGCTCCCACGATTACGGAAGATCATGTGAAGGCTAATGTAGACAGGGGTCCATTGGTTATGCACACAAAAAATTCAAAGATGAACCCCAAGATGATATAGCTAGATGATTATTCTACACACTTAGATTATGTAGTAGCTTTTATTTATTTGTAGTCCGTTGTAGAATCCGAGTCTCGGCATTCAAGTGAAGATAAAGCAAGGTTGTCTTCAAGGAACAGTCAAGCATCCAGAACAGTAGTTGTTTCAAGTTCATGAATGCCTTAGAGTTTGTAGCTGGATGACGTTTCCAAAGCTGGTTCAGTGTTTGAGCGCTCTCGTGGTCAGTTTTGGGTTGCTATCCCTTGTGAACGACATGAAGACGCTGTACGAAACGACGAACGAAATGTCGTGGTACGGTTCCATTGGCTGCTCATGCTAAAACCCCTTAAGTTATACAGGAGCCATTTAGTTTTGTTTCTTAGCTTGTAAATCGTTACATGAATGATATTTTACTGTTAAAGGACTGCTAAAATCCTCCTTTCTACTATTATTCAAATAAATTAATTCCTAAGTGGAGTTTGTTCATAACAGACGGGTGTTAAAAATTATAAATTTTACAGGGAAAATAGTTATGGTGCTATGGACAATAATGTTGAAGTTCATAGCAGTGGTGACGCCCATTGATCTCAAAATCCGTGAGTTCACCGGCATCTTCGAAGTAAGAAACAGTACCTACAGAAGTCTATGAAAATGGGGAAGAGGCGACGGGAAGCTATAATGCTTGACTTTCATAATGCTCTTTAATTTAACCGCATGTTGTAGTTGGGTTTATTACTGGCAGCTCTATTGGATCTTGGTTGACGTACTCTGGATCTTGAATTTATATTATATTGCACTCACGATATCCTCTTACAGGGTATATTATCCGACATCCTAATATTTATTAAAAACAACACAGGACCTGCTGTAGGGAGGGCGCATAACAGAGTAAGACAAGTTTTATCATGTTGTTAACTAACAAACACGAGCCAACTAGCCGGACTGCACACCATCTTTCACACCAAGGAGCTCTTCGGCACTCCACTCCTTTTGTGCTCCATTTACACTAAATGACTGAGGCAGTACCACCAGAGCTGCTGTTAATCAAATTCATTCAGTCAAAATTATTTATCTCTGCTGAAAACGAAAAAATATTCCTACTACCTTCTTACCACCAATGTACAATAAACCAGCAAGCAAGATAATTCCCAAGATAATTTATAGTAAGTACCTATCAACACTCATCATTTATGTGGCACGAATTAACTGACTTTTTCAATGTGAATTTTGGTGCAATTCGGGGGTGTTACGAATTGATAAGTTATTTTATTACCTGCTGTAAAGAAACTCGTTAACAAAGTAAAAATGAGTAAATGAAATAAATGAATAAATAAAAATAAAAACTATAAAACAATTGCTACAGTAAAGGCGGGAAATTGGGGACTTGCATGTCAGACCACACAGCCGCCTATGAAGGATAAAGCTTCATGTTCAACCCTTTCGTTTACAAAGCTCTCCAACTCCTCACCCTTGCTGCTTTTTCTGTTCACAAGATGAAATTTCCAATTCCACTTGTCTTCGCTTGAGCACAACGGTGCTCTTGGCAGCAACGTTTGGCATTATTGAAAATGTTCCTGTTCCACTCTTCTTGGGCTCAAGCTGAGAAAAAAGGGGGCAAAAAGAATTAGGTGTCAATTAACTTCAAAGTTTCTTCGACAAGCTTTTCATAGAAAAACGTCGGGAACGTTACATTCAAGACATACACAGAGTAATACAAACTTGACCTCAAATAAATGAGTGACGTGAAATGAAAAACGCTACAAATTATTACAGAACGGTTTATTATTTACCTACCTGTGTAGATGCCCCTTCTGCGTAGATCACTGTTTTCTGTGGTCAATACCTACCCTCGTGCTCCCCCAGGAAAGTCCTAAATCGAGCAATGGAGCCTTCAGGGGAATTACAGTTTCATAGCTAATATGAGGTAGATTCAAGACTTCCGTAATTAATTATTTATCGTTATTCATGAGGCGTTCCTGTTAAGTTACAAAAGTAGGTATTTATCAACAGAATCCAAAATAACCATCATTCTTCAAATGAAATAATATCGCTGACCAACTCGATTTCATGCAGCCATGGGTGATTATAATCAGGTTCCATTCACAATCATGTTGGCGAAGCTTTTTTGTGCAAACTTCAGGGCCGTACTGTGAACGAACGGCTGGACGGACAAGGCTCTGGGTGCTGTCAAAAAATTCCTCAGGTCGAGATCAATTTAAAAACATAAAAAATTTCGACAACGGAGCCCTGGAAATTTACCCCTATTTTTCACCCCATAGAAATGACTGGCAGTGGTGCCCAGCTTCGCGGACCAGCTAGACCTCAAATGGGACCCACATACCAAAACCATTAATTTCTGTTCATGATAAAACCCAGGAAGTGAAGTACGGGGTATAACGGACTGACAGAAATGTTTTTATTCCATTGTTGGATTCTACGTACTTGAAACGAAAAACCACCAATTGGGGGGGGGGTTAACATTTTTTCCATGCTCGATTCAAAATTTCGAGCATAATAAACCAAAACATGTTTATTTTTAGCTAAATACAGAAAAAAATACCAGAAACAGAAAACACGGAACTACAGAAATACGTTAAAAAAAAACCAGAAAACAGGAAATTCAGTAAAAACGGAAACCATCAACCATTTGGGTGGTGGGGGGGGGGGGTAAACTTTTTGTTTCATGCTCGATTCCAAAGGTTCGAGCATAATAAACCAAAACATGTTTCTTTTTAACTAAATACAGAAAAATACCAGAAACAGGAAACATGGAAATATAGAAATTACAGAAATACCGGAAAACACGGAAATACGGAAAAACTGGAAACCGTCAATAAATGGCGGGGGGGGGGGGGGGGGTAAACAGTTTTTCATGCTCAGTTCCGAAGGTTCGAGCATAACCAAAACATGTTTATTTTTAACTACATACAGAAAAAAAATACAAATATTTTTATGAGTCTGTCTGCCTGGGGTGTGAGTCAAACTTTGGGGGTGTTGTTGGTATTGTTGATACTGCTGAATGTGCTGTTGATATTGCCCTTGGGATTTCTTATCGTCACCAGTTGCATTTGCTGATGAGCCTCCTCCTATACCTACTCACCAGCCGGACTTCCATACTTCGCCAGTGCAAACCATCCCCACCATTCAATAAGTCCTTCACATCTTGTTAGTCTAGAAGTCCTTGGCCAAAGAATCGGACTCTAAGCTCCCTGAGCACAGAGCAAACATCCACCTAAGGACCCACAATGGGTACTGCTGACGCTCGAGGGAGAGGTTGCCAGGTCTAACTTAGTGGTCAAGTGCCTATAGATTCGACTTCTAGACTCTTGGGCTCTAATCACAGGTTCATTGGACCAGGCTGACCGAACCTCAGCTGAGAGCGCCAATCACCGTTGTCATCTAATCCGAGGTTCAGGGGGCATCCTCTACTCTCAGCAGGTCTGCAAGGCAGTGTACCAGGATCATCCAGTTCGATTAGTTTCCTCTGCTACTAGACGTGGATAGCGATGCACATCAAGCTTCAGGGCTCAGATAGTGTAGACACAATGCAAAGCCAGTGTATGGCAGAACAAGAGGTGAAGTTCCATCTCCAGATATAATATAAAATAGTTCTTTGGCAGACCAAAAATATCAGTTAGGCTTTTTGGAACCTGCAGCTGTCTGCCATGTATGGTATGCGCAAACGCTGTAACCATGAAGTCAACTGGTTAAATGTGAGCTGCAGTTAGCCACAAGACAGACACCGAACCCTTCCTTGATGTCTAAAAATGCAAAATGCAAGTGAATACTTTGATTTTCCAGAACTTTTATTTCTGTTTGAGAACAAGGCTTCCCCAGCTTCGTTAGTCAGGGAGCAAATTGTTGAAGTGGAAGAAACCAGTCTGTTTGGTTGATTGGTTGATCCTACATGCATGCTGACTGGACCACACCCAAACCACACTCCAGGAAATTATTTGTTTCCCCAAAAAATTTTGCTCATCCCACTAAGATTCCATTACTTTCCAGTACTGTTTAGCGCCGAGCAGGGTTGCTACTGCCATTCCTACATACTCGGAGTTGATTCAGTTTTGTTCATTTCAGAATGAAATTGTGGGACTTTGTCGCATGTTTCACTGGTGAAGATCTCGTGAGCTGGCTCCTGTCTCAAGGTTTGATCAAAGATAGGGAGGAAGGTGTAGTCTATGGCAGCCACCTTCTCACAGGCAGAGTTCTCCGTCACGTCAACAACGCTCAGTATTTCACTGACGACACGGCACTCTTCATTTTCAACAGCAACTAGCATAACGTTTACTTCATTGGTGATCAGATCCAGGTGACGACTAAAACCTTCCTTTGAGGTGGTCCTTCCATTTAATTTCGAGTTGAAATCGAGTAGACATAATTTTGTGATTAAAAATTAATTTGGCCGCCTCCATACCATCATCATTGCATACCATCATCATTGCATATCATCATTTTTTTCATTTCCTATCATCATTTTTCCCATAATTCAAAAATTTTGGTCGAAATGAAACTTCATCTGACAGCCACCTGTCCATAGATAAGTCAGTTCTAGTTTATTCAGCTCTTTGTTTTGTTAATGATGAATTTGTTGTATTACCAGTTCTGTGTGCTAATTTTGATAAGAATACCCACATTACCCCCTTACTATTCATTTTTTTCTTGCATGCTCATGGTGGTTGTAGCAAAACATAGTTATTTTATGTATTTTGCAGATTGGTGTGTAGGTCTTTGTTGTTGATGCTTATTGTAGAAACATATTTCACTACAGATTCGTAGTTTAAATCCGTAAATTTCGAGACAATAAATGTGTTACAGTACCTGTGGGTCGTTATAAAAATATACGTTCATAGGTACCGTCGTGATACCTAATAGTGCAGTGTTGGGTGAAATTATGGAAGAACCAGTTAAACGCACTGAGAAAATCTTGTGGAACCTCCAAAGGGATCTTAAAACTTCTTGTTCCAATCATAAAACCTTTCCCCCCCCCCTTTTTTTTAAGCAGAATTTACGTTTTGATTCTCTTTTTCATTAGAGAGCTTCAGAATTTGTATGGTTACCTTTGGATGGTCGTGGTTAGCTTAAACTGGCCAATTTGTGCAGAAAAGAATACTTTTGGCAATACCTTACTGGCTCCTCATACATGTAGGAATATGAACTACCTTTTCAGTTCTGCAGCCTTCGAATCAAACCTTGCCTGTTACCTGTGTGGTAGCGTTTCTTTTCTTTTCCATCATATCCGTGAAAAATCAGCTGCTGGTATGCGTTAAGGTTATGAGATACCACATCGTGACTCAAGATCTTCAGGCTGATGGTCGTGGGTTGGTGACATTGGTTTGGAGGGGTTAGAATGGCTAATGCTGTGCTGCTCCACAATTTACACTTGGATTCAATATTATTTAAGCGTTTTGGATTCCGGATCCCTGCCAAATTCCAATTCAAATAAAGACCGTTGAGGGCATAGGGTAGGCTTTGGGTGCACTGTTGTAGTCCGCTACTTGTGCAGTGGATTTCACAGTGAGTTTCTAGTCTTCCAAAGTATTTCGTTTCTGAGCAGTGGTGCGATTACTGGAAAATGCATGGAAAGGACTTCAGAGGGCGTGCTTTTTACAGTCGATTCTGGGTGTCACCACCTCCAGTTGAATTCACAAGTTGAATCAGTTTCTTTTAGTAGACTGATCGAGTCAGGTGTGGATGCCCCCCCCTCCCCCACTCCTGCTTCCTCAGGTCGTGAGTTAACACTCTAATCACATTGCAGTTCTCTTCGTGGAAGTCAACTTATTCATCAAAGTCTGTTTCAAATCATATTGAGTTTTACTACGTTTATGGATTTACAAAAGTGCGTAAGAATCGTAATGGGAAGTCATGTTGAAGATTCATACGTGAAGATTATTGGGTACGCGACTGAGGACTATATTGATGTTTGGGAGGTACATGCCTATGTGCATCATAATTATGCGTGTTTGACTCTAAGGACGGGACTTTCACCACCTCGAGTTGAAGTGCGAGTTACATTAACTTGGAGTTACAGAAAAAATATGCATGCAAAACGCATTCATTCTCACAAACTCTGAAAGGGTGGTGAAATGGTTAATAACCAGTTAGTTCCTTTGCTATTTCGAGATCCCATGCACAGTTCCACAGTTGTATGGTTGCTGTAACAATGCAGGTAAGTAGAACTTGCGGACATTTGGAGGTCGCTTTTGTGTATTACGCTGATCTATATCATTTACGTTGGAATCTCAAGAATGTTCATGATCGCCCTACATTAATTTTTGATGGATCTGGTCACCAATAGCTTAATTATATGTTTACATGGTGTTCCATTCTGTACCACTAGATGGGCGTGAAAATTGGCCAAATTTATACTTTTGAAAAATCATCACGTTTACAGTCTGTTTAAGGAGGTACCTGTTGTACTGTAATGTCCATTTTATGTTGTGCAAATCAACACCGAACAAGATTTATTCATAATAACATCCTTTAATAAAACTGAAGCTGATGAAGAAAATCATCAAAGCCATTGAGTGTTGATGATTTGTATTATTCATTGATTAATTTTTCAAGTTTCATTATAAAAGGGGTTTCAAAAAGGTTCATCACATTTCAAAAACTTCCCGTTTTTCAACCCAATCTCATACCATTTGGAAGGGAGGAATGTCCTCTTTGCAATGCCTGTAGAGTTCTCTGTGGTTTATATGGGTTCCAGCGAACACGTGGAGTGTTCGCATCTGAAGGCCATATCACAGTGAGCAGTTTTTCTGCATTTATTCCACATTTTCGAACTCGAAACTAGCAGCGGAAGAAGAACAAAGTACGTGAATGTTGAAGAGGAAAATGTGCTGTACATTTCAAATACAACACATCCTGGCGAAATGCAGTTTTATTAACATTGAAATTTTACGTCGCTTCAAATTTAATGGTGTCAGGTTAGTGCTTGAAATAGTGTGTAGCATTACCGCAGGATAAGAGAAGGAAGAATAACTCAGTCTTTGAGTGTCACCTAATAACAGAAGGATGTCTATTAATTCTTAAAGCTGGAAAATGGAGAAGGTGACAACGGGGTTACTGACAGAGTTGTGAATTGTTACCTTCCCAAGGGCTACGTTTTACCATTTTTCTTGCAGAAAATGGCATCGAGGTATACATTTAAACCTGTCCTAAATATCTCAGTACGCTTAAAATTGCTCCGCCAGGATGCGCACTGTGCTATTGTGGGGGACTACACCTGGAGAAATTGCTGAAAAGTGCAATTAGTTCTTCCACTTCATGTTTGGGAATAGGAAAACGCGGAAAAACTGGGTGATATGGCCTTGAGGCAGTTTCCAAGGGGTTCGATGCCAACAATTATTTTGTTGGAAGGCTGGCTAATGCCGAAAGTTTCGACACTAACCGATCTTCTCGTAGCGGAGGACACAACAAGCTTTCACCATTCACTGTAATTGTTCCCCCTCGTCAACCAGATGAACCCTACAGACTTCACACACCGAGCACTGGCACTTCTCGAATGGTGTGAAGTTCATTGCCCTGCGACCAACGGTTTGAAAAATACATATATTTTTAAATGTAATCGAACTTTTTGAAATACCCTGCCCAAAATGTTGATATGTCCATATAAATAAGACATCATTACCTATCACGAATCATATTATTCGTTACCTACTGGTTTTGAATAAACCTTATTTATTGAGTGAGTTTTATTTTTTGTCGACGGATAAATAATTGTATTACTTTCAGATTCAGTGTCTTCTTGGACATGTAGGATTAGTAATACGAGTAGTTGTAGTCAATTTCATATTGTTGTAAATATTTTTTTTAAATTTTCTGTGGATTCACCGGGTATAATAGGTAGGACGTAGGTGCTGGCTGCTATGATTATGTTTCCATCTGCGTTAATCCTCCCGTTTCTCACTTCCTGTGTCTGTTTAGAGAAATATTCTCTCATTTATTGTATATTCTTCTCATTACCTACCTATTTTATATATTACCTATTAGAAATATTCATCTTGTATTTATATATTTCTAGTATTTTCCTATTTATTTATTTTCTTATTTCTTGTAGTTGACATTTCAATGGTGTGCCAATATTAAAATCTATCATTGTTCTGTCCCATATATACCATTCTGCACGCACACAAATTCTTGTTTTCAAATTTACTTGTAGATGCTATTCAATCCGAACTACGTTTGTTTTTCTTTACGTCAACCATCGAAGGTAATGTTTGCGTGGGTATCACACTTGAACTTAGTTTGATGAAAACGCAAACATTCGAAGTCTAGTTCAACATTTTCTCAGACCCTGACCCTTCAACATCGATTTTAGGTGTTTGCCGATTTAGAATAAACTATCAAGTAGACATCTAGTAGACCATTACTGCATGTAAACGTACAATATTATAAATTGCATGTAGAGCGATGAAACTAACAGCAAAAACATTGTAACAACCATTAATAACCCATGCTTGTCATTAAATAGAAAATTTCCTATATTCCGTAACAGTGTAGGTATTTAGTATATGTCATGCTTAAAATCCCTTTTATTTCATCAGCATAATAAAATAGTAGGATTTACTTCGAGGCCCAAAACTAGAAGTTATATTAATATATAGGTAGAATATATATATTTATAAGAGTACCTATATCATGTATAACTAAACGTGGCGTTTCCCATTGCATAAAATTGTTAGTTTTCCTTTGGCCTCAGAATTATTGTGATCCTTCCTTCTTCTTCTTCTTTGTTTTTACTTGAATAAAACAGGCATTTGATTAATAATCACGTTAAAAGTAGCATTAAATTGATAATCATGCTATTTTATTCTATATACAATATTGTTGTTTATCTAACTGTTGTTGCTTATTTCCGAGTGCTTAAAACTACCTATTCGAATGCCGGTCTACTATATACACTGTCCTGTTTTAGCACTGAGTTTAATTGATTTGTTACATGGTTATGAGATGTGTTAAGGTTGGCTGTGATATATTTTTGGATTCGAATGCCGGTGGTTAGATTGGTTTATCATGCACGAACGACTGAGTGTGTATCATTCTTGTTGCCTACTTCATTTCCTTTGTGTTTTATTTATTTATGTTGACATTTTGCATTGTATTGGTTGGTTGTCATTTTTAAGGTTATGTAAGGTATTTAGTGGAACTGAATAGCATGTAGACACTGGTATACAAAACCCTTCAGGTATAGTGATAACTTTGGTGGGTTATTGGTGATCAGTTCGGCATCTGAGCAATAAGTGCCACGACAAATGGAATGTCAGTATGGATGTGTCCCCCCTCCCCCTCCCCATAGGATCTGTGAATATAAATCCGAGAATACCATCCATGACGATATTATACCTGTTTTCTTCATGGTCTTGCTTTAATGAGGCGCACCCATGACTTCTGTTTATATTACGATCCCATTTTTAAATGAAAGTAGGTTCCACTCTAAGAACTTTGGGACCAACAGTGAATACTTCTTTTTCTCTGAACGCTCACAGAAGAAGAAGTACTCATTGTAGGAGAGGTTCACGTGGGGTGGTTCCGTATGGCAGATCGTTCTACAGTGGTAACACAAATGGATTACGGCAACGCAACGCATGGATACTCTATAAAAATCCCCAGATATTTTCTGCTTCTTGCCGGATCTGCACAGAGGTTACTGTGCACACATTACCGGTTGTTCGCGCCATATTGGAGTTCGACATTTGATTGGTTGTGATTCCGCTGACGAATTCCAGCTCCGCACTGTCATGTGAAAGGCTCTGCAGAAAATTCTGGCAAATAGGTTGCCATACCTGCTTTCCGGCCCATGTGAACCTAGCTTTAGAGTGGAACCTACTTTCATTGAAAAATGGGAAATTAATGTTAACCGAAGCCATTGGTACCCCTCGTGTGTAGGAGTTTTCTCTTTTTGATCTCAGAATCGGGTTTATCACCCTTTAACCTCCACTGCCAAGTTTCATCTCAAAACTCTGTGTAACTTGGGCAAGAAACTCTGTGTAGCTTGGGCAAGAAACGATAGAAAGAAAACGAAATGGCATCATAAGTGGATGGCACTGAGGGTTCCCCCCAGGCGGACACGGGGGTGAAGGCCTGTTAAGGGGGTGAAGGCCTGTTACGTCATTTCGCTTTCTTTCCACTGGTTTGTCGCCATCTTTCGATCGCCTGATACCCCTCATATAGCACCTTTTCAGAAAGCACTCGCTGAGATCTTCTACTTAGAATGGAACCTACTTTCATTCAAAAATAAACTGAAGTCGTGGGTACTACTCATTTTTATTTCAACTACATTTACATGAAGGTAATAATGAGATACCTATTTGAAATAAACTATATTAGTATGTCTGAAATAAAAACAAGTTAGGCATTGAAACGTTGTCTATATCGAATCGAAACCGGTTTTGAGTGAAAATAGACCGACTCCGACTCATTTTTATATGAAAATAGACATCAGTTTTATGTGAAATTGTCCTAACATGGATTCAATATTGTATAAGATCCATAGAGACATTCCCTTTGCCAGGGCAGCGAATTGCAGCAAGTATCGGTCTGATAAATAATTCTTCAGAAAAAATTACCAATAGCTTTCCATATCATCTATACTCAAAGACTATCTACCCAAGCAATGTGGTCCTTCATTTAGAAATATTAGTTAGAAACATCAGATCGGCACTCCTCGGTGCAATTCAACTTGTAGATATTTGAATAAAGTCTAGCTTTTGAATCATGGACATTATCTCCATACTGTGGTTTCTTCGCCAAAGTCCCATTTCACGTGATTTTCAAGGTACCTATCGGTAAATTATAATAATTTATAATTTAATCACGTGAAATGTAGTTAAAATAAAAATTCATGTAGGTAAACTTTATCGTAGATAGGATACAGCTTGATCCCCCATTATTATTAGCCAGTAACATTAGCTTTACCTGTTTCGGTCAGCTACTGCAATGTTTAATGTCACAGTCAGTTAAAAAATGGCATATGAATTTGATAACTTTTCTTTCAATTTCGTTGTGAATAAACATTACATGCCTAGTTATAGTTATTTATATGAAGAAAATTATCTGTCTGTTTCACGCTGTTATCATTTGTCACTCTAGCTTTGAAAAGTTAAATAAACCGACGCGACGTGCACAGCGTGAGGAAAAGTGTGTGTGAAACTAAGCACAATTAAAAAAAAAAATTATTTTCTTTGAGGAGACGTATTTTAGAGAACAAATATTAAAAATTGTTGCGTAACATTTCTGTTATGTATTTTAAGAAAAAGCATGTATTTTTTGAAAAGTGTGACGACATTTTAGCTTGGTATGAGTTGTCAGAGCGAACTATTGCGATTGCTCGACCGTAAAGTGATACACTGATTGTTTCTATTTTATGCTCCCAGCGGTATAAATACTACTGACGAAGCTTGATGTTGTGGAAAATATTCATCGTTTTTGTTTTGGATTTCGATATTTCAACGTGACGTTATATTATGAGGTAATATAGAATTCAATTATGCGGCAAAGTCAGTACCTATTTTATTTATCATTGTCCCTTACATCCTTTCAAAATGAAGCAGATTATTTCTGCTGAATTCACTGTTTCACAGTTATGGAGGAATTTTTGCCAGTTTTGAAGTACCTATGCAGCACTCTAATGAGACGTTTCTTCTACTCGCCGTTACTTTATATAGGTCATCGAATCAAACATTGTAAATAGTGTGATTTGAAAAATGTACGGTTAGATATGAATGATTTCGCCATACTGTTCTAATATTATTGTTTACGTTAATATGTTCTCTAAAAAAAATTCATTCTTCTGAGTCCGATGTGGATCCATAATCAGACTCATTTCCTCGTCTTTAGTCAGCTCCTTGACCTACAAACAAAACAACTGTTGAAACCCTCTCCATGCATTTACAAAATATTACCATCATTATAATAGAGGTAGGCACTTCATTACGTCGGCATTTAGTGAGAAAATGAGTTTGAAGGCATACATTTATTTGTTTGTGATCGTTTTACAGCCGAAGTTTCACATCAGTAGGACTCGGAATTCATCGAGAAGTGTGGTTCTGATGGATTGTGGATTTACCAAGTTGGCTGACGGAAACATGGAACCCCACAGAGCGCGTAGTGTGATTTGGGGTCTTATTTTTTGAAGTTTTAGGATTTACTAGATGGGCCGTCACCGGTCCCAATTTGATGGGAAGTTTGAGGTGTGAACTTGAAGAAGAGATGTTGAAAGAACTACATCTTCTCGAAGAAACTTCGAAAATATCTATTATGTACCTATATAATTAATTAGAAGGTAGGTCGTTGGTAGGTTGCAGTTGCACTCACATATCGCTTGTAGTCGGAGATACAGAATGTACACAAGGAGTGTGGAATGTCCCTCTGGTTCAATCTTTTCTGAAGGACGGAGCACGGATTTAATTTTGAATCTGAAAAAATAGTGTTAATTAAATACAGAGTATATCAATAATTTGCCCGCACTGCGTGCTGATAGAAATCAATCTGTCGTAGGTACCTACATCGTCAGAAGTAGGTACATGATGATTTTCTCACTGTGGAGCATGCAGAGCAGCAGGGGCCCTGGGCGTAATTAGACTGTGGGGCCCTAATGCCTGGGCATGTAGCTAATATTAGCCCAGCGTGTGTAAGATGTACAGTGCAGTGATGAATTTAAAAAAATGAATTTTAGAGCATTTTATTTATTTTTTGTCATATATAAAAAGTGAGTCTTTCATACATTTTCAGTTTTGGTTTACCTATTATTTTCAATAATGAGCCTTTGGAGTCGAGCATGAAAAAAAATATTTGTTTACCCCCCCCCCCCCCACCCCAGTCCGAGAATGGAACAAACAAAATTTCTTCCCGTCCGCCTACTTCGCACTTTCCTTAGTTACCATAAACCAAAATTAATGAAATTTGGTTTGCAGGACCCATTTGGGGTCTAGTTGGTCCGCGAAGCTCGGCATTACGTTCAGTAATCTGTCATCTTGAAAAATAGGGGTGGGAATTTCCCGAACGCCGTAGCTCGAAGGGTATAGTATAGTAGAGTATAGTATTTTTTACGTTTTTAGAATGATGTCAAGCCACAGCGTTTTTTGACATCGCCCGGAGCATTGTACCTACGTCCGGCCGTTCTTTTGCACCGAAAAGCTTCTTCAACTTGTTCGTGAATGAAACGGTATTTTTAAATCCGGCCCAGATATCATTCCTCGGGAACATCTGACTATAATCGCGGATGGCTGTATGCAATCGAGCTGGTTGTTCTTGGATATTATTTCATTAGAAGGCTGTTCTGGATTTTGTCGATAGGTACTAAGCAAACGTTACGCATGATGAATAACAACATGGAATTAATTATTGAATGATTGAATCCCGCTCATTTTTACGTATGAAACTGTAATGCCCGGGCCGGCTCCAGTATTCGATTTAGGGCTTCCCTGGGGGGGGGGGATACTGACCACAGAAAACAGTGATCTACGCATCTATACAGGTAAATAATAAATCGTTGTGTAATAATTTGCGCAAAAGAACATGTAGATAAAGCTCAAGAAAGGAAATCAACTTTTCGCGCTTTAGCACTTGCAAAATTGTTAATTAATGCCGAGCAATCAGCGATTGGAGAATGCCTCGCTCAATACACATTAATGCTAAAGCATTCAGTCGCTCTTATTACGCGGCTGCCCTGCGACAATTCTTGATTATCTTTAGCTTAGAAAAGCTAAGAAGTTTAGGAGGAAACAGATTTATCAAAACAGGTAAGTAGGCAATTCAGAGGAGAAGTCCGGAGGATCAGTACTGGAATCAGTTATTTCATCTGTTATAATCGCATCGAGATTCAGACAGAATTTACTCAATTCTGACGAAAAATAATCAAGTCGATAAAAAAAAAATAACAAAAAAAGACCGAATGACGGGGGCATCGGGCGACTGCCCTGCTCGCCAATGCCTAAAAACAGCCCTGAGAGCAGCCCTCACGACCGGTAAGTCATGCATGTTTAGTATAACCTCTCCGCTTCCCGTTCCCAGTGTTATGGATCCTTCGTAGGGTGAATTATTACTCAGGATACGTAAGAACTTATTTCCACTCTTTTATTGTTCCACTCCTTTACTTTTTCCAACCACACTGTGACTTATGGGAGAGCTCGGGGAAGACGACTGCGAAGCAACGAGGCACCTGCGTATGTCCAATTCGTTGACCCCTCTCCTACGTCACGGCTCCACGTGTTTAGCTCATCAGCACAGCTGATTAGCTCCCCGGATATGGCTGGCGCTTAATACGAAACACCGCGCCCACTACATCAGTCCGCCCGCCAGAAGAAGCCAGTCCCTGGCTGTCCAGACCGCCCTTCATGATGAGTTGTCCTGGGTTAGGCGCCATGCTGGGCAAGGCTCTGATCCCCATCACCACCAGGACCACTTTGCTCATCACTGGGATGTCTTCCTGTTACAAAAAGGCCCACGAGACCATCCAGGTGGTTTCTCTGCACACTGAGAAGTAGCCACTGTTGAGTCCATGGCCGTTTACCAGGATCAGGGCCTTTTTGGAAGACTAGAGTTCGGTGAAGGGAGTAGCGCTGACCAAAAACTTCACTGCAAGGGCTGCACTAGTCCCTTGGAGTTAACCAATAGCTGGAGGGTTCTGGTTCCATGATGTAGTACGTGGTGTCCAGGACTCCGTCGTGGTTTTGGTCAGCTTGCAACGTGGACCTACTGATGGTGTGGAGAGGGGGGGGGGGGTCCGCTACAAACAAAAAGGTGATAGAAATTTTGAGTTGTACATGTAGCCGAAACGGATTGTAACGGGAATAGCCCGACATGACTTCCTAGCCTACAGCGTGGTGGTGTAGATTTGGGTAGCTTAACTTACTGCAAATAGCTGTATGTATACAGTTTTTCAATAATCTAATCAATAAATAATTTGACACATAGTTGGTGGTTCTTACTTATTGTTAATTGTTAGCGTTACATTTGTCGCAAAACGTACCTAAATACTAATAATTGATAGTTTGCGGTAGAAACGCAGTTCACAGTAAAGCTAGGTTCACATGATCCGTCGTTCCTGCGTTGTCCGTCGTGCGTTTGTCCGGCAAAGCTGTGGAGGGGGTTGCGTTGGCCGGCACGCTGTTCACATGGGAGTGGAGATCCGGAATGCGTTATCCGTTATCTTGTCATGGACAACTACTTACCGTACTACTACAGATGGCAGCCGCCGCAAACATGGCGGTGCGTTGTGCGGCAAATATTCAAAAATTCTATCCGGACACCGGACAACGCATGCGTTGTCCGTCACGCCAGTTGAGCCAATCAGATTGCAGAACGCACGAACGCACGACGGACAACGCATGAACGACGGACCATGTGAACCTAGCTTAACAGTTTATAGTTAGGCATTCACAAGGACCGACCGGTTGGGGAAAAACGAACTGAACTTAGTAAACTTGCAACTTCTGCTGGGATTTTTTGTTCTAGGCCTTAGCTATGACTCCCGCACTAATCGAAAAGCGTTTGGAAACGAGAATGCACCATTTGGACACACACTGTGACTCGGAGAGCTCGGGGAAGACGACTGGGAAGCAACGAGGCACTGCGGATGTCCAATTCGTTGACCCCTCTCCTACGTCACGGCTCCACGTGTTTAGCTCATCAGCACAGCTGATTAGCTCCCCGGATATGGCTGGCGCTTAATACGAAATACCGCGCCCACTACATCAGTAAGAGACGTTTGAAATTTATATTTTGCCAAGAACTCTAGAGACTCATCGATGCTCCTACAAAGTGTACACAGACGATCACTCACAACACACACACAATAAAACCAAAAAACACTCAAAATAAAACTAGTTCATGTAAAGTCCTGAAGACGGACATAGACTAGTGGAGATACCTAATTATTTAGTAGGTAAACCAACCTGTGATGAGGGCATTTGCTAAATGGTTGATATATTTAGTCGCCAGACGGATGGTCTCTATCTTCGACAGTTTTCTGTCCATCGGCTCTGTTGGAATCATCGTCCGCAGAATGATGAAAGCCGTGTTCACGCTGTGAATAAACATTCGGTTGAACGGTAGGTGTGTAATTTATACCATACAACGAAAAAACAAAAGGAAAAAAATCAGTTCTATATTATTAGGTAGTACAACCAGAACATGTGACGAATACCTTACCTAAGTATAGCTTTCTCAGCTAGGACCTCTAAGGCAACTACTGCTACTAGTTATGTCTACCTCTCTGACTATGGTCTTGAGTTGGGCGGGATCCCACAATCGTATGGTATTTTACTGCAGGATCCCTCACAGTGACTGAAACGCCCTTTATGATTGGTTATTATTGGGCGGCCTTTGTTCCCGCACCATATGTGCAAGATCGGAAATCTTGAGACTTATAACGCCCAGTCATAAGCTTGAACCACAGACAAGAAGAATAAATATAAACAATTAACAATTTTATTACACCTTCCTAATGGGCAATTTTCGTGGGTTGAAAATTCTCCTTTTTTGGCCAAATTCTGTTCAATAACGGAAATTAACACTTATTGACCACACAATGAGGTGTTTATATCGAAAAGTCTGGACAGAAAACGAGTGTGAAATTGGATTTTCTGAGTTCCCGCTAGAAATGACGTATGAAGTAAATTACCGAGTAGTTCAAGTGAAATCCCGCTTAGAGCGCAAGTGCACCACTTCAAACGACGTACAGAACCGCAGTGGACGAACGGATGGGACCGCAAATTCATAAATAAATTTAAAAAACAGTTCCTCAAAATCAAACTGAGGGGAATGGAATGTCACGGCAAAGCCTTGAATGTTGACAAGGAGGTTTGCCATTTCTAATGCTGGGTTAACTGCCAGCAATGAGAACCTTTGCCTCGAGCCTTCGCTCCGCCTCCTTGGGCCAGCAGCCAATCAGATGTCACTTTTTGCCGCATTTCTACTTCCTCTTTTAAAAAATTGCGCTTATCTTTGAAAAAGGGCTTCAAACTACCATTTTTCCCAAGAGTTCTGAACAATGATATAAAAAAAGCAATAATTCTTCATTGGATACGTAATAAATAATTTTAAATTCGTTTCCGAAAGGTATGTACAGGTCGACCTACAGGAAGTGCCTACCAGGACACTACTCATGGTTAGGTATAGGCAACATGTGTGTGTTCTTCCATCACATGAGCTTACTTATGAGTTCGATCTCTCTCTCTGGCGTTGGCGTGATACCGACCCTTGAAGAGAAAGTTTGAACTTGAAAAGTGGTAATCCATCCCTGCTGTGGATATGTTCAACGGCCCTATAAGGTAAACAATACACATGGAATTTAGATTATAATAAAACAGAGAAATTAGCATGTAGGTACCTACCTAAATCACACAGGTAAGTTATCCATCTTGGATAACTTCGCAAAACACGAACACTGAACGACTGAACGAAGTACTAAGCAAAGGCCTCATGACATGAAAGCTGATATTGGGCGCATTCGACTCAAGTTTCCTATATTTCCCTCCAGTTGCCTACATTTTTGAACATTTCTGCAAGCTGTGCCTAAAGTCTGTGACAGAGTGAAGAGAGTGACGGTGGACCCTCGAGAGTCCCCCTTCTTGACCATCGAGATTATCCCGGTTAAGAAGGGATATCGATTAGGCTTTCACCAAAACGAGCCCGTCTCCACCGGACCAAAAAACGACTCGAAAACAGCCACACCGTCACACTCCTCCTCACATGACAACTTCTGGGCAGCAGAAGTATGAGAGGGAAAAGGGGGAATGAAAAGTAGTATGAAGTTCTGGTTCAGGAAAGGACATCTGAACAACTTCGAGGTGACTAACCTCCATCGTAATGATACTACCTCAGTAACATTTACTGGTGGAGAACAAAGCTCCTGCATATGAGTATTGGCGGAGAAAAAATGTTGTCAGAGGTTGTTGTCCAGTGAATTGTGCTCATCTGGGCAACCTCTAGGTGATCAACCTCCATGGTTAGGATGGAACTACTACTGGGACTTGTAAATTGGGAAACGGCATTAATCGCCTTCAAATGAGCTCAGTATATTTTAATTATACTGACACTCGAAGGGGAAAGGGTGTGGGAAAGCCAATAGATGTACGCATTATCAAAGGGATAGGATGTTTGTACAGGAATCCGTCTGGAAACCTTTGGGCTTATCCTTCTGGTAAGCCCACAAAAAGTGAATGGAATATGGTGAGTATGGCTCAGCGCATATTATCAAACCACGCTCTGCTACCATGTGACAGAGTGACGGTGGACTCTCGAGAGTCCCCCTTTTAGACCAGCGAAATTATCACCGGGTAGGGATATTGATTAGGCTTCCACCAAAACGACCCCGTCTCCACCGGACCAAAAAACGACTCGAGAACAGCCATACCGTCACAGGTCTCTATGTAGGAAAATACATAATTTTGAAACAAAGCGTTTTTATGACACAAAACACGCGAATAATGTATTTTGTGTATAGGTACTATCATCCAGTACCTATGGTCTATATCCATAAACAGTAGAATGTCCTGTAAGAATAGTGGGAGGACAGACTTTTGTCCCGAAAATCCCATTCGGATCCACTCTGTTATATCAACAAACATGATCAAGTAAGTATCTCCTCAAAGTGTTTACAGAGACTTTAAAATGTTTTTGAGGTGTTAGTACTCACTTGAAGATCCACAAGGGGGGTCTGCTCAGGTCAGACGAAGTACTGGAACTGAATCCTGTTGGATAAAGACAGCTTACGGAGCCCAGTGTAATGTCAGAAGATGAAATGAGCCGTGTAGGCAGTCCCCACTCAGCTCGGCTCTTTTGCTGAATCTAATCTGATGGAGGCCTCTTTGAAAGATCTGAGGATCTGACATAATATTCCCAAACGAACCGCTTACAAACTTCTGCAGTAGGTACTTGTAAGTTCTACTGGTATTCTAAACCCTGTGGGTTACCATGCAACGATCGTGCATTTAATAACATTCCTTATTCCCATATATTTATAACCAAGATGAAGAGTACATCGTATAAATCTGTCGTTTCAAGGAACCAGCCTGTCGTCTGTAGAATCTTTGCTTATTTTTAGAATTTCGTTCTAGCATATTCTACAAATCGACCAGTATTTTTCATCTATCATCCCTAACAATCATCGTGAACATCCAATACTGAAAATTTGTACAAATCAACAATTTTTCCATATGAAGGGTCTAGAGGAACCCTTAGTACCCGTTAGTTTTTAAAATTGCGCAATATGATGGAGTAAAAAATTATTTCTGATAGGCATGTTCCGTCAACATGTTTATTTGCATAAAATTAGGCAAATGAACAAAAAACGCTGCAAATCCCTGCACAAAGGTTTATTATTTTGTACAGAATACCCTTCTATTACAGATCACAGCTCTCTGTATAGATAACCCGTCTACATAATATAATATGTACTAGTCTATACATATTATGTAGATCGCAGACCCTCCGTAGGTTAGTACCTAACCCCGTACTCGTTACTAGGTACCCACCTAAATCACGAGTTAAATGTTGCTAAAATAATTCTGCCGATGACAAGCAGTAACTAAAACGGCAAAAAGAAACGCAAAATAATGAAGTTCTGAAGGAAAATTGTTGATGTGGAGTGAAACCCCCAATCAATAATACTTCAACGGTTGTTCAAGTTGCAAAAGTACCGATCAACAAAATCCAGCCCCTTCTTGGTTGATGAACCGTTGTTTAATAATTTACCGTTGTGTAATAATTTACCGTTGTGTAATAATTTACCGTTGTGAAATAATTTACCGTTATGTAATAATTTACCGTTGTGTAATAATTTAACATTGTGTAATAATTTACCACTGTGTAATAATTTACCCATCAATAATACTTCAAAGTTTGTTCAAGTTTCAGAAGTACCTACCAACAAAACCCAATAGTCCATCACTTGTCAAATGAAATAATATCGCAGAACAACCAACTCGACTTCATACAGCCATCCTTGATTATAATCAGGTGCTCCCTAGTGATGATTATCCCGGCCGGATTTATACCGTTTGATTCACGATCGTGTTGACGAAGCTTTTTGGTGCTCACGAACGGCTGGACGTACAGTGCTCCGGGTGGTCTCAAAAAATTGTTTAGCTCAAGACAAATTTAATAACGTAAAAAAACCATACCCTTCTATCGAAAGTTTTAGAGCTACTGCGTTCTGAAAATTTCAACCTCTATTTTGAACCCCTTAGAGATGACTGACAGTAACGTCGAGCTTCGAGGACCAACTAGACCCCGAACGGAACTTATAACCCGAATTTCATCAATTTTGTTTCATGGTAACTAAGAAAAGTGGCCAGTATGGCGTACGGCGGACAGACAGAAATTTTCTTATTGCATTTTCGGATTCTACATACCTTGAAACTTAAACCATCAAATTTTGAGGGAGGGTTAGAATTTTTTTCATGCTCGATTCCAATGGTTCATTATTGAAAATAATAAACCAAAAACCACCACGAATGATTATTGATGGTGAATTCATGTGAAAATAGCTATGAAATAGATATAATAGGTGAAATAGCATTTTTGCTCTATGCTCTCCCGGCACTCCTTTCATTAGAGAAATTGGAGACGACATTGTTTTGCTCAACAAATAGATATGGATTTAAATTTTCTAAATTTTCCATAATGCATTTTCAATTCCCAAGAAGTTCAAACTACATAACACAGGTGGAATAAACCGGTTCCAGTGAGATCACCGAAGTTAAGATACCTCGTGCGTGGTTAGTACTTGGATGGGTGACCGCCGTGACACGTGGTGACACGTCCAAGTATGACCCATGTAGCTGTTGGGCGAACGCCTTTCAAGGGGGCGAGGCGATGAGTAGTCAAGTAAAGGGCGAAATGAACAGGTCGAATTCTGATCCTCTCATTGGAGGGACAGCTGATCACGTACGCGACGCAGGCAGGGCAGTCGGACGAAAAGCCCCAGCCCGGAATGGTTGTTTACTTTACCTACTAATAGTCTCCCTTTTGGTGTTTTAAGGAAAACAGCGAAAGCACTGGAAAAATGTGAAAAAAGTGGTATTCCGCCTTAAAAGCAGGTGGATGACCCATCAAATATTTATAGTATACATATATAATTTGTAATTGACGTGAAATATCCTCGAGGTTTTGCAGAAAATATTTTTTAACGTCTACGGCGTAATGCCTACTCATGCGAAAGAAAATACCAGCCTACTTAAAATAAACATTGTTTTTTACATCTGACACCCAAAACTCACTAATTTGTAGTAGGTAGGTAGGTACCTGGATCACTTCCTGGTTTCAGAGAGAGCTCGACCTTGGTTTTATTTTAAGCACGAAGCATCACGCCATCACAACTAAATTATATGGTGGTTAAATACACGTATATTTATAGATGGAAGGTGCATTATCGCGCATCTCCGACTTGATGAAGAAAGTCTGACAGATTAATTAAGAAATTTCCAAGAGCCAGTCCTGAAACTTCATTATTCCGCCTGAGAAGTATTAGATTAGAAAAAATTATTAGATCCAGGTCACGAGTCTCACCCCAACTCCAATTATTTTTCCTCTTTCGGTTTCTTTTAAAATACTGTTACACCTGTTATCGAAGTAAGAGAAGGTTCGGTTTCCAACAATTATTATATCTATTAGTCAATTTAACGTAGAAGATCCCTTACTGAAACGTTCTATCAATAGAACGGCCTATCAAAAGACCAATGATCCAACTCTTCTTCTTTTGACTGGAAGGAGTTGTTGATGAACTTATTTTCGGTCGGGAGTTCTTCCTTCAATATACATGAATTTCATGAGACATTACGTACCCAGCCATAAATTAATTAATTCTGATTCAGGTACCTACCTACGAGTTATGTTATAATTATTCCGATGATCGATTCCTATAATACCTAGGTGATTCTGATATTGCAATCCATGGGCTTGGCCATGGTCGAAATTCGTTAGCCATTTCTAAGAAACAATTAGGATAATTTTCCCAACTATAAACTACACAATGTGCAATAGACGCTGTTGGGAAAATAGGTTGTCAAACCATCGTCAGTAACGAACAGTAGGTAACAAGTTTTTACTTGTTACTGTCGGTACCTAGTATAATCACCGAAACCGGTACAGAAGTGTAGGCTCTTAGTGAAATAGATATAATATTTCAAGAACTCTGTTTTCGTTTTGGTTTATTATTCTGTGAATAATACACCTATGTATTCGGTCAAAAAAACATTTTTATAACACCCCCTCAAAATTTTTTCTTTTCCGTTTCAAGGTGCGGATATTCCAAAAATGCAATGTCCGTCCGCCGTATCACGTGTACCGGCTTCATTTTTGGTCTAAAAAATTCGTTCTTTCGCACACATGCTCCATTTGGGCCCTAGTTGTGTTCCGAAACGTTTCAGCCCGATCGGAATATACCTAGGGGTGTTATGAGTGAAAATGTGTATAAAAATAGGTACTTTTTGTGTTTTAGTAACATGTTAGCAACATGAGCTTTTGAGGTATCGTTTTCCATGTTTTTTGCGACGAGAAGACCGAATATGAAGTCGATTTTGACCAAAGAGTGGAAAATTGAGGTTCTACCTAATGTTCAGCTCCCAAAATTGATTTTTTTATGAGTCAAAAACCAGGGAAATCGTCTGAAATCACCATAAATTTGTATAATAACACTAGAAAAAGTGGATCAAGGCGATTAAATAGCTCTACCAAGGATCAAAGATAATTTGAAAAAAAAGAGCGTACCTAATTCGTGTTTTGGGGGCCAAAATTGGTAGAAATCATCATACATAGCTATTTCAATTAGTTCACATTAAAGAAACAATAAATAAACAGCCAACATATTAGTAGATGTGTCCAATAGAATAATAAACCCATGTGACAAGGACTTTGCAGCGTTTTTTCTGTAAGTCATATACCAAGATCAATGTCGCTACTGCAGTTGCTGTTGTGTCGCAACAAAACCGAGGAAGAGTCTATCTGACTATGAAGAAACTGTTTCGGTGGATACTTTCTTGAGTTTACAACCTGGTGTTTTATTTATTTATTTATTTTTCATTTTTACACCGTGACGTCTGCAATAATCGAGTTCGCGCAACCATTCCCCCACATTCGTGTCACAGAGTGCGAAAAACCCTGCTGAAGCGAGCAAACGCGCATGCTAACCATCGATCACCGAAAGTTCCTATGTAGGTACGTAAGTCCAAGCAATAACTGTATACAATATTGGTTCCATGTAAGCGAGTTTATTGCAATCTGTCGAAAACGAACGGCTAATAAGCCGAGCATGAGCGTAAAATCGGGAAGTTGACTCAGCCAGCAACAATGGGCGGAGTCTTACAGCCTTCCAGCCATGAGACAGACTCAACCATGTCAAAAGCCTTTCGCTCAATCAATTCTATATTCAAAAACACTGGGTAGGTATAGAATAAATACTTTGTGCGAACAACAGGTGAACAATAAATGATAACGATAGCAGGCATTATTTGGTAGGGAGTTAAAAAAGTCAGAAATCCTTGACGTTATACATCACCTTTCTAACCAGAGACTTTTTTACCGTACGCTTGAAGGTTTTTGCAGTGAGCAGTACCCATGACTTCTGTTTATATTTTTAAATGAAAGTAGGTTTCATTGTAAGAATTTTGACACCAACCGCACTCTCCGACGATGAATAATTCCATTTCTATGAGCTTTAAAAATTTCAGCAACGTGTGACGTCATTGCACCTGCCTGGGCGGGACCCCTTGCCAAGCGTGACGTCACTCGTTGCCGAAAATTTGAAAGCTCATAGAAAAAGAACTATGCATTGTAGGAGAGTGCGGTTGCTCTCAAAATTCTTAGAACGGAATCTACTTTCATTTAAAAATGGGAAAGTAATGTAAACAGAAGTCATGGGTACTCCTCATTTACGCCTTGTACGTTTTGGTAGTTTTTTGTAAAATTGCAGAAATTTTTATGAGTGGAATGCCTTGCTCCCGCTTGGCACGTTCAAAATGTGTCGATTCATTGTTCTGTACGGATGGAAGTCGTGTCTTGTCGTGTATGTCTCTTCTCTGGATTTTACGTGCAACAAGCAGGTATATATTATTAAGGATGGAAGGGTAAGAATTCCGGATTCGGAGAACGTTCCTCTGCAGCTTTCGGTGTATTCAAGATAAAATATAATCCGAATTGCCCTTTTTGGTTTATAATTGTCAGTAAATGAACCATTGGAATCGAGCATGAAAAAAACATACACAAATTCTAATCCCCCTCAAAATTTGATGGTTTACGTTTCAAGGTATGTAGAATCCGAAAATGCAATAAAAAATTTCTGTCTGTCCGCCGTACGCCATACTGGCCACTTTTCTTAGTTACCATGAAACAAAATTGATGAAATTCGGGTTATAAGTTCCGTTCGGGGTCTAGTTGGTCCTCGAAGCTCGACGTTACTGTCAGTCATCTCTAAGGGGTTCAAAATAGAGGTTGAAATTTTCAGAACGCCGTAGCTCGAAAACTTTCGATAGAAGGGTATGGTTTTTTTACGTAATTAAATTTGTCTTGAGCTAAACAATTTTTTGAGACCACCCGGAGCATTGTACGTCCAGCCGCTCGTGTGCACCAAAAAGGTTCGTCAACACGATCGTAAATCAAACGGTATAAAATCACTAGGGAGCACCTGATTATAATCAAGGATGGCTGTATGAAGTCGAGTTGGTTGTTCTGCGATATTATTTCATTTGACAAGTGATGGACTATTGGATTCTGTTGGTAGGTTCTTCTGAAACTTGAACAAACTTTGAAGTATTATTGATGGGTAAATTATTACACAGTGGTATATTATTATACAACGGCAAATTATTACACAATGGTAAATTATTATAGAATGGTAAATTATTACACAACGGTTCATCTACCAAGAAGGGACTGGATTTTGTTGATCGGTACTTTTGCAACTTGAACAACCGTTGAAGTATTATTGATGGGCCAGTTACTACACAACGATTCATTATACTTGACCACGCGGGTAGGTACTGACCACAGAAAACAGTGATCTACGCAGAAGGGGCGTCTATTTCACTCCACATCAACAATTTTCCTTCAGAACTTCATTATTTGCGTTTCTTTTTGCCATTTTAGTTACTGTTTGTCATCGACAGAATTATTTTAGCAACATTCAACTCGTGATTTAGGTAGGTACCTAGTAACGAGTACGGGGTTAGGTACTAACCTACGGAGGGTCTGCGATCTACATAATATGTATAGACTAGTACATATTATGTAGACGGGTTATCTCTAGAGAGAGCTGATATCTGTAATAGAAGGGTATTCTGTACAAAATAATAAACCGTTGTGCAGTGATTTGCAGCGTTTTTTATATAGTGAATGCTCTCACAGAGTGAAACGAAGCTCCCCTAAGGATGATCCCTTAGGTCATCACGTACCCGAAGAGCGAGTGGTATGCGGTTAAAACGACGTTCCGCGAAACCACAGTAGATAGCCGATAAAGGAGGGAACATGCACGGCTCAATTTTTTGCGTCCACACGACTCCCAAGTCAGCCAGCCATCCTGGTAGAAGCGTCAGAATCGCTAAAATATGTCACACAGAAATTTCCTAGGATTTCAGTTCAGATTGTACATCATCGATATTGGTGGATTTGGGTGATGACCCTTGCTATGAAAAGGGTGTGCTGGACTCGGTAGGGCACGGAGAGTAGGTACTTACCGGTGCAAGGCAATCCGGTAACAACCGTTCGCCTCAAAGGGTCCCGACGTCCTTGGAAGAGATGCTGCATCTAAAACAAATTAAAACCTTTCCATCTACGGAGACTTTCAGGGGTCATTTTTTGTTCAACGCGGTTAATTCGATATTCGGCTGTTAAACTTACACCGCTCGTTCTGATGGACAAGCGCCTTTTCTTTTTCTGTCTCTACAACTTTCAATTTTCTCTCTCTCTGCAACTCTCAAGGTCATAATTATTTTGTAGGTGTAAACCTCCCGCCTCCCGAGCCGGACTCGGATCATTGGAAATTCGCACATTCAGTTGATGCAACAGGTAGTTATTTCAAATCTACATCGGTAGGGTTCCCTACTTGGAAGGTGTACACGCAGCTATTACGAGGCGATCCAATGGCTGTGCGTGGAACCTCATACCAGCCTCCTTCTTTGCTCCGTTCATCTGGGTCATGTGTTCGCCAACGTCAACCAATTAGCTCTTGTTGGCTCCACGTACTAAAACTCTCATTTACTATTTAAGGTCCCCGCCAATCAATCAATTCTTTATTTATCAATTCTTTGATGACATTTTTAGTGGTCATCTCTAACAAGTAAGATAAGCTATTTTGTTGTAAAAATGTTCATATTAACGAATGGATAAATACAATTCTTTATCAATTCATTGATGAAATTTGCTGGACATGTCTAACAAGTAAGATAGCTATTTTGTCGTAAAAAGTTTATGACTATTTAGTGGACTAGTCCTTTAAGATGTCTAACAAGTAAGGTAGGTAGTTATTTTCTTGTTAAAAAAAAAAAGCTGTATTCCAACGAACTTTTGGTCAACATTGATTATTACCTAGGCAATTATCTTGAGACAATAGGTAGGTCCTGCCGCGAAATAGTATGAACAACAAGTTGCCCCTGTTTCGTTTAGACACGACTGTGATGAGGCCCATCATCTGGAATCCTCAATATTTGGTTTCCATTTACCATGGAATAGAACGGATGATATGAGCAGACAACTTGCTGTCTGCCTAATGCATAGGGCACACCCAGACACCCTCTACAGTCATGGGTTAGCCAACGCAACCTATTTCAAGAATTTGTACAATGCACAGCAAAGCCCCTAAATCTATTTTTTTTTGTCATCAATAAATATGTACGTTCAAATAAACAAAACATACAGCGAGATACCGAAGGTGCCCAAGGCTTCCGGACATAACTCTTGCTTTTCACACGAAGAATAATTTTAGTGAATGCAGCGGGAAACGATGCATCAATCAATTTTAGCCTTCACAACGGTCTTATCTGCAGATGTGGAGTTCATTTCACCTGCCCACGCTTCACTGGACGGAATTAATAGAGAAAAGAATTTTTTTACCCTCGAGTTTTTAATACCTGAGCAAAGAAACGGTGATGGCCGGTGGCAGGACCTGTGATCAGCTGCGTCGAAAGGTGGGTATCGTGTGAAAATAAAAACTGGGAAGTAAAATGACGCAGAAGGACTCGTACACTTCCACCTGCAACTAGAAGTGGCTCAAAATCTTTCATTCCACAAGGATTATTATAGTTAAGGGCTTGAAATTTTTTCTGATATTATAGGGACGTACTGTACCTACTGTCCGTACTGTCCGTACTGTCCGTACTGTCCGTACTGTCCCATAACGATTGTTCATTATTATTTTCCCAAAATTTGGATGATTCGTCTCTCTTTGCCCTACTGTGATCCTTAGATTTGATATATGTATAATAATAAAATTTCAAAACGTTCCTTTAGCCTGAAAAGACAAGTTCGCCCACCTTTCTAGTTCTTTGTACAGCAGTTTAGTTCGTTGTACCGCATTTCAGTAAATGAAAATGAGGTGTGGGCAGTGTATTTTATGCTCGATTTTATGTGTCTGTTCAAGAGGAAAAGGATACTTTTGGCTTGGATGGATGGTAATAAGTGAAGCAGTTGCATCTATGCTAGAAGTAAGCGATGACCGTTAAAACATGAATCCAACATTTTATTTAATACCACACGATAACAATTATGTAGGAATGGTAAGGACGGGTAGGTACCTGTAAGTAAAAGCAGAGGTGAATGAAACGGCGATGAAAATAGCGGCGATGACATGGTTATAGATAGTGTACTGACGATGGTGTAACAACCGAAACCGGTCTACAGTTTTTGCTATTGTACGTGGAAATAGACTATTTTATTTTTATCCTGTAGTTTTTTGCTATGGATTTCCACTATTCCGCCGCGAGTGATTTAAGTTATATGGTTATAGAGTAAGGATAACTCAGAGAAATAATGGATCAGCGTGGATCTATAGAACTCGCTGTTCTCGGATTAGTTTCCTATTTTGAATTTCGTTCCTCCTAATTCGCCTAAACACAAGGTTTTTTCGTCAAGGAAATCAAAAACGTCATGCTTCACAGGGTCATACCCATTATAATCATCAGCTATTCGAGTGATCGATTCAAAACCTGTAGGATTCTGAACATATCAACAGGTCATATCGCGTCTACAAAAATATGGTTCACATACAAAAACACAATCAACTCATTTCACAATCGTACAACCGCACGAACGTACAACCAAAATTATTTTAACCTCTCATCTGAAAGTTCCCATTACACACTACGTAATCTTTATCTACAGCCAGTAAGGACTCATATTCAATGTGGGGTGCTCGCTAACCTTATGGCGTACCATAACCTTATACTTACCGTAATAAGGTGGTTGGTAGACGCTCTATTGGCACACCTTCAGTTAAATGAATTACCTGACTTCGTTTGAACGTAACTACGAAAAAATGCTCTATTTGCTTCTGCTGATTGACTGGTATTTTATTGCATCCGATTCTACCAAGGTAGCGGAAGCTTCGTTTTCACTTAAGATTGGAGAAAATTTTTTTTGTCTCCAAAATCAAAATTCCCACTCGCGTTTTATGTTTTAGAGCTTTCCGAACAAATTTGTTTCGGTGTCTGTCAGTCTGTGTGTCCCTAAATCCTTGCCACTAGCATAAATTCTTGAACTCAAATCCGATTTTGCTGAAATTCTCAGGGATCATGCGGGCTGAGCCTTGGATGGCTCCTTAAAATATCACAGACCGACCGGATCACTTGTACGTATGGCCACTGCGCATCGCCAACGTGAATCCGAGGTACCTACTTAGTTTCTCATAAATCGTCTCGTGAATCAACGATCCGAATGAAATTGTTCTAAAAATTTTCTTCAAACTACTACGCGGAGGAATTTTCGTTCAACTTTTTACGCTCTGCTCCTCAGAAGTGGCCCAGGCCTTGTTTTCATTTTTACACCTTTTAAACAATTTTCAGTATTTTGAGGGGGGAAAAGCGGATTTCACAATTTTCGACTACGCTGAACACACACAAAAAAAAAAAAAAAACGCTGCAAATTATGACACAAAGGTTTATTGTTTACCTGTATAGATGCCCCTTTTGCGTAGATAACTGTTTTCTGCGTCAATACCCTCGAGCTCCCCCCTGGAAAGCCCTAAATCGAGTACTGGAACCGGTCCCGGAATTAAAGTTTCCTACAAATTCGCGGGATTCAATAATTCAATCATTAATTATTTGTAGTTATTCATGAAGTCTAAGGAAAATAATAAACCGTTGTGTTATAATTTACCTGCATAGATGTCCCTTCTATGTAGACATACTATACTGAACATACTATAATGAACCATTGTGTAGGTAATAATTTACCGTTGCGTAATAATTTACCGTTGTGTAATAATTTGCCCATCAATAATACTTCAACGATTGTTCACGTTGCAAAAGTACCTATCAACAAAATCCAGCCCCTTCCACTTAGATGGTATAATGAACCGTTGTGTAATAATTTATCGTTGTGTTACAACTTACCATTGTCTAACCATTTACCCATCAATAATACTTCAACGATTGTTCAAGTTGCAAAAGTACCTACCAACAAAATCCAAAACAGCCTTCATTTTTCAAATGGAATAATATCACGGAAGAACCAACTCGAATTCACGCATCCATTCGTGATTATAATCGGGTGCTCCCTAGTGATATTTGGGCTGAATGTATACAATTTGATTCACCCTCCTGTTGTCCAAGCCTGTCGGTGCATACTTGGGGGCCTTACTGTGAAGGATCGGCGGGACGTACAATGCTCTGGGTGGTCTAAAAAAACTCGTAAGTTCAAGAACTATTTAAAACCGTAAAAAGATTCACGTAAAAAAAGGTAAAGGCGTTCTGAAAATGTCAACCCCTATTTTTCACCCCTTAGAGATGACTAACGCCGAGCTTCTAGGACCAAATAGACCCCGAACGGGACCTATAAACCGAATTTCGTCAGTTTTGGCTCTGGTAACTAAGAAAAGTGCTAAGTACGGACAGAATTTTTTTTATTACATTTTCGGAATCTACATTCCTTGAAATGTAAACCATAAAATTTTGAGGGGGGTTAACAATTTTTTTTTCATGCTCGATTCCAAAGGTTCATTATTGAAAATAATAAACTAAAAAGAACCAAAATTTCAGCTCCTTCTGGTTGGGGGTGTGTTGTGTGTGCGTTTCTGCGAACTGCCATAACTCACGACCCAATGGTCATAATTGGCTCAAATGATGGAGGTAGTTCGGGGTTAGGTCCTGGCTGGTCCTACATGAATTTCGTCGCACTCGGATTAGTAGTAGTGCAACATGCGCAAACGTTAAAAAAGACGAACCCACATAACTCACAACCCAAACGTCCAAACTGGCTCAAGTTTTGAAGGTAGTTCAGGGTTGGGTCTTCGTTGGTCCCATATGAATTTCCTCGCATTTGTATCAGTAGTTGCGACTGCACATGCGTAAACGTGGAAACAGTTGAACCGCCATAACCTACAACCCAAGGGTCCAAACAAACCATCTTTCTTTAATTTAGTCCAGCAGTCTCTAGTGTTCCACATATTTGGATCTTTATTCAAACCTTGTTAATACGGGGAATGTCGCTTCTTATTTACCCCAATGGTTCCATAACATTTAGATCATCTGTTAAGAAAAAATCCTCTCTCTCTCTCTCTCGAACTATCCTATAGAAAATATCCTACAAAATACTGCCTACCATGAACACGGACAACTAACGCCACCCACAGTACCAAGGCCAATCCATTTAATCATTGGATTACTCTGCACCATGTTTTCAAATTGCATACCTACACGTATGCTTCATTTAATTTTCGATGAATAGATGGATAGATAGAATTGTTCATGAATCTACCCAATTGTACTGAATTGATTGTTTATCATAGATACGTTTAAATGATCAGTACGAGGAAGCCATGTGCGATTAAACTTGGCAGGCTTTTTTATGTAAGCGCACCTGCTTACTAGAAAGCTTTCTTCGTTTTGTTGTTTTGCGTGTAAAAATAGCAACAAAATACCTTGTACCTACTTAAAATGTAAATCCCTGACGTTCTTTTGGACATCTATGGTAATGTTAATGAGATTGCATTCTATGCAAACAGCTTTAATGTTTGTTTATCATATTTTTATCCAGCTGTTTTCTAATCGAGATATTCTGGTTTCAGATAGGTACTTGCTTAGTTCTTTGGTGAATTAGATCAATATTGAAGTAACTCTGAAAATGTTTCTTTCCGTTTAAACAAGTGTGTTTTGTCGAAGGTGAACCAAAGCTAATGTTGAGATAGGCAGTGCAAATAGCATCTTAATTCATTACCGTACCTGCATAATTATTGTTGTGTTTGACTGGTTTATAGTGACATGATGGCGTGCATTGTCTAATCTGAGGAGAGTTGGTATATAAAGTTGTCGGGGTTGATGTTGTACGATCAGGAAGCAGGAAGTACATTTCTGTATCTGTCAGAGCAGGATCAAGATTAGGATGCGGCCCCTACCTTTGTTGGTGATATTTCTGTTAGCCTTCGTGGTCTACCCCGCCATTGGTAAGTACCTACCGCGTGAAATACACGAATCTAAAGCACCCTATCTGAATAAAAATAAATCCCCATTTATGGTTTATTGTTATAAATTATGAACCTTTTGAATCGAGCATGAAAAAAGCCCCCCTCCCCCCATCGGTCAAAATTTGATGGCATTTGATGGCATTAGACAATTATTTTTATATGTTAGGTACAAACAATTTTTGACTGTACGCAGGATTTTGTTAGTTACTATAAACCTAAATTAATGGACCCTGTTTTAGAAGTCCCACTTGGGGTCGTGTAGTTGCTGGTCCTCGAACCTCGGCGTTACTGACAGTAATTTTTATTTATTTATTTATTTGGCATTGTACAATTGCACATGTTGCAACACATGATTTACGTGATACAAAATTGCCAAAATTACAAATAATTGTTATTTATACAAATATTATCAAAATCAGACATACGAATAGTAAAGATACAAATAATTAATACTACCAAATATTTACATAAACAAAATTAAACATAAATCTTAAGCGAACCTAAAAAAATCATAGATGAAATTAGGTTCCATTCGAAGAATCTTGAGACCAACCGTACTCTCCAAAGATGAATTATAGTTATTTCAAATTTCGGCAACGGACGACGTTACTCGTCGCTGAAAATTTGAAAGCTCATAGAAAAAGAACAGTTCATCGTAGGAGAGTGCGGGTGGTCTCAAAATTCTTACAATGAAACCTACTTTCATTTAAAAATATAAACAGAAGTCATAACGGCAGTAACAAATGCTCAAGGATTCCACCTTCTTCCCCGTACGCCTGACACGACGGAGTGTCCAGGACAACCATCCTTTGCTTAAAAACTGAGCACACTCCATTTTTTGAACGAAGTCTGTTCAACAAATAATCATCTTTCTACTTGAAACGTTATTAAACCAAACCACTGAGGGGGGTACTATATACGGGATTAATATATATTTATTAAAGGATCCGTTTTCTGACCTTTTATAAAAATCACTCTATCGCTTCCGGTAGTGCCAACTGACGTAAACTTACTACGGTATTCTTAAGTCTACACATGTGCCGTTAACCCCACCTTCTTTAGCGAGTCTATCAACTCTCTCGTTATACCCTATCCCTAAATGTCCCTTAATCCAGACAAAGAGGACTTATATACCTAACTCATCAAGTTCTAATAATTTTGCTATACAGCACACCAAAGAATTGCGGGCTCTTTGGGATCCCCTTTTCAATACCCTGATGGTGCTTAGAGAATCGGAATATAGCGCGCCGTCCAACATTCTATCATTTTCAAGTTCAAAATGCCTTTAAAAAAATGCCTTAAAAATGTCAAAAATGCCCAAACACTGCCACAGAAGCAAACAAAAAAGCTCCAAAGCATTTAATAGAAGGGTTTTATTACGATTTTAAATTGATTCCTTGATTGATTGAATAGATGGGGGCGGTGGAAAAATGCTGAATACAGAATTAAGTGATCTATACAGGAAAATTATAAACGTTGTGTAAAAATTTGCTGCGTTTTCTTTTATTATTTTCAATAATGAACCTTTGGAATCGAGCATTAAAAAAAATGTTTACCCCCCCCCCCCCATCAAAATTTGATGGTTTACGTTTCAAGGTGTATGTAGTATCCGAAAATGAATGAACCAAAATTACCAAAACCAAAATCCATGAACCAAAATTAACGAAATTTGGTTTGCAGGACCGATTTGAGGTCTAGCTGGTCCGCGAAGCTCGGCGTTACTGTTCTGGGGTTCAAAATAGGGGTTGAAATTTCCAGAACGCCGTAGTTCGAAAACTTTCATTAGAAGGGTATGGTTTTTTTTTACGTTTTTAAATTGATCTTGAACCAAAGAATTTTTTGAGACCACCCGGAGCATTGTACGACCAGCCGTTCGTGTGCACCGACAGGCTTGGTCAACAGGAGGTGAATCAAATTGTATACATTCAGCCCAAATATCATCACTAGGGAGCACCCGATTATAATCACGGATGGCTGTATGAAGTCGAGTTGGTTGTTCTGTGATATTATTTCATTTGAAAAATGGTGGATCTTTTGGATTTTGTTGATAGATACTTTTGCAACTTGAACAACTGTTGAAGTATTATTGGGTAAATTATTACACAACAGTTTATTGTACTATCTACGTAGAAGAGGCACTTATGCATGTAAATTATTACACAACGGTTTATTATTTGCCTTATGCTTCATGAATAACTACAAATAATTAATTATTTAATTATTGAATCCCGCGCATTTGTATGAAACTTTAATTCCGGGGCCGGCTCCAACTCGATTTAGGGCTTTCCTGGGGGGAGCTCGAGGGTGTTGACCACAGAAAACCGTGATCTACGCAGAAGGGGCATCTATATAGGTAAATAATAAACCTTTGTGTAATAATTTACAGCCTTTTTTGTATAAATTTATCAGGTATTTGACGTGGATACGTCCATAGTTGAAACGGCTATTTAAATTGTTCTTTGTGTTTTGAGGTACATTTGGTGGGGCATAACTTTCGAGATAATAGTAGGGTCCTCCTCTTACCACGATGGGTATAACTTTATCAAACCGAATTGGATTTGGTTTGAGGGACATATTTAATAGTTAATACTTGGAGGAAAGACAACACAAGGTGTAAAAATCTCATTATCTTACCATTTAACTCTTGCAATCTTCAAAACGTTTAGAATTTGAAGGAAGCGGAAGCCTTGTTATTATTTTTGGTAGTAAAGGAACAATGTAGTACTCTTAAGTACTTTGTACAATCCAGAACTTTCTGAGTCATCTCATTCCGTGTCCGTCCGTGTTTTTTGAAATACTATGGGAACAGTTGCATTTCCGTGACTTGACGCAACCAGTGCAATTTTTACCTTCACGGACCACCAACATTTAGAACAGTGGAATTCGTTTAGTCTAGTTACCTATGCAATTACCTGTTCATTGATTAGAATCACGAGTAATTCTGTTGTTCTCTCTCTCTCTCTCTGCCGGTCTGTCTTGCTCTGTTTGCTTGTACATTTATAAAAAACGTCACAGGAGTTTTTAAGTTAGGGATTTCACTATGAATTTTCACACATATAGTTAAGTCATATGAATCAATAGGACTATAATACTGGGACCAATATTTTATAAATATTAATTTATTAAACCACCCGAATAGATGAATTGATGAAATTTGGGGAAGGTGTCAGGGTAGTCATGCTTATAATTTACGACCCCGATAATTTTATTAATCAGACTGGAAGGGGTTATGGATTGGATTGGGCGGGGGGGGGGGGGGGGGAAGCACGGTTAAATAGTTTATATATTAGGTATTGCTAAATGATCCGAATCGAAGGAAAGATGATGAACATTATGAACGTAGTCCAAATCATGAACATTATGAACGTAGTCCAACTAGAAAACCTCCAAGCGATTTGTCTATTACAATATTGCAGAGGGGGTGGTGGAGTTGTGGGTTTAATACTGGGGGAATTTATAACTGAGGAGGTTCGGCGCAAAACCGACTTCTCCAATCAACCAACCAGAGAGCAGCATCGCTGTTGCTACTCGACACTGTTATTGTAAAAGTTTGATGTTCTGACCACAGAATTTTTTCGTAATCGGAGGAGCAGTGTGTGATACGAACTAAATCACTCGCGAAGAAATCGTGGACACCCATTTCAAAGAATAAGTGAGTTAGGTATTGAAAAGTTGACTATTTCCACTAATACACGTTCCTCTAATTCCTTTGTTCCCTTCACCATTCTTCTTCACAACCAATCCCAATCGACCACATTTCATTTTTCCGACTATTTACAAGGTCACCTCTCCAATGTGCCTTCAGTTATTTGTTACTGACTATGGTTTGATCACCGAAACCCGTGTAACAGTGTATTTTTTGCGTTATTTCGTGTATTAGTAGAAATATATAACTTTTCAATTACTCCGTTTTTCTTTGCAGTGTACGACTTGAAAGCAGAAAAAAAGGCTTTTAATTTTGACTTTCTGGATTATTTCCGAGACAGAAGTGATAAGTGATGACAGGAGGTTATGTTCCTAATGAGTGGAACAATGCCGACTTTATCCGTAGATGCCGACTGTTGGTGCAAAACCGACATCGTGTTCGGAATGCTGGTTCAGAACTGGGTTTCTCCAGCCATTTCTTTGCAAAATCGACTTTATCGATACATTTACTAACTTGCTGAATACCTCGAGAATGAGAGATTGTTTCGATTTACTTCCACGATGCAGGGCAAACCTACTAAAGAAAACGCTGCAAATCCCTGCACAAAGGTTTATTATTTTGTACAGAATACCCTTCTGTTACAGATCACAGCTCTCTGTATATACAACCCGTCTATAATATGTACGGTTTTAACATATTATGTAGATCGCAGACCCTCCGTAGGTTAGTACCTAACCCCGTACTCGTTACTAGGTACCCACCTAAATCACGAGTTAAATGTAGCTAAAATAATTCTGTCGATGACAAGCAGTAACTAAAATGGCAAAAAGAAACGCAAATAATGAAGTTCTGAAGGAAAATTGTTAATGTGGAGTGAAATAGATGCCCCTTCGGCGTAGATCACTGTTTTCTGTGGTCAGTACCTACCTTCGTGGTCAAGTATAATGAACCGTTGTGTATACTAACTTGCCCATCAATAATACTTCAACGGTTGTTCAAGTTGCAAAAGTACCGATCAACAAAATCCAGCCCCTTCTTGGTAGATGAACCGTTGAGTAATAATTTACTGTTGTGAAATAATTTACCGTTATGTAATAATTTACCGTTGTGTAATAATTTGCCGTTGTGAAATAATTTACCATTGTGTAATAATTTACCCATCCACAATACTTCAACGTTTGATCAAGTTGCAAAAGTACCGATCAACAAAACCCAGCCCCTTCTTGGTAGATGAACCGTTGTGTAATAATTTACTGTTGTGAAATAATTTACCGTTATGTAATAATTTACCGTTGTGTAATAATTTGCCGTTGTGAAATAATTTACCATTGTGTAATAATTTACCCATCCACAATACTTCAACGTTTGATCAAGTTGCAAAAGTACCGATCAACAAAACCCAGCCCCTTCTTGGTAGATGAACCGTTGTGTAATAATTTACCGTTGCGTAATAATTTACCCATCAATAATACTTCAACGTTTGTTCAAGTTTCAGAAGTACCTACCAACAAAATCCAATAGTCCATCACTTATCAAATGAAATAATATCGCAGAACAACCAACTCGACTTCATACAGCCATTCCTTGATTATAATCAGGTGCTCCCTAGTGATGATTATCTGGGCCGGATTTATACCGTTTGATTCACGATCGTGTTGACGATGCTTTTTGGTGCACACGAACGGCTGGTCGTACAATGCTCTGGGTGGTCTCAAAAAATTGTTTAGCTCAAGACAAATTTAATAACGTAAAAAAACCATACCCTTCTATCGAAAGTTTTCGAGCTACGGCGTTCTGAAAATTTCAACCCCTATTTTGAACCCCTTAGAGATGACTGACAGTAACGTCGAGCTTCGAGGACCAACTAAACCCCGAATGGGACCTATAAACTGAATTTCGTCAATTTTGATTCATGGTAACTAAGGAAAGTGCGAAGTACGGCGTACGGCGGACATACAGAAATTTTTTCAGTGCAATTTTGGATTCTACATACCTTGAAACGTAAACCATCAAATTTTGAGGGGGAGTTAGAATTTTTTTTTTCATGCTCGATTCCAATGGTTCATCATTAAAAATAATAAACCAATATGCGGTTTTAGATTTAAAGGAAAAAAAAATACTTAACTTGGCTCTAAAACTTGACTTGAAAAACATCTTTTGAGTCAACCAAACATTCTGATTTGTGCGATGGAGTCGTTTTTGCGCCGGACCTCCTCAACTATGGTAGCATATTTTTGGCATATTTTTGACTTTAGGGAAATAGGATCCTGTTTGACAGTGGTGGTAGAGGAAGTGGGACGGTTGTTACGGCTCATCAGTGTGGGGTATTGTACCAATGCCATTCCAATTTTATCTAGAACACAACCCATTTTGACACTGTGTGTGGTTGTTCCAGGTACTTCATCATGGGGATCAAAGAGCAGCGGCAAAGTTAGTGTGAGGGGAGGATCAACTGGAGGATATGGTGGAGACAAAGGCGGAAGCGGCGGTGGCTATGGTAAAAGTGAAGGCGGATACAGTGGTGGAAAAGGAGGACATGATGGTGGATACGGTGGTGGAAAAGGAGGATCTGATGGCGGATACGGTGGTGGAAAAGGTGGAGGTAAAGGAGGAAGCAGTGGAGGATACAGTAAAAGTGAAGGCGGATACAGTGGCGGAAAAGGAGGACATGATGGTGGATACAGTGGTGGAAAAGGAGGATCTGATGGCGGATACGGTGGTGGAAAAGGACATGATGGTGGATACGGTGGTGGAAAAGGAGGATCTGATGGCGGATACGGTGGTGGAAAAGGAGGACACGATGGTGGATACGGTGGTGGAAAAGGAGGATCTGATGGCGGATACGGTGGTGGAAAAGGAGGACATGGTGGTGGATACGTTGGTGGAAAAGGAGGATCTGATGGCGGATACGGTGGAGGAAAAGGAGGATCTGGCGGTGGATATGGTGGTGGAAAAGGAGGATCTGAAGGCGGATATGGTGGTGGAAAAGGAGGATCTGACGGTGGATACGGTGGAGGAAAAGGAGGATCTGACGGTGGATACGGTGGTGGAAAAGGAGGATCTGATGGCGGATACGGTGGTGGAAAAGGAGGACATGATGGTGGATACGGTGGTGGAAAAGGAGGATCTGATGGCGGATACGGTGGTGGAAAAGGAGGGCATGATGGTGGATACGGTGGTGGAAAAGGAGGATCTGATGGCGGATACGGTGGTGGAAAAGGAGGCTCGGACGGCGGACATGGTGGTGGAAAAGGTGGTGGAAGCAGTGGCGGATATGGTGGTGGAAAAGGTGGTGGAAGCAGTGGTGGATACGGTGGAGGAAAAGGAGGTTCTGACGGCGGATATGGTGGTGGAAAAGGACGATCTGACGGCGGATATGGTGGTGGTAAAGGTGGAAGCAGCGGTAAAGGTGGAAGCCAAAAAAGTACGTGGGGTTGAACATTTGTACGTTCTTCACCCTGCTTTGATCATCTTTCAACTCCTCATGGTCGGAAAAACTAGTTTTCAAAATTGTATACAAAGAATAGACCTATGAATTCTTCTCACTGTTGCTACTCCCGCTATCATATTATTATAATATTAATTTTTCATTATTTTCTTTCATCAAGATCAAGAGATAAGTTTCTCAATTCAAACTGATAGATAAGTTGGATGATGTATCTACAATTTATCTATGTAATGTGTGTGACTTTAAAATAAATAAATGAAAAACCTAGAAGTTCTTCAACAACAGTTATATTATTTCCTGTCAACCCTTCAGTCTAGTACTGTGTATGAAATATCATTTAAACGTCAATAATTTATAACTATAGTACATATATGTGAGAACGACGTTACTTTCAATGAAAAACCATGTCTGTGATTATTTCCTCACCGTGTGAGCATTGTGAGCTCGTTATTGTCCAGTGACGATAACATGGTCCCAACGAAACTTTCTTTGAAGGATGGAATGGAATACTAATAGATCTTGTTAAAATAAGTTTCTTAAAAATGGAATTACTGAAGTTTTTTGAATTCGATACGGCGAACTTCGAAATGCGAAGTATTGACAAGGCAAACTAATTTTCACGGTCCCTTGAAATTCGTCTTATCGAGTCTCCACTGTATGTAAGAACATACAGTCTTCATCTATGTAAGAGCACATAGATAACGCACTGTAGATATAAGAGCAAGAGAATAACAAACTGGGGTTATGAGAAGAACAAAAGATTGTGTGATGCAACTGAAATGTGTACGGACTTGGATCAAGATGGCTGCGTATGGTGTTTGTGAGTTGCCAAAGGGATAGGAGCAGTGGCGGCTCGAACCAGAGGGGGTGCACAAAGGGAATGTTGTGAGCGTCAAGAAGTGTTGTTGGAACAATGTGCACCACAGCTGTTAATGCGAAAATTATGTGTTTAATTAAGGTGTAGGTGTATAAGACTAGAAAATGGTAAATAAAATTGTACCTACAGACATAACTAAATTGATAGGTAACTGAAATGGTAATCAAAATTATTCCATGGATTATATACAATTGTATGATAAAAATTACAAATTAAAACTTATAAATGTGTGAAATGGAAGAGTCATGCTTCTTTATTTTGACAGATAAATGGGATAAATCTACAATACCATCCTTCACCCATGCACCGTTACCGGTTGAGTTGGATGAGGATGAAGTCGAGAGGTTGGATGAAGGCGGATGAGGAAGGACGTGCTCCATAGGAGTCTTTTAGCGAATTTTCGAAGAAAAGGAAGCTATTGTTCTCGGTCCAAAATTTTTAAAACTCGAATTTCCAAAAGATTTTTATACCAAAATCCGTTTCAGACCATCCTGAATTCCCTGCCGAAAGACACCAAAAATTATATGTATATGTATATATATATTTATATATTTATATAGATATTTATATAACAAGTTGATTCAGATGACTAGGTTGATGAACACAATTCAGGATTGAGGAATGACCAGTCTAGTCTTGTTTTTGATGGTTGTTTTAATTCCCACAACGTTTCTACCCAGGATCTGGGTCCTATTCATGTGGATCTATTGGAATAACAGCAGTTCGTTATAATGGTGAACAACAGTTAGGTACAGCATTTGCAATTTGGTACAGATATGTATAATACATGTTTTTAAGCTTACTTGTGGTCCAAAGGTAAGTGTGATAGGTGGATAGGTGGTAATTTCCAATTTCAGTGAAGTGAATCAAATTGGAAATTACCACCTATCCACCTATCACACTTACCTTTGGACCACAAGTAAGCTTAAAAACATGTATTATACATATCTGTACCAAATTGCAAATGCTGTACCTAACTGTTGTTCACCATTATAACGAACTGCTGTTATTCCAATAGATCCACATGAATAGGACCCAGATCCTGGGTAGAAACGTTGTGGGAATTAAAACAACCATCAAAAACAAGAATAGACTGGTCATTCCTCAATCCTGAATTATATTTATATATGTATGTGTCATTCCAGACGATAACTCTCGAAAGAATTGAGATAAAAAGTTCAAATTTGCACGAAAAATCTGTCTTGGCAATCGACAGGCTAAGTTCGAAGATGGGCAGAATCGGGTCACCCTAAGGGGGAGTTTTGGGGAGTTTTAGGGGGGGGGAAATTACCCATAAATTCCCAAAATGAAAAAGTCTGACAAGTGACACCTCATTTTAAAGGTTTTTGTACGCTGAACACGATGGTGAAATCAGAATTGCGATATCTCATTCCATTCTCAAACTGGAGCACTTTGAAGATGAAGGAACGTCGTTATTTCTTGAGATGTTCTTCCTGGTTCGTCTGCTCTAATCTGATAACGGAATGGGATATCGCAATTCTGACTTCACCATCGTGTTCAGCGTTGGAAAATCTACAAACCGAGGTGTTACTCGGCAAAAAATGGAACAAAAAATTTGTTACGTACCCAATACCTACTCTTCTGGTATTCAAAACATTTTTGATTTCCCCCTCCCCATCCTTCCACCCCAAATTTTACTTTGCGTAAAACTACTCCTGTTTTAATTTTGTATGGTATCAAGTTGGGAAAACATTGGCCGAAAATTAATTTTCAGAAAATTTTAGGCGGAGGAGGAAGATGCCGAAAACTTCGAAAATTCGCTCTTATAGCCATGCTGCATGACTGTGGTTTTTTTACTAATGTGGTTTTCACCATAGCAGGCGTTAGTTGGAGGGAAGGTTAGCTCCCCGTGGTTTTCACCACAGCAAGTGTCAGAGGAGAAGGAGGTATCCCGCAGTTTTCACCACAGCAGATACCTGGAAGGAGGAGAGCACCGTGCGGTTTTCACCACAGCGAGTGTAAGAGAAGGTAGTAGAAGAGAAAGGTCGAAAGAAGGGTCGAGATAGAAGTCGCAAGTCGAGGGTCCGTCGGTCGAATGACGAGCTGGGCCAAAAGGACTGCTTATATAGGCCCACTTCTACCGGTCCCCTGTCCGAAATCGGCCGCTATGACCGTTGAGGAGTGATGGCTGTTGATGGAAGGAGCCCTTCTCCCTTGGGGCTACCCGGCTCGTCGTTCCGTCCGTTTATTTGGTTAAATCTTTCTATATTGCATAGGAGTGGTTAGAGTAGAGATTTGAGGGGAACCACGACACCGGGCATCCACACAACCACTACGTTTTGGCATACTTTTCATCATTATTAAAATTCCGATAGGAGACCGCACAGCGATCCTTACTTTTTGCTTCCTCACTACCGAAGGTAGGGAAGCCTTGGATTCTTGATTGAGTAAAAAAACTTATGTACTCCAAACTTTAAATTTCCACTACCTACCATTTTGTGTTTCAAACATCAAGGAACATTTTCGGTTCCCTGTCTGTCTGTCTGTGGCAGGGGCGTTGCGTCCATAACTTTTTGCTTCCTCACTACCGAAGGTAGGGAAGCCTTGGATTCTTGATTGAGTAAAAAAAATTATGTCTCCAAACTTTAAATTTCCACTACCTACCATTTTGTGTTTCAGACGTCAAGGAACATTTTCGGTTCCCTGTCTGTCTGTCTGTGGCAGGGGCGTTGCGTCCATAACTTTTTGCTTCCTCACTACCGAAGGTAGGGAAGCCTTGGATTCTTGATTGAGTAAAAAAAATTATGTCCTCCAAACTTTAAATTTCCACTACCTACCATTTTGTGTTTCAGACGTCAAGGAACATTTTCGGTTCCCTGTCTGTCTGTCTGTGGCAGGGGCATTGCGTCCATAAGGCCACTGGGGCCACTGCCCCGGCACCCAGAAACATTAAGAGAAAAAAAACAAGCATGTGTTCAGTTCGCATTTGAATTTCCCTCCGTAAACTGTACCTAGAATTTTTCACAAAGTTCAACAGTGACTCGACAGAGTTCTCTAGCTATGGATATTCAATATGTGGTTCCTTCATGTTGGCTCCCTGTAGCTCCACAGACGGCATGTTATCAGAATATAGTGACAGTAATCGATAGTCGTTCAATCGAAATCAAAACCTAGGCTCCTGAAACTGGCAGGTCCTGGGACCCAGTGTCGCCATGGCAACCAAGAAAAGTGGCCCGTCCGCGCAAGCTCAGTCGAGTAAAAATGTTGTTTGCCACGCCTACACTGGGCCACTGCCCCAGAATCTGATATCAACCCCAAAATTGTTCATTTCACAATCGATTCGACCCCTTCGATTCAATTTGTCATCTCGAGACGAGATGCTTCTTCTGATTTGTTTTTCTCTGTCAGTTATCTGGTTTCTGATTTGTTATCACATTCGCTTTCTCTGTCAGTTTTCAATTTTTTGCGTGTTTTGCGTTCAGTCCGGTTTCGATGACAGATTTGTATTTTTAGTAGGTACCCAAGTGCGTTTTGCCCTGTTAGCTGTTTGCGGATTGATCGGCGTCAACACACAGACAACTATCTACATCTAGTCAATACCTTCTCCACTCAAGCAGGTACTGGCCAACGGGTCATTGTTTTGCGGTGGTATTTTAGTTTACTATATTTTTGTAACACATGAATTCGTTGGCTAATTTGCAGTAGAAATTGCCGACGTTTTCGTACGACGATAGAGCGATGATTAAAAGAGATAAGCTTTGCTGAATATCACTGCGATTAGTAAATAAGGTAATATCAGTAAATAAGGGAAGGGTGTTGTTGCGTTGGGGTACTTTGTAGACATATCTGTTGGTTTTGTGTTCTCGTCTGGTGCCCCACTGTTTTCAGACCCCACGCACCGCTACTGGTCTGTGGTAATTGCTTGTAACGCCCATAACTACCCGAAATAATGGTCAAAATCGGCTGAAATTTGGAGGGTAGGTGCGGGTTGGGTCACAGATGGTTCCGTATCAAAACGAGCCTACCCAACTGTTCAATACGTTCATGTGATTCAAGTGAGGAAGTTCTGTCTGTCCTTCTGTCTGCCCTTCTGTCTGTACGTCTGTGGTCAATTCCTTGTAACGCCCATGACTACCCGAAATAATGTTCGAAATGGACTAAAATTCGGAGGGTAGGTGCGGGTTGGGCCACAGATGGTCCCATACCAGATCATTGAAAAAGTAATGTAACTTTCATCTGCGCATGCGCAAACATGAAACACCGATAACTACCTTATAACGTTGAAATAAGTTCAAACTTGGAGGGTCGATCAGGAATAGTACTTTGAAATTTCTATATGAATTTCATTGGACCCGCACTGTAACTTTCGTCTGCGAGTGCGCGAACATGAAATTTTGACTATTTCCTTGTAACGCTTCTAACTACGTGAAAAATAGTCGTAGAGATCTGAAATTTTGAGGGTACACGCGGGTTGGATCGCAGATGGTCCCACATCAAAATTAACCGTAACTTTTGCGTGCGCATGCGCAAGCGTCAGATCCTTTTAGCGCTCATAACTACCCTGCAAATCATCGTAAAGCGGTGAAATTTTGAAGATAGATGGAGGTGAGGTGGTGGATGGTTTGAAATGCAAGTAACCGATGCATGGATACTCCGTCGGATGGAGGTGAGATGTTGCGTGGGTTACATGCATTTGATACCATCCAACACCTCACCTCCATCTGACAGCCACCTGCGTCCACTGAATAAAGCTACCCAACTATTCTATACGTTCATGTGATTCAGGTGAGGAAGCTATAGTGCCTACTCGAATTGGCAGACGTTTTCTGACAGTTTGCTCACGTTCGCACAACGGGGATTGATAATTACCGAATTATCAATCATGATGATTGAAAACGAAAGCCAAGTTAAAAGCGAGGTTCGAGATCAGGAAGGCAGAAGAGAACGAATGCCGAGTACAAAGCGAGGGTTGAAACCAAACGAAACAAGTGAGAAAGCCGTACAGTCTGTGCAATGATAGAAGAGCGCGAGAACTGGTTCAATTGTGATGAATTTGTGTTGTGATGAAATTATAAATCTCAAGCGAGAAAGCATCCATGAATATTCATTTAACTCCATGGTTTACTCATAGCAGGCAGTGCTTGGAGCAGGCGTAGCAGAGTGCTCTCCAACTAACAGAAATTCATTTTTCACTGTACAAGATGGTCTCTCATTGGCGGAAATTCGTTTCGTGTCGCCATCCCTGTTTTCCATTTATAATGACCCTTTAAAGACATTTAAATTTGGAGCACAGATCTGCTGCCCCCGCGCGTCGACCTCAGCAGATGGAAGTCCCCACAGACCAGGAGAGCCTCCCTCCCCTCCCCTCCCTTCCACAACAACCAGCTCTTCCCACCCGAATTTGAATGACGTCGTACCTACCTAATCAGTCCTGCGCATTCTGTAGAACTCGAAGTTTAAACTGCAAATCTCCCTCTCTCCTAATCTTCCTCGGGAGTACACGTGCTCCTGTACCCTGGCCAATATCCGCCTCTGGATAGAAGTCAACGCTCCAATCTTTACTTCGCCCAATCGATTATCAAATCTCGAAAATACCACCTTCACGGGCCTCGGTTGTATGGTGTCTACCTCCAGGGTGTCTCCACTCTAGGGGGAACTGTCCAAGAGGTTTTCAAAAACGTTACATTGCTGTATCTTCCCTCACCCTGATGATGATGGTGTATTAAGTTTTACCTACTAGAATTTACGATTTCAGGTAGGTACATACGGAGATATTTATGGTATACCTACGTGCTTATTAATAATTATGGAACGGGGGAATTTTCGTCAACTTTTTTATAAGAAGAAAAAAAGGAAATTTTGTCATTTTGTCTACAGTTTTTTGGAAAAAAATATTCAGAACTCTTGGAAAAATGGTAGTTTGAAGCCCGTTTTCAAAGATAAGTGTTATTTTACAAATGAGGGTGATTAAACATAAAAATGCAGCAAAATGACGTATCAGGTCTAGTGACATCTGATTGGCTGTTGGCCCAAGGAGGTAGAGGTTGGAGAAGGTTCTCAATGCTGCCAAAACCCAACATTAGAAATGGCAAACCTTCCCGGCAACCGCCAAGAACCTTTGACCTTTCGTGAACCTCCGCTTAGTTTGAGTTTTGGACACGTTTTTTAAATTTATTTATACATTTTTGGTTACATCCATTCATTCATTGCGGTTCTCTACGTCGTTTAAAGTGATGCACTAGCGCTCTAAGCGGGATTTGAGTTGAACTAATCGGTAGTTTACCTGGTGCACCATGTCTAATGGGAACTCAGAAATTCGAATTTCGCACTTGTTTTCTGCTTAGACTTTCCGACATAAACACCTCATTATGTGGTAAGAAAGTGCTAATTTCCGTTGAACAAAATTTCACAAAAAAACATAAGAAAGCATTTTGTTCTGAAACTCCAAGTTAACAGTAACTCGCTCTTTAAAACGTTAGGTGGTGAAACCCAATCTCACTGTTGCATCCTCCGTCGCATAAAATGTTGAATCTATACATGTTTCTTCTATAGGAGTGAACTGAAGTTAACAGTAAAAAAAGAAAAAAATGGCACTACCAATGATCAAAGATAATTTGAAAGAACAAAAATTGCATTTTTGGAATCTACGCACCTTGAAACGGAAAAGAAAATGGGAGAACATGAACCGCTGATGAAACACAAACGGTGCGTACAGCTTCCGTACAAGTACGCAACCACGAGGGACATTTTATGTCTTAGCGCCCCCTCCCGCACCCACACCACGTACTTCGTACTTAACTGTTTTGGTCAAGATTTCCAACGAATGGTAAACTCTGTCCTTGGGCGGTCACAAATGACAAAGAATCACGTTTCAATTTAAAAACAAGTACTTCGTACTTAATTGTCGCAGAACTATCACCTAGTCCGAACAGCCTTCAGTCCCAATTAGTTCGGATTAGCCGGACTCCACTGTATTATGTACGTAAACATTCATTTAAACAATCACGCTCATACCGCAGCTTGTTGGCCACGCAGTCCGCAGTGGTTAACGTAATATGGTTAGGTAAATCGAGAGCTATCCAACGAGTGGTGAACGATTTTTGTACGATGATAACTGGCGATGATAAAGTTCCGTAGCAACGAATCGGTTGTAAGCGAAAATCATCAGAAATATTTTCGTGACGTTGTTTCCGTTGCATGTCCCGCGTTTCATTTTCGAGTTTATGTAGCAAAGTAAAGACATAAAATGTCAAAAAGAAAAAAGAGACTGTAACGCACGAAAATTGCCCATTCAGAACTTCTGGAAAAGTGGTAGTTTCAAGCACGTTTTCAAATATAAGCGTTATTTTTCAAAAGAGGGTGGCTAAATGTAAAAATACGGCAAAAATGACGTATCAGGTCTATTAATTGAAATCAGACTGGCTGTTAGCCCAATGAGGCGGAGCGAAGCTTCGAAAGCGAAGGTTCTCAATGCTGCCAGAACCCCGACATTGGAAACGGCAAACCTTAAGAACCCTTGCCGTGACCTTTTGTGGAAATCTGTTTGGTTTTTTGGACATATTTTCTTAAATGTATTTATAAACTTGTGGTTCCATCCATCCATTCATTGCAGTTATGTATATAGTTTAAAGTTATGCACTAGCGCTCTAAGCGGGATTTGAGTTGAACTACGTGGCAATTTACCTGCTACGTCATCTCTAGCGGGAGCACAGAAATTTAAATTTCATACTCGTTTTCTGCCTAGACTTTCTGACGTAAACACCTCATTATGTGGTCAATAAGTGTTAATTCCCGTTATTGAATAGAATTTGGCCAAAAAAAGGAAAATTTGTAACTCACGAAAATTATCCATTGGATAAGGCAACAATAGAAGTATCAGACGATAGAGAACCTGATCATGATTGTTATGTAATTATGTTGAACTAAGGGCTTTGCACTGGTAATCAGAATCACAGCCACTGGAATGGGTAATTCCATTGGCAGTTACCCATTCCATTCCAAGGGCCAATACACTCATCCCTTATGCTATAAATGAGGCAACAATGTGGAACTTACAAGATATTATCGAACATCTGAATCACAGCCTATACCTACTCATTTAACGACTTCTCTCTTCTACACGTTTAACCAACAAGTAGATGTGCCCGTATGACAAAGGCGCACCTATTTCTGTCTTGATTCCCGAAAGCATCAATGAGCCATTTGATTATAAACAAATGACCGTCCTTGCTAGAAGCAGTCCCGGTCCAGTAGGGGACGCTGAAATTTCGATATCGCAAACCCTTCCAAGAGCTCCCCAATCCATAGAACAATGACAGCTAAGATTCATCAGTGACAAGTTGAACTTCAAGCACGGGAAGCAAAATTTATTACCAAAGCCCATGTCCTATAAATACCAAGGAAAATACATTACGCAACGTCGAATTCCCCCTCGCGTCTCATCACCCGTCGTTTTTTGCCCCATCAACCTGGTCGGCTTTACCGAACAAAGTCGGCACTTTTGGGCCGACGTGTCCTTGCACTCAAAGCAACTCGACTGCATTTCCAATTTAGTCGACCTACCCCCGCGATTCTTTCTTTTCTCTCTTGTTCCAACTTCAGATAGAAACCCCAACTTTACATACTTACTGACAATACCCAACATTAGTTTTTGTTGTCCCTATCGGATAAAAGGGTTTTGCTCATTTTTTTGAAATCTCCCCCCTTCGTATTATTATTCAAGTTGAACGAACCCACCTTGAGCTAAGACGCAATATCCGTCAGGATCCGAACTTGTAGACAATTCTTAGGAAGGCTCATTCGAACAATCAACAAAAAACTGCAACCCGATCGAGCGATGTCTTGGTGCATCCAGATTTCTTTTGAATCCTCATTGTCTCAGCAGTCTTAAATGTTCTTCTCACAAAACTCTTTTTTCGGAGTACATTTCGCGACTTAGCCGGAAACTGATGAGTCGCGATTGATATTTATTGATTTCATCAAAATCGTTTCGGATAATGATTTTGATACAGTCAGTAAATATCAGTCGCGACTCATCAGTTTCCGGCTTAGTTGTGAAATTTACACTGATGATATGTTTGGAAAACTCCATCCTTCTTGTGGACAATACTCCCCTTGATGATCTCTTTGTATGCTAGAAGATTGACATTCGTGTTTCTGATACTTGCTCATTGAATAAAACGATGGTTCAACTTCAATGAAAGATTTTTTTGGTTTATTATTTTCAGTAATGAACCTTTGGGATCGAGCATGGGCCATGGGGAAATGTTTTACCCTCTCCCCCCCCCCCCCCCATTTGATGGTTTTTGTTTCAAGGTACGTAGAACCCGAACATGGAATAAAAAAAATCTGTCCGTCAGCCGTACGTCGTACTTCGCACTATCCTTAGTTCGTGCCAAGCTTGTGACTTTCAGGAGAAAAACATGTTTACTCTCACCAAATTTCCTCTCGTGTTGCGAGTTTTTTTACCTTTCTCAACAAAGACTATTCCGTGTCTGTTCTCTTCCCTACTGTCCGGCAAATCCTTCCAACAGCCAGAAATAAACGAAAGGATGGTCGTAATGAGCCGGTAAGTGCGGATAAGTGCGGTTTGACCCCAAGTGGTCTCCTTACGTATTTCATTAAAATCAGGAAGCTATTCTCGTCTAGGTGCATACGAGGAATCCAAATGTAGTGGACCCCCCACGTTGGTTGTTAATGACGGTAGACAATCGGGGGATATGAGTCGAAGGGTTGAATTCCAACTATCTACTAACAGGGAACGGATTTTGATTATTTTGACCTATTTAGGGAGCTTAATTTGGACAAGGTTCATCAAATATAATATGTTGAGGATATGATAAAATGAACTAAAAAAGAAAAAAGTATATTTTTGGTGGACGTCAGAAGAAGACAAATAAACCATACAGACTTAAACTACCAAAAGTTAAAAATAATTATGCCCAGGAGACAACAAGATAAAGAGGGAAACATTTAATAAACAAACATTTTGATAAACTAGATGGAATCCTGAAAATAAGTAACAACAGGCTATTTAGAGATGAGATAAATAAACCGTTGCACGATGACATGAACAAACAACTTCTTAAATTTTAATGAAGGATCAATAATAAATTTATCTATGTAAAAATGATGATTGGAACAGTAGCTAAGGGTTGATAAATTTGGATATTTGGTGACTGAGGAGAGGAAGACAAGGATACAAATTTGTAAATAAATCGGGGTCAGATCAACTCCGTGCTGGGCCACAGTTTTACTATCCAGCACTTCATCCCAATGTTATACCTACTATTAATATACTGTTATACGAAAATTATTAATTTTAAACATGAGAAGTATATTTATTTATGATAATGAAATATTGTAATTATTTTCACAAGTAGGTATAATTTCATATTTCTATTGCACATAAGTTTACTGCAACTGAAGATGACAATAAACCAATTCATTCATTCATTCATCCTCAAATCAATGTTTTTACATGGTTACCTAATAACGTATTCACTATGACAGGCGCAGACGAACTTTTTATAGCCCGGGCTTCATGAGTATTGCCCATATGGGCACCTACTCCATCACAATAGATAGCTTCCACCCGATTTTAATGATAAACCATTCAGGACCCAACCTCACTATACCCTCAAAATTTAGCACATTACAAATTCTTTATGATGGTTATGCGTGTTTCAAGAAGTTGCGGATTCATGGAAGGACAAATGGACAGGCCGGAATACACAGAACCAAATTTGTTCAGAAAGGTCTAAAACGCGAGTGGAAATTTTGATTTTTGAGGATACATATTTTCCACCCAAATGTGGTCACAAGGCTTCCGCGACCTTGCTGGACACGTGAGCAAAAAGAATTACCTATAAAGTCAGCAAAAGAAAAGGAAAATGGACGCATATGAAAAATCTGAGCAGGTTGCAGCTAAATGTGGGTTTTCCTTGACGCGTCTCACAGCTGCGCGGCAGTCCCGTTGTTTTAGCAGTTTTCTTTCAGTTTAGTTCGCGATGTCACCGAGTAAACTTGCTCTTGCATTATTTTTGGAAGAGGAAGAGGAGTGCATGTTGTTGGATAGGGGAGGGCATGCACCAGTTTTCAAAAAGAGAAGTGAAGAAGAATTTTTCCAACTCCTTATAAACGGGCACCTAAAAAATGAGGAAAGGTCCAGGAAGTTTTTCCCGCCTCAACTTCAATATAGTATCCCAGGTTTTTCATTCTTCACTATGTTTTTACATATAATCCATACGAATCATATAAGTATTTCAGGGTTCTTCTCCTCCTCAACTGTCAACATTTTTCGTCCTCAGTGTCAGTAAAATTGCCCATTTTGTTCACAAAAAAGGACCACAGCTGGGAAGTGCGAAATCAAGGCGAGGAGAGCGAAATACCTAATTGTGAATTACATTTTCCACCCCAAGTGTGATTCACAGTATGCCGAGTTGAGGGATGAGAGGGAGGAGTTGTGCGGGTTTGCATACTCCGCCTCGCGGTGGCTGGCCGCGGGACTGGTCCCTCGAGCAGTGGCGCGGCCGCGGCTCAGCCGCTTCAGCGTGCGTTCCGCCGCGACGCGTCTAGGAAAATGGTTCAATTAAAAATACACTGAAGCATTGTTAGGTGACTAGCCTGTCAAGAAAATACCACCTTAAAATATTAGTTGAGCCGCTCCTGTTATAGGTCAATGAACACTCATTAATCCTCAATCATGATCAGTATCGTTATGCTTCAGTACCATTCTGGGTGCGGGATATCTGGGAAAAGTTGTGTCATTATCGTTCTCCATCATATCATAATCTTAAGCAAGTATTAGTTTTCTAAACGATTCAAGAACACACCACTGCTAGGCATGCAATGATGCAGGGGAACCACGACTTCAAGGATGGTCATAGTTCCCCTGCAGCCGCTAGTTAGATGAAGCCAGCAGTCCTGAAAAGTTATGTGGGTTAGTATCATCGAATAAATTTTTCTATGGGATTTACTACGATCGGTTTTACTAAATCCAACACGTTTATATTATAGGTATAGTTTGACATTAAGAAGCATAATCTTGATACCAGTATTACTGATCATGAAGCGAGAATATTCATAGTTTTTTCCAACTTTTCTCCCTGATGTTACTTGTGTTACGATTGGTGAGGGAAATGCGAGTGTACCAGTTGTTGTGGGCGCGGAATAACTGGAGACTGTTCTCTTTTATTCATGCTTTCATGCTGAGCGCTTCATAATCAAATGGAAGAGAAACTTGCAGTTCCATTCAGAAACCGTTGTATAAATTACTCAATTAAATCTGCGTTTATTATTACAGCGTAAAATCACAACGGTTTGTGCCAATTCTTTTATATAATTCGCGTGTTTGTGTGTGTGTGTCGGCATCAGGGCCAAACCACTGAACGGATTTTCACGTGTGTGGTCTCATTGTGATCAGCAGATTCGATCCCCCAAGATATTCTCTTTGATCGTATTCCTGTCCGTCCCTAACGACAGCGTCCGAGTTCGTGCTTTTGGTTAATACGGTGAAGCCCATGTCGCGGATCACTTTTGACCCCAAGCCAGAATAAGGTGTGTGCTGTCGGAAAGAAGTTTTCACTGCAGTTTCAACCGTACCACAACGATTCCGTTCAGAATTTATTCGACGGTCGTGTTTTCATCGTGAAAATAATCGCGTGGTTGATATGTGGTAGCCCTCATGTTCCTTACCGTCCCATGCGATGGATAAGATCATAATATCTTATCATCGATAAGATGTTGAAAATGTGTCTGATATCGAGAATGGAATGACTGGGGTAATGTTTTATTAGAAGCGGAGTTGAAGATCTCACGACGGGTTCCTGGGCAGCGATGAGATTCATCGTCAGACTAATCGGACACACAGTTTTCATCATTCTTCCTGTGTAAATATGACACAGACACAAATATATAAAACAGGTTCGTATCATTGAAAAATGTGTGAAACTGCCATTATCAAGAGCGAATTTTTCGTGGCTTGTGTTCCATGCCAGGAAGAAAACTACGTCCCTTACCGCTCCACAGCCCGTTGTGTTTAGTATATAGAGCAAACGGTTTTCCTGCTAGTTGAAAAATATTTCTTGATACTGCAGAACCAATGCGCCTGACTGCTGCCCTGCAAACCTTTGAATAGCAGTGATGAAACTGCCCGAGGAATTGATGAGCTGTGTTAGTATATGAATCGTTTTCAATCTCTTTCTCTGACGCAGTTTCTGGATCTTCGACTTCACACAGTTTTCTCCTCCATTTTTCATACCGAACCCAAAGATGCAGTACGGAACTGACCACCAACATCCAGAATGGTTTCACTCTGAACCGCTCCGGAGTAATCCTATTCCTGGACATTAAATCAGTACGACGGTGTCTTGATGCCAGTGATGTACAACCAAATGATCGTCATCGGCCTACCACCAGCCTTCTGCCGTAGCATTATCACCGTGTTCAGGGAAAGAAGGATTTAGAGTAGAGTAAATGGTTTCCACCTATGTCTCCGAGAGTAACATGGAAAGGATTGCCCAAAGGGATCACAACCCTCTACACGATCTATGCATCCAGGTTGGAAGAACAGATGCCAGAATGCGCCAACTTTCTACAATATGCTGATGACATATGTATTTACAGTATAAGAAGAGGCTTTGAGGGTTGTCTCGAAGCTCTGAGTGAAGCGGTAATTACAGAAAATCGATTCTTCCAGTTCCTTGGCCTGTCCATGTATACAGAGAAGTCGATCATAAGAATACTTTTACCCGGTTTTTTTAATACTTTTTTTAATATTCCGTTTGACAATGACACAAACATCGGCGGTATGATATTTCCATGTGACAGAACGGTCAAATTACATGGGCTTACCTTGATAACTAAATTAAATTTAAACTTCCATATTAAAGATCTGGCACTCACACCTGAGAAACATTTGAATGTGATGAGGTGCTTTACGAAACCTCGATTGCAGTTCCGCCAGATCCGATGCCATCGTTACCTCCAACAGATCTGACAAAGAAAATAACTGTCGAGCTCACAAACCTCCAAAACCACCATGTAGACCAACTGGGCAAGTAGACCACCAAAACTACCATGCGGGATAACGATACGTAAGGATACCCCCCCCCCCTCGATTACAAACATGGTTAAGGCCTAAACTGTTCTTCAAAAAATTTCGCGATTGAGAACTGGCTGAAAAGAAATACCTCTTCATGATAAGCAGAGCTGACCTTTGTCAGTTATGTGCAGTCGTAGAAGACGAATCGCACGTAATAATCGATTGTCCACAATATGCATCCGCTCGGAGCATATTGTTTGCAGAAGTGTCCAAAGTGACTTCCCAACCCTTCACGACCTCATACTTTGAACCCAAGACACTCTAAGATACTATTATACAGTTTTTTCTGAACATACAACAACAATATCGTGTAATGCAGTACTGCCTCTTACAATGTATATTCACCCATGTATTAAATATTAACTACTATAAGCTAGAACCCACAAGAGAGGCTGAATAGCGCAACTGAAGAAGAAAAAAAAACCTTACATTTTGAAGGCTTCACTAAGATTTTTCTTGAATTCAATAAGTTATTCAACATGAGTTGATAGACGATATCCACAAATCATCGACGTAAAAATCGATAAGGATGTCGTCCTCTTAGCACAGATATAGAACACGGATTTCAGAGATTTCTTCTACTCATCCAACTTTCTGTTTGTACTGCATTGTACCGGTATATAGCCCATTTTCCAAGCGGCAGACTTTAATTCCTATTTTTAACTCATCAGCGATTGGGATAAGCCTCGTTTCAACTGTTGAAGAATTTGCCGACGTTGCGGAGGTACACGACGTTGCAGAGGTATTAAGGTCCTCTGCTCTATTTATCCAAAATGTTTAATGTATGAAACACATGGAGTGGAAACCGGTTTCAGGCCGTTATGCCCGTCATCAGTAAACAATAAATACATCTGTAACAGGCTTTCATCTCCAGTAGTTTCATATTTTCTGTTCTTTTGTAGCACCTGTTACGGATGTAGGTATTTATTCGTTTTGTAGGACTGATGGAGGGCATGACAGCCTGAAATCGGTTTCCACTCCATGCGTTTCATACATTAAACATGTTGGACAAATTGAGCAGAGGAGCCATCATTGTACATCCCGATCTCCTGGTTTCAGCTGTTTTGCTGGTAAGTTTAAATATTTCACTGAACATCTCAAGAAGTTCCATACAAATTGTTTTTTCGAGCTCACACTTCAGGAATGCGGCCACAACAACCGTGTGGAGACTTCTAAGACGATTTTCTGCACTGTAGGCCATACATCAAGTGGGACCCAAATTTAATACTTAATTTTAATTGAAAAATAACGCAGGAAATCGCAACGGAACCCCCGTGTTCGGAGGTTTCAGATGAACACAGTGTTTTAGATTGAAACGATGAATTTAAAGAGGAAAATGAGTCGTGAGAACAATATTTTGTTCTGTTACGGCATGGGGCCAATATACCGCGCCGCACCATCTCCCTCTCATCAACTTCCGTAAATAGGTCAAGAGGTTTACAAGCTTACAAAGAAAGTAAAAAGCGTGGAAAAAAAAGTAACCAACCACTTCTGTTCTTCAAGTAAAAAACCCCTCATGAGGGAAATGACGAGGAGGGCATGCCAATGTTTTTGGGCCCCGCTACCTGGCGGCTCATTATTTCGCATGTTGCGTGTATCGACTCCGGCTAAGGGGCCTACCTGGGATGGTGGCCGAGAAGAGCCACCAGCTGTTGCTATCTGATAGAACGGGGATCACGCCTTCACCTGTTTCCATTATCGTTTTCTAATTGACTTCCACGAGGGTTTTTTCCCCTTCTTTTTCATCCTGATCTGAAACGAGGAATTTTCCTGGTTGTTCCGAGGAGGAAATGCAAAGTCGACCTAATTATACTGTAACCTGATGGTCGTCATTAACAGGGTGGTCTGCAACTCTATAGCTTATGTGACAAACCATAAACGGAATTAGGTGAACACATCCGTCAACCGGGAAACGTTTTGGCCTGGTCGGAAAGTTGGGTTCAGATGAAGAATTCTAAATCAATTAGCGTATCCAGTACCTACCTATCAGAGTTGGAAATCGGTACATGTACAATAGGGCAATTTTGAAACGACAGAAGTGGTACCTGATGTCACACATGCTACTGCCAGTATGTCATGGAATCCAAATTACCATCACCGTCTTTTCATAAGAAAAAGTCTGCCGAGGTGTGGAGCTTCCTCATATCCTTGGGTTGCTTTCTCTTGGATTTCCCGTATACGCAGGCGAATTTTACCTTTCGGTTTTGATTAATTATTTTACCACAGGTTGGAAGGGCATCAGCCCTCCATACTGCCATTGTTTTCCCTTCCCCAGTACTCAATATTGGTAGGGTAACCCTTCTACCGCGTGTGCAAAAAAGACGAGATGAGCCCTGGTGCATTATGGACGCCGGGATTCTCAAATACCGTCACAGTATTCATTTATGGGACCATCAAGGGCTTAGCTCGCACCTGCACTCCAAATTTCAGCACATTACGGCATTATTTTGGGTAACAAGTATTATTTTGGGTGCAAGGATTTGCGGACACACAGGAAAATCTGAAAATCAAAACGCAAGTGGAAATTTTGATTTGAGAGAGCAAACATGGTTCTTCTCCAATAAGGCTTCCTCTAACGTGATAGAGCAAAATGAAAAATGATGTGCAGGTTCTCCATTGTAATAAACGATATTTGGTAAAACCAACCAATAAATCAACTACATAACCTATACGGTTGCGAACATAATATGGTTTATATTATGACTTGGGCTGGACTTACTGGGCTTTGGAAAAACCTTGAATTTGATGTGGAAATTCTATAGTAGGACCCAAGAACCTAGTACCTGTCTGCGGGTTGCATCTGTTGTGTTCTGGTTCAAATTTAGATTGGTATGGTGGGTGCTAAGTAATTTAGAATATAATATTAAGAAAATTGAATATGTTTGTGAACAAGTTTACAGAAATTAGAGGTCGGGTCGAGGACTGTAAGATTGCATTTAATGAAAAGTAAGGTGCTTTTAAACAATAATATTACCCAGTGTTACGGGATAAAAAGAAGTTAAAATCTGTTAATTTCTTCAACTCTTAAATTCTTCAAATGAATTGAAAACAATAAGAATAATAAAATACAGATTTCCCCTCAGTGCACCTACAGTCTCTAGATATCGATACAATATTATAACAATATTAAAAAAGTGCATGTGATTCAACAGGACAGGCGGGAAAACGTCGCAAGGAGGAAGAGGTTGGTAGATCATGAAACTATAATAAGTAACTTGTTCAGAACCTGTCTGTCGAAGACTTGCACCGGGAAAACCAAGCGAAGAAATTAAAACAGCTAATGGGGAGAGGATGCTCGGGTGAAGAAGGGCAGTGGCGACAATCAGACTGCGGCGGCAGACGTACGTCGGAGGAATGAACTATAGCTCGCATTATACCTACTCGCAGAGTGGCCTCTCGTAGGAATGAAGATCTCCCGATTGAAAATACCGACAGGCTAATCTAACTGTTCGAGTCATCATTTAAACTGCTCCTTTAATTTTAACTCACGTGCGCCGTACAGTTACCCATCAATGACCCGTGCTGTCGAGCCTTCTTTTTCCATCTCGGAAACAGCTGAGTGCTTCTGCAGAACTCTCCCCGCTCCAGGAACATCGGGGTAACACTCATCAGGGTGATTCAATATCGATCGTCAAAATTACTGAGGTTTCCCCTACATCTAGTACCAATAATTCCCTGTTCTTCGAATAAGTAATAAAAAATAAAGTAGCTAACTCTTATATTATCGCCCTATCCACAAATAAAAAATACTGCAAATTATTACATAACGGTTTATTATTTATCTGTAGCCCCTTCTGCGTAGAACACTGTTTTCTGTGGTCAATACCTACCTACCCTCGTGCTCCCCCCCCCCCCCCCCCAGGAAAGTCCAAAATCGAGTACAGGAGCCAGCCGTGCAATTACAGCTCCATAAATATGTGGTGGATTCAAGAATCCTATAATTATTTGCTAGTTGTTACTCATGAAGCATAACGTTTCTTCACGTTACATAAGTATATACCTATCAACCTATCAATAAAATCAGAAATAACCATCATTCTTCAATTGAAATAGTATCACACGGAACAACCAACTAAACTCACCGCTAAGACATACGAGCGTTTATGTGTCTAATCTGACACGGTCGTTTTGGTTTATTATTCTGTGAATAATACACCTATGTATTCGCTCAGCAAAAAATTTTTATAACACCCCCTCAAAATTTTTTCTTTTCGTTTCAAGGTGCGTAGATTCCAAAAATGCAATGTCCGTCCGCCGTACGCCGTCCGCCGTATCACGTGTACAGGCTTCATTTTCGGACTAAAAAATTCGTTCTTTCGCACACATGCTCCATTTGGGCCCTAGTTGTGTCCCGAAACTTTTCAGCCCGATCGGAATATACCCTGGGGTGTTATGAGTGAAAATGTGTATAAAAATAGGTACTTTTTGTGTTTTAGTAACAGTAAAATGAGCTTTTGAGGTATCGTTTTTCCATGTTTTGGGGGACGAGAAGACCGAATATGAACTCGGTTTTGACCAAGGAGTTGAAAATTGAGGTTGTACCAGATGTTCAGCTCCCAAAATTGATTTTTTATGAGTCAAAAACCTGTGAAATCGTCTGAAATCACCATCAATTTGTAGAATAACACTAGGAAAAGTGTCAAAACGTGGATCGAGACGATTAAATGGCACTACCAATGATCAAAGATAATTTGAAAAAAAAAAAAAGAAAAAAAAGAGCGTACCCAATTCAAGTTTTGGGGGCCAAAGTTGGTGGAAACCATCAGAAATTATAGGTATTTCAATTATTTCACATGAAAGCAACAATAAATGAACAGCCAGCATTTCTGTACGTACCTATGTCCAATAGAAAAATAAACCCATGTGACAAGGACTTTGCAGCGTTTTTGGTTGCGACAACTGCGACAATCACTTAACAACCAACTCTATTTCATTCGTCCATGCGATAATCAGGTGTTCCCTAGCAATGATATTTATGCTGAATTTATACCGTTTCATTCACGACAATGTTGACGAAGCTTTTTGGTGCAAATTTCAGGGCCTTACTGTGAACGGACGGCTGGACAGACAAGGGTCCGGATGGTCTCAAAAATTTTAATTTAAAAAGGTAAAAGTTGAAGATGACGAATCCCGGGAAATTTCAACCCCTATTTTTCACCCCATTGAGATGCCTGACAGTAACGTCAAGTTCGCGGACCAACTAGACCCCAAATGGGGCCTACAAACCAAATTTCATTAATTCTCGTTCAGGGTAACTAAGGAAAGTGCGGCTTTCGGCGGACGGACAGAAAATTTGTTATTACATTTTTGGATTCTACGTACCTACTTCGAAAGGGAAACCATACAATTTTTTTTAAAATGCTCGTCATTATTGAAAATCATTAGGTAATTGCACACTCGATAATAATGCTGTCGGTAAAACTGTTGAGATGATTCCATTCAATAGTCAAGGCGCTAAGATCGCTGTTTTCTGAGTTATAGATGAAACTCTCTTATCAGGGAATTTCGGCATCTATTAGTCTTCTATCTGACTGGAGTATCGAGGTTTGGCAAGGAGCGTAACAAATAACACTGTTTCAACAGTGGGATCGGAGCGGCGCCAGCATTTGAATGAATAACCCGATTCCGAGACCTCAGCTCGGGTTTGGTGGGGTTATAAAAAATGACTTGTGAACGCAAATGGTCCGTCCACCTCGAAAGAAACGAAGGATTCCATTTTAAAATCGACTCTATCCAAAATCGAAGGCATTAGTCAAGGCGGGCGGTACATCTCTCACGAAAACGCTGCAGCGGCATTTCCATGTTATCCATATGCCACGAGCTTGTGCCACGGAGTTGCGTATTTTCATATGCCGTTGACGCAGGTACAAATGCAACTTGCAAGAATATCGTTACTCTGGATGAGGTGGAGGGTCGGGGATTTGCTGCCATATTTTCCGCCAGTGATCTTCCTCAATCTCCAAATTATGTTTAAAAATTTAAACAACACGAGATGATAAATTTTCCATCACAATTCCTTAACCAGTAAAATTGATAAAAACTATGCCATAGTTTACAAGCACATCGGAATGGAGGAATACATCATTATTATCGACATAGATCCATCACCAATTACACAGTGATAGATTCTTGAACATTACCCAGCGTCGTGGATGAGATCAGCTTCAGTGATAAATATGCTGTAAAAATCATGTTCATTTAGACAGATTTATTCTATGCCACCTCCATCAGGTCGTCCAACCTTTTTAGCATACCTTTGAAGAAATGCAAGCTTTTGCAGTGGGTCCACAGTTTCTTATTGTATCGCTTAGCTTACCAGTGCAGAACATATCGCAGCCATCGCCAACCCTCCTTTCACTCTCCACACTCGGGACTTTACCATAAAGATATCAACTACAAACCATCTTCTTTACTCTGTATGCTTTAATACAAACCATCTTCTTTACTCTTCATGCTTTATATCCCTTTACTCTGCATAGTTCATGCTTTACCCACCACTATTTACCATCTATTCGTTACTGACCCACCAATTCAGTATTACGTAGGTACTACGGAAGCCGGTAAAGTATTTGAAGATTTAAGTATAGTGGACAATGCTAGTTGTCAGTGTGGCAGAAACACAATCATCAAATAATCTCGGGTGCACTCGACATTCAGAAATACAAAACTGCGCGAACCTGATCCGTGTTTCGTACCGGGCCCTCCAATTGCCCTTTCATTCGGCGATCAAATCCTGTTAACATGCAGAGGAAAGGTTTCTACGAGTATAATGTTTTTTCTCTCTCGCCATTCCACTGTTGCAATGGCTTCTACGGCTAAGGGTGCAGATGCACGCACGAATTTGGTTATTTAATGACCTCCTCTTCCACAGCCTACGATGGAGTCGTATAAACATCGACTGGTTTATATTCGCGCTAAATAACCTTATTGACGCGGAAGGAGGTTCTACCAATGAATACCCATCGGTCTGAAATTGGATAATTTTTTTCCTCAAATCGTTTTAGCTTGGAGTTTCGTATGGCTGTGATTACGCCATGAAATTTTACAACGAAGGAACGCATTTAACAGCTGTCGGCGCTTCGTAGAAAAGGTTGCCTAAACATACTATTCTCAGTCTTACCTGTAGAGTCACCCTGATCCGGTGATCCAAAAATTTAGCTTTACGATAAGCTGAGTGAAAAATTGAGCTCTTTAGTTAATTTCCAGGAGTCAGAACAACCTCCAACGTGCAGAAGCATGATCTATGTTCTTCTGTTTCCGTATCAAGTACGACGCTGATTTTTCGCGCTAACCGATGAAGAAATTAACAACAATCATTTAATTTTACTTGGATTTCTAAAATGTCCTTATCACTATTATAGTATAAGGAGTATTATAGTAACGATTTTATTTATATTGATAAATCGAGCCTTTTGATATTCCAACCCCCCCCCCCCCCCCCACCGCCAGTTTTGAAATTCCAAAACTGAGAATCCAAAACTCGTGGATTCAAGGATTCCGAGTTACAGTTCAGGCAGTTCATGGAGGGAGGATGGCCAGAAAAGAAAGATTTGGAGAGCAGAATTTTTCCTTACTTTGAGAAACGGGACGAACTCTCAGTGCAGGAAGGCATATTTTTATGGGACGGTCGAATAGTGGCTCCAAAAAGTTCTGATGACTTGATTTGAGCCCTTTGGGGCTTGAAAATATTTCAAAGAATTGAGGAGAGTCGTTCCGTAGAAGATCTTCAAGTCGTCTTAGCATGCCAGGTGCCCGGAAGGCAAGACTTCCGGTAAGAAGATGTTGGACTGTGAGGGGGCAATTATTGCATGTATTGATAAACATGTTTTATTAGCTCAGTGATATATATTTACAAGGAAATCCGTACAACATGCTCGGCTATATGGTATTATTAGGCAGCCGGAGTTCACCGACGTTAAAGCTATAGTTAATTATTATTAATATAGAAAGAAATTTGTTGTTGTTATGAGATCTTATTAGTTTATTTTTGTAATCTTGTTTACTTCTATTGTTACATCTTTTTATTGGAAATTAAGTAACTGTTGTTTGTTTATTTAATATATTAGCATAAGTAGACTTACAAGGCCCGACGCAGTTATTTTACTTCTAGTTTACTTCTGTACCTTAATTATAGTTGAATTCTGTTATCAATGACCGCCTGTACGCCCATGCAGTTTTTACGAATTTATATAAATTCTCCCAGTCACCACTGTTAAGTATCCAAACCAGTTCTCCTCTGTCCAGTGTACTTTTGCCAAAGTGCCCCCTCCTAATGTACCCTAGAATTGGGTATCTCGCCAGAAAGTGCTCCGTGTTTTCTATTTCTTGCATGTTGCATAAAGCGCATAGGTAAATTCTGTTCGGGGTCCACGGGATGTAATTTAGTTATGATAATTCGCAACGACACTTCATTATCCACATAACTTTTTCCAATTCCAGTTCGTGCGGTAGAATATTTATGTCGGGAGTCCGTCTGATCACAGCCCCACGTCATACCATCCCCTTGCATGTTACACATGTTGGTGGTATTTTTCTACCAGGAACATCAACACGAGCGTGAATCTCTTCAACCATAAGAGGTCACTGGCACCAAAATTTATTAGGTAAGTATCTACAAACATTTTACAATATTTATAACACAGTGAAAAATGCCTGTAGCTTCTGAATTAACTTGTTGATGTGTACCGAATTATTTCCCAGTAGATCCTTGAGTAAGCAGGTGATGCACAGACAACTGAATCGAACGGTGTAAATCGAGAGCAGTTTAAATCACGAACAGAGATTTAACTGAGAACAGCTGATTTAAATCATGCATGGATTTATGTAATCGATTTTTATGGTTTGAGATAGGTACCTACTAGTTGAGTGGAAGGAAAGAAGACAGTTTCTGTTTGTTGGTAGGTAGGTAGACAGTAGGTACCTACTTGGTGTCCTGGTACCTTCCAAGAAAAATCTTTGGCTCTTCAAGGGTTTTGCCTGCACCACAGTGACCTAGAAAGTTATCCTGGCAGAAATGCTCAGCGTCAAGGGCCTAACATTTCGGAGACTATCAGGCAGTTAACGTCACAGAAAATAATAAATCTGATTTAAATGCCTCGAGTACGCAAATGAATGAAATCTTTTAATAGCCCTTCGGTAGTCACCTCGTTGCTCCGAATGAAGTAACGATCCGCGGATCAACACTCTTCGGCAGCATCGGAATTCCGATGGAGGATGATCAATCACCGCGAACGGGGGTCCAGGCGCATCGAGCCGCCGTCCCTATCGCCCTAGGTGGTTGTGTTTTTGGTATATCTATCAAGATTAGAACTTGGTTTTCTTTTCTACTCTGTCTCTCCACGTACCACTGAAGGACGACGGATGCCAAACATCTGAGTCAGAGGACTCGGGACGTCAAGTTGGTCAGCTGGTCCCCATGTCCAAAAACAGCTCTTATCAAATTCCAGCTGAACACCTCGTGGTGGATTTTCTTCTAACGCTGTGGCTAATACTGCCTACTACTATCTGCGGATTACTACCTATATGTAGTTTTAGTAATCACTCTTCCACTACAAACGTTTTTGCTACGAGTAGCTAGGTACCTATTCAGAATTGTTTCTTGTGTCAAAATGATATATATAACCTTCCCTTAATGTTTTCTATTTCACATATATATAATTCATTTCGATGTTGAGCAATTTTTAAATTAAAAAAAAAAAAAACCTCAATGTTTTAATACCAGCGACAATCTGCTTTCGTTATCAACCTGAGGATTCGATTTTTGGAAGTTTGCTCAGTAGTAGGAAATGTCATTATGTATTTGATCTGATCAGAAGAGGACAACTCTCAGCCGAGAATGAAAAAAACCACATTCAATTCCGTTTCAGACCGTCCTGAAACCAAATCCGTGGGAAAAAACCCAGAGGCGTATGTGTGTGTGTGTGTGTGTGTGTGACAGAATTTTGTGTGCGCTGGCCAGGCCTTCTCAACCGATTTGCGTGGTTCTTTTTTTGTTCGACGCAGAAAACTGTCTAGTTGTGCCCTACATTGCAGGAATTTCGAGATCTACTTCTAAAAGGGGACCGGAGTTAATGCTGAAAAACGTGAGTTTTTTCGTTCCATAATAGGAGCTTCTTGTCAAGTATCAGCCCCAGCTATCATACGTGGTTTGTTCCGGTCATGTCGACTCGATGTTGGGCAAGTTTCGACGGCAGGTGAACTTGATGATAGTGATACTGCCATACCTTCCGGAACCAACCCTTTAGATTTAATACTTGATGATAGTGGATTGGGTGGGAAACGCAGCACTCAAATTTTGAGAGGCAGAGTTAATTTTTGTTCAAGCTCGATTCCAAAGGTTTACTTCCAATTGAAAATAATAAACCAAAATCTGTCTGTCGCAAATTTCGGTCTGACCCCCAGCAGAAAAATCCATAGAACCACATTTTCTCCGTTTTCACGGAAAAACATTGAATCCTGGATGTCGTGTCAGAAACCACTCCTGTAAATATCATACGATTTTACCAAATAAACGCGGAGAACGCCGAGCTGGGGTTTTCTCCAACCGCCATCAGCCTCAACCGACTTTAACGGTCGATTGTGGACCGGGGACGGGTGGAAAAGTCCCTATAAATACACGCCCTTTTGGCCCAGCACAGCATTCGACGATCCGACCCCTGACTTGCGATTTCTCTCGAATCTATCTCCCTCGAACCTCTCTCATCGAACCTTTCCCTCTCGAACCTTTCTCTCTCCCTGTCGAATCCCTCTCTCTCGAATCTCTCGTCCTGTCTACCAACACCCCAAAAGATGAAAAACCGTAAAACCGGTGAAAACCGCAGGGAGCAGACCCTAAAAAAAGATTTCCTGCTGTTGGTGAAAACCGCGGGGAGCACGCTCTCATAAGATCTTCTGCCGTTGGTGAAAACCGCGAGGAGCACACCTTCCCAAAAGACTCCTACTGTTGGTGAAAACCGCGGGGAGCTTACTAACTCCTGCTGCAGGTGAAAACCGCGGGGAGTTAGTCCACACATCACGTAAGAGGCAGTCCTCTCACTCTTCTCCTTCTCCACTCTCTCTTCCACTCCGCTCCCCTTTCATAAAGTAACTCACGACTCTGGTGACCTCTGCTCTCCATCCAACTGTTCGTGAGAGACACAAAACACCTCTCACGAAAACGGTGACTCCACGGGCCTCTCACGACACTGGATATGTTTTTGGGCCCACAAATGGACAGTGCCGCGTTGCATATCCGCATTCAATGTTTTTCCGTGAATGCGGAGGAAATGTGCTTCAAATTTTTTTTGTGGCGCAAAACGGAGAAAATTTCCCCACCTTGTCAATCATACTCAGCAGCCTTACACAGGCTCCATTTCGAATGTCAGCCTCGTAGGACAGGAAAGAAATTAGCTTCAGAGGAATTAAAGCGTAACATTTTTTGTTGTAGACAATTACGGATTGTTATTGTATGTGTTAATGATCCCCCCATAATTTTTTAACAATCCATTTGAGACTAAACTTCCAAATGAAAACGCTTATTTTGGTTTATTATTTTCAATGATGATTTATTGTTTTCAATAAAGATTTATTATTTTAAATAATGAACCTTTCGAATCGAGCATAAAATTTTTTACCCCCCCCCCCCCCCCCCTCACAAAATTCGATGGTCCCCGTTCAAGGTATGTAGAATCAGAAAATAATGGAATAAAAAAATTTCTGTCCGTCCGCTATAAGCCGAATTTCGCACTTTTCTTAGTTACCATGAACCATAACTAGTGAAATTTGGTTTGTAGGTCCCGTTTGGGGTCCAGTTGGTCCGCGAAGCTCGGCGCTACTGTCAGTCATCTCTAAGGGGTGAAAAAGAGGGGTTGCAATTTTCAGAACGCCGTAGCTCGAAAACTTTCAATGGAAGGGGGGGGGAAGGGGGGGGGGGGTTTGGTTTATTATTTTCAATAATGAACCATTGGAATCGAGCATGAAAAAAAAAATTCTTACCCCCCCTCAAAATTTGATGGTTTACGTTTCAAGGTATGTAGAATCCAAAACTGCAATAAAAATATTTCTGTCTGTCCGCCGTACGCCGTACGGGCCACTTTTCTTAGTTACCATGAAAAAAAAATTGATGAAATTCGGGTTATCGGTTCCGTTCGGCGTCTAGTTGGTCCTCGAAGCTCGACGTTACTGTGAGTCATCTCTAAGGGGTTCAAAATAGGGGTTGAAATTTTCAAAACGCCTATACCATTTTTTTACGTAAATATTTTTACGGTTTTAAATAGTTCTTGAACTTGCGAGTTTTTTAAGACCATCCGGAGCATCGTACGTCCAGCCGTTCGTTCACAGTAAGGCCCCGAAGTTTGCACCGACAGGCATTTTCGACTCCAGTGTGAATGAAATTGTATACAATTCAAACCAAATCTCGTAACCAGAGACGCGCCCACAATAGGAATTTGTGAATACGGCCAATGATTGGTAGGGATCACCTGATTATATTGGCGGAGTATGAAGTCGAGTTGGTTGTTCTGTGATATTATTTAATTTGAAAAATGATGGCTCTTTTGGAGTTTGTTGGTAGGTAGTGAAACTTGAACAAACGTTGAAGTATTATTGATGGTTAAATTATTACTACGGTAAATCATTACTCAACGGTAAATTATTACACAACGGTTCATTATACCATCTACGTAGAAGGGGCTGGAGTTTGTTGGTAGGTACTTTTGCAACTTTTTTCACTCCTCATCAACAATTTCTTTTCAGAACTTCATTATGTGTGTTTCTTTTTGTTAGGTACTGTTTGTCATCGGCAGAATTATTTTAGCAACATTCAACTCGTGATTTAGGTAGGTACCTAGTAACGAGTACGGGGTTAGGTACTAACCTACGGAGGGTCTGCGATCTACATAATATGCATAGAATAGTACATATTATATTATATAGACGGGTTATTTTCACTCCTCATCAACAATTTCTTTTCAGAACTTCATTATGTGTGTTTCTTTTTGTTAGGTACTGTTTGTCATCGGCAGAATTATTTTATCAACATTTAACTCGTGATTTAGGTAGGTACCTAGGAACGAGTATGGGGTTAGGTACTAACCTACGGAGGGTCTGCGATCTACATAATATGTATACAGTAGTACATGTCATATTATATAGACGGGTTATCTATACATAGAGCTGTGATCTGTAACAGAAGGGTATTCTATACAAAATAATAAAGCGTTTTGCAGGGATTTGCAGCGTTTTTTTCAACGTTTTTATGTTGTTCTTGAACTAAAGACTTTTTTGAGACCACCCAGAGCATTGTACGACCAGCCGTTCGTTTGCACAGAAAAGCTTCGTCAACATATTCGTGATTCAAACGGTATAAATCTGGCCCAGATATCAGTGCTAGGGAACGCCTGATTATAATCACCGGCTCATCGGATGGCTGTATTAAGTCGGGTTGGTTGTTCTGTGATATTATTCCATTTGAAGAATGATGACTCTTTTGGATTTTGTTGGTAGGTACTTTTGTAACTTGAACAAACTTTATGCTTAATGAATAACAACAAATATTTAACGATTGAATTATTGAATACCGCACAGTTTTATGAAACAGTAATTCCCGGGCCGGCTCCAGTACTCGATTTAGGGCTTTCCAGGGAGGAGCAAGGTTAATGAACACAGAAAACAGTGATCTACGCAGAAGGGTCACCTGTACACGTAAATAATATACCGTTGTAATAATTTGCAGCGTTTTTTATTGCTGATTCGAATTTAGCGTACAATTTCGTGAAAAAATTACTCTCTCTCGAATTTCCGAGTGCGCAAAAATGTGCTCAAATACGCTTAAAATGTTGGCTAAACGCAAAATTTGAGTTTTTTGGATGCAGTAATCTATCAAGTGTTATAATACGTGATTTTAATGTTTCTTCACGCTAAAGAACGTGGTGATTTTCATTTTTCGATTTGTGCAATACGGCTAATGATGCGGTCTCAGCTAAAGATTACCCTCCTCTTCTCCCCCTCCTAACTTTGTAATAAGCCGTTTTAGACAAAAGTACCCTTCCATGTTCAAGCAGAATTCTAATAAGACATTTTTGCGCGTGCGGAAAATGCGCGCAATACACACTAGCTTGGTATTTCACATGGGAATCCCTATGCTGTATTGCAAATTTGGATTCCACTTGAAGTAATTTTTCGTAATAAACGTTATGCTTCATGAATAACAACAAGTTATTATTGCTAAAATATTCTTGAATCCAGCGTCTCTTTATGAAACTGTAATTGCACGGCCGGGTGCGGTACTTGATTTAGGGCTTTTTTGGTGGGCGGGGAGGGGGTGGGGTGGGAGTACGAGGCTCGGTACGCAGAAGGGTCATCTAGATAGGTCAATAATAAACCGCTGTGTAACAATTTCACCATTTTTATTTTTAATGGCCGTCATAACCGTGATCATACAAATCAACTGTCAACGCTAGAGTTTCTGTAATCCAGCATAATACTGATAAACAACTGGCGGGTTGTAAAGACATTGACTGATCCATACAGCTGCATGCATGTGAAGCAGCGACGTGGTTACAAAAAAAAAAAAACCACGTCAAAAATAGATAAATGAATTGAATAAAAAATGTATAAAAGCAAAACGAGATAAGGCTTTTGGTATTGTGTTGATCTCTGTAGAACATTGATGATTTGCAGATGGGTAGGGGTAGTAAACCCCCTCTCCACGTCACTGATATGCATGCCTCTTTACAGGACAGATTGAACAAAAGATAAATCAGCCTCGATTTATCTAACTTGAAATTTCGCCTCGCATTGTGAAATACTCACGAAACGCAAAAAGACAAATTTGGCAAAAAGACCGGTAAAGTTCAAAAAACGTATGATGCGGTTGCCCAGTTTTCATATTACAAAATCTGGGGAAGACGTTGGTAGGTAATGCACTGCTTACTACAAGACAGTGCAGTGATTTCGATTAAAATTGATTAAAAACTTTGCAGTTGTCTGAATTTCAAATTCTTGCGAAAAAATAGGTATAGGCATTTGAGAAAGTATGATTTCGAGGTAAAATTGGTAGGTATTGCAATGCTTAGAAGACAGTGTGATTTCGATTAAAATTGATTAAAAACTGTGCAGTTGTCTGAATTTCAAATTCTTGCGAACAAATAGGTATAGGCATTTGAGAAAGTATGATTTCGAGGTAAAATTGGTAGGTATTGCACTGCTTACTACAAGACAGTGTGATTTCGATTAAAATTGATTACAAACTGTGCAGTTGTCTGAATTTCAAATTCTTGCGAACAAATAGGTATAGGCATTTGAGTATGATTTCGAGGTAAAATAGGTAGGTATAGAAGATAATGTGATTTCGATTAAAATTGATTTAAAACTTTGCAGTTGTCTGAATTTAAAATTCTTGCGAACAAATAGGTATAGGCCTTTGAGAAAGTATGGTTTCGAGGTAAAATTGGTAGGTATTGCACTGCTTACTACAAGACAGTGTGATTTCGATTAAAATTGATTTAAAACTTTGCAGTTGTCTGAATTTAAAATTCTTGCGAACAAATAGGTATAGGCATTTGAGAAAGTATGGTTTCGAGGTAAAATTGGTAGGTATTGCACTGCTTACTACAAGACAGTGTGATTTCGATTAAAATTGATTTAAAACTTTGCAGTTGTCTGAATTTAAAATTCTTGCGAACAAATAGGTATAGGCCTTTGAGAAAGTATGGTTTCGAGGTAAAATTGGTAGGTATTGCACTGCTTACTACAAGACAGTGTGATTTCGATTAAAATTGATTTAAAACTTTGCAGTTGTCTGAATTTAAAATTCTTGCGAACAAATAGGTATAGGCCTTTGAGAAAGTATGGTTTCGAGGTAAAATTGGTAGGTATTGCACTGCTTACTACAAGACAGTGTGATTTCGATTAAAATTGATTTAAAACTTTGCAGTTGTCTGAATTTAAAATTCTTGCGGACAAATAGGTATAGGCATTTGAGAAAGTATGGTTTCGAGGTAAAATTGGTAGGTATTGCACTGCTTACTACAAGACAGTGTGATTTCGATTAAAATTGATTTAAAACTTTGCAGTTGTCTGAATTTAAAATTCTTGCGAACAAATAGGTATAGGCCTTTGAGAAAGAATGGTTTCGAGGTAAAATTGGTAGGTATTGCACTGCTTAGAAGACAGTGTGATTTCGATTAAAATTGATTAAAAACTGTGCAGTTGTCTGAATTTCAAATTCTTGCGGACAAATAGGTATAGGCCTTTGAGAAAGTATGGTTTCGAGGTAAAATTGGTAGGTATTGCACTGCCTAGAAGACAGTGTGATTTCGATTAAAATTGAATAAAAACTGTGCAGTTGTCTGAATTTCAAATTCTTGCGAAAAAATTGGTATTGACTATTGGCCTTTGAGAAAGTATGATTTCGAGGTAAAATGGATAGCCGTCGACCGATTTTCAAATTTAAAAATTTGGAGAAATATTTAATTGCGGAGGGAGGGACATTGGTGGTGGAGGGTGAAGAAGTGGGGGTCGGTGGCGGTAGTGGGGTGGCAAGCGGGTGGACCCCCGAGGAAACGGCGAGGGGCAGACGGGGGTAAGAGAGCGAAGCGTCGAGGGCCGGCGGGCAGTGGAGCAATGACGGCGCTAAGCTTGTGTCTGGTGCTCGTCCTGAGCTTGAGCGCGGCCGCCGCCGAGCGAGCCACCGGCTGCGCGACTTGCACCGTCCGGAGTCAGCTCAAGAGATTCAGCCTCGACCACATCAAGCAGCAGATCCTCACCAAATTGGGGCTCAGCGCGGTGCCCAACATCACGGGACGTGCTCTGCCGGACGTGCCTCCGCTCCAGAGCTTCATCGACACGTACTCGATGCAGAGCGATCAGCCCGGGAATCCCTTCAGGACGGGCCCCAGCGTGCTCGACGAGGCCGACGACTTCACCGCCTCCATCGAGAAAGTCTTCGCCTTCGCACAGACCCGTGAGTACCCACAATAAAATTTTAATTAACAAAATCCGCTAAATACTTCGATTTGGCGGGGAAATTGAGGCGATTTTTCCTCATAACTTCAGGAACTTCTTGCTTCAACGACAAAACCCGAAACCATCAATACAGCAGAGATAAAAGTTGATAAATGTACAAATTCGTTACTAGATAGCACGTACTTTTAGGTACAGGACTGAGTACCGCCACTTTAGCAGAGGGCAGCCTTGGCGATGTACACATTTCTGCACAATTTACAACAAATCAGGCGGAATATAATGAATAATTCTCTCAAAACTTGAAAATCTCCAGTAGGTGTCTCCCCAAAAACTTATCAATAGAGCCGAGATACAATCAAGTAGGTAAATTCCCAAATTTTCCCAAATTTTAAGCTTATACATTTTGGGACAGGGTTACACACATTTCTGCACAATTTAAAACGAATTAGGCGGGATATGACGTAAATTTGTTTCAAAACAACAAAAACCTCATTAACAAACAAAACCACGTACCCGAGCCAACCATCAACACAGCCAAGATACAATTCGGCAAATTCTCAAATTTTAATCACTTACAATTTAGTTCAAGATCGGACACCGCCAACTTTGTAGAGGGCAGCCTTGGCGATTCACACATTTTTACACAGTTATTAACAACGAATCAGGCGGGATATGATGACTACTTTTCTCAAAACCCGAAAACCCCCCATTAACGAACAAAGCATCCAATAAGTGTCTCCTCACAAATTCATCAATTCAGCCTATAGATGCAATCAAGCAAATTCGCAAATTTGCAGCTCATACATTTTGGTACTGGATTGAACACCACCAATTTCGCAGTGGGCAACCTTGACGTTTCTGCACGACGAATCTGGCGGAGTATGACGTAAATTATTTGTTTCAAAACTTCAAAAACCTCATTAATAAACAAAACCACGTATAAACCCTAGCCACAAACTCATCAATACAACTGAGATACAATTCGGTAAATTCGCTATTATTTCTCTAAATTTTGGCGCAGGATTGAAAATTTGAACAACTCTAATTTCACAGTGGATAGCCTTGGCGATGCACATTTCGGCACAATTTACAGCGAATCACTCGGGATAATATATGGTGGCGGTTTTCCTCAACACTTCAGGAACTTCATGAATGCCAAACCATCCATAGGTCGTATTCATCAATAATGCATAATGCAGAGATGCAAGTTGATATATTCACCAAAGACGAGCAAATACACGTTCTTATCTTCGTAAATTCTTACGATGAGTGTACAAATTGATGCAATTCCTAAGTACTCTTGACGAAGCACAAAATAACTTCGAGCAATCCTTACAAATCTCGAGCGATTGTGCACTCCGACTTTGAAACAGGCACTCCAGATGACGCCCTGGATAATTTTGCACAAGTGAAACGAATTTGGCGTGATATGATGACAAAAAAATACTTCACTCACAATACCTCAGAGACTTCATGAATGACAAACACCCTAATACATATATTCATCAATACCACAGAGGTATCTACAAGTTTATAAATTCACCTACCACTTGCACATTTTAAATTTTTATGTAGAATTATTGTTCACTACCAGCTCTGACGTTGCACATAAGTTTCTGTAGAATTCCAACAAAGTCGCGGGATACGATTGCAATCTATGTCAAACATCAGGAATATGATAGATAACATAAACGACCACAAATAAATGCATATTCAATAATACTGCACATTTTTATGTGGAAAGCACTCATAAATTTGGATATGACTAAACTAAGTGTACCATTAGTTTTCCACACAATTCCTCTTTACTTTTTAATTTTCGCTTAGTAATTTATTTAAAAAAAGCTCAATAAGTGCATTTGTGTAATTTATTCATATCCAAAGTTGTTGCAATATTCTGCCAGATGGTCTATACATGCATATTGAACATCCAATTGACGATGCATACGAAAACTGTTCACGACTACATCGGGAAAACAAAATTTTCAGGAACATCATGATTCATGAATGACAAGCCTAAATCAGTTGTACAGATATTCACCAACAGATCGGTAGATAATAACTCATCACATACATATCTCATCATATACATTCTTCGAGCTTTGGAACTTGTGGATTCTTACTTTGTTATTAAAAATATCGAATTGGCAGTTGGTAACCAGGAAGATATATGTACTCAATCTGCGCAATCCCAACGAATTTAGCATTAGGTGTAGAGATGACTATGTTTCTTGAAACTTGGGGAACTTCGTAAACCACAAACGATATGATAAAAAATTGTTTTCAATAAAGAAAAAACTCCTCCACTTTTGAAGTTGCCTAATGACGAAGTGTTCAAAAAAATTAATTAAACGTCAAGAAGTTTATGAATAACAAACTGATCTATTCACCATATTGATAAGGCTTTGATTTTGCGATTATTTTAGGTGCAATTTAGAATGGTAGGTATCTTGACGCTGCATCACACTATTGTTTAATTTCAAGGAATTTGGAGGTATAACAAAAAAACTGAGTAAAATAGTAAGAATATTACTGTGCGATACCATCATGAACGACAAATTAGAATCGACCGACGAACGGTGGGAGGGGGGGACTCTATTCTCAAAACTTCGGGAACTTCATGAATTGCAAGCAGAACTTCATTATAAATAATCATGAATATTTCATAGGAACATGCTAATCCATTCATCAACTACGAGCACTTACTCTTCGGCACAGTAAGTTCCGCAGTAGGTCGACGTTACGACGAAGTTGGTTGACAATATTCTTAAAACTTTAGGAACTTCAAAACCCATTGCATATTCATAAATACTTCAACAAGGTTGTAAATTTTCACTTAGGATGAATGTTGCGGCGAAGGTACAGAGTTATTCAATAGGTAGGGGAGATTTTAGACGACTCACCAAACGATTTTGAGCTAATGTAACCAGTTTGGAAGAACAGCTCTATAACGAGGCAAGTCGTACAAATACATTATTGTACGGTACATCATGAATGACAGTATTGGTTTAACCATGGTTTAACATATTAAGACATTTCAACAGTACCTACATTAGGGCTTTCATTTTGATTCAGGATCAACTATTACCAATTTCTACTAGGTCAGGTGGAGTTTCAGACCCAATATTAAGTTATAATTATTGTATAATATCAGCTTGTGAAAGGAAACTGCAAGCAGTGACATTATGAAATTAGTACTACAGATGGTGACAGCCAACCGTATCATATTGGACTGGTTGCACACTAACCAAATCATATGTAAACGGCTCAAATTTGATGGCAACGTCTTTATAATAATAATAACGAGGCGAAAGTGATCTTACTGTCCATAATGGCATTCGAGCTCGGCAGGCAAAATCCCAGATGGTGGAATTTTTGGCCCAAAATCCAAACAATTTCAAGATGGCTAAAATATTCTTTATAATCTCTTCAGCGCAGAACTAAAAAATAATGTACCTATGTGTATATAGGTACGAAATCCTATAGTAGATGATGATCGCTTCCAATATATTGAAAATCTTGCCTCTTTGCCTGATAATGAATTTCAGTGTTCCAGTTTACTATTCAAAGTTCAGCGATAACAATCGACAGAGCTCTGCTATTCCGCTCTTCATCAACTAAGAGTTTGGTTCATTGCACGGGTAACCGGTACCTTGAAGGTGGCGAAGTGTGAACCTGTGGGGGCTATGAATGTGTCATGCATGCTCTACGCCAATTAGGGAGCCCAGCACTTAAATAACTGAGCGCGGTGAAGTCAAATAAAATGCAAAAGGATAATAATAATTGTGTTATGAGAGCTGTATAACGCGACCGTAACATGAATGAACGTATTTTTCGTCCGTGAGGTCGCTCGTTCCTGATAGCGTCCAAGGGTAAATGGAAATTGTCGAGTTTAGTGGCTGTTCTCGACACCTATCCATCTCTGGGGGGGTGTTGCATTGTTTGCTGTAAAGGGTGCTAGCAGTACGCTGAAGGACGAATCCCAGTTCATTGACCTATGAGTTATAGGATCAATCGATTTAAATAATTTCCGGTTCAAATCGCAGCGTGAAGGTGAGGAACTCCGTAGGCTCCACATTGACGACTTTATAGTAGCGTGTAGACTGCTGGCTCACCAAATTTCTAGCTGGGAGTCCCTTCGACTGAAAGATCGTGAACTCCCTAGCTCCCCGCCGTAAACCCTGTTACACAATATAATAAGAATTTCTGTGGTTTAATATTGTTAATAGGTAAATATTGTGTGCATGTAAGACAATCGAAATTACATCAATTCCATATTTATCCGATAAATGTGGGCTACAATAAATACAAATAAAATATAATGGGCAATTTTTGTGGGTTACAAATTCCCAATTTTTTCGCCCAAACTCTGTTCAATAACGGAAATTGCTACTTCTTGACTTAATGCAGTGTTTATGTCGGAAAGTCTAGGCAGTATACCAGTGTGAAAACTGAATTTGTTCCCGCTAGAAATGACGTATCATGCGAAACGCTGAGTAGTTAATCTCAAATCTAGCTTACTGCATCACTGTACAGAATCGCAACGGATGGATGGATGGGACTGAAAATGTATAAATGAAAAAACATGTCCTAAAAATCAAACCGAGGTTCACGAAAAGTTACAGCAAAGGATAAAGGTTGCCAGGAAGGTTTGAAACTTCGAATGTTGGGTTGCTGGCAGCACTGTGAACCTTCGCCTCTGAGTCTTCGCACCTCCTCCTTGGGCCAAAAAGCCAGTCAGATGTCAATAGACCTGATACGTCATGTCTTGCCGCATTTTGGTTTATTATTTTCAATAATGAACCATTGGAATCGAGCATGAAAAAAATGATGGTTTACGTTTCAAGGTACGTAGAATCCGACAATGCAATAAACAAAGTTCTTGGCTGTCCGCCGTACGCCGTACTTAGCACTTTTCTTAGTTACCATAAAAAAATTGACGAAATTCGGGTTATAGGTTCTGTTCGGGGTCTCGTTGGTCCTCGAAGCTCGGCGTTACTGTCAGACATTTCTAAGGGGTTAAAAATAGGGGTTGAAATTTTCAGAACGCCATAGCTCGAAAACTTTCAATAGAAGGGTATCGTTATTTTTTACGTTTTAAAATTGATCTTGAACTCTAGAATTTTTTGAGAACACCCGGAGCATTGTGCGACCAGCCGTTCGTTTGCACCAAAAAGCTTCGTCAACACAATCGTGAATCAAACGGTGATGGTATCTGTTCGGCCCAGATATCATCACTAGGCAGCACGTGATTACTTATAATCACGGATGGCTGTATGAAGTCGAGTTGGTTGTTCTGCTTATTATTTCATTTGAAAAATGATGGATCTATTGGATTTTTTGGTAGGCACTTTTGAAACTTGAACAAACGTTGAAGTATTATTGATGGGTAAATTATTACACAATGGTAAATTATCACACAACGGCAAATTATTACACAACGGTTCATCTACCTAGAAGGGGCTGGATGCTGATGATAGGTACTTTTGCAACTTGAACTACCGTTGAAGTATTATTGATGGGCCAATTATTAGATAACGGTGAATTATTACACAACGGTTCATTATACTATCTACGTAGAAGGGGCACCTATACAGGTAAATTATTACACAACGGTTTATTTTTTGTAGTTATGCTTCATGCATAACTACAAATAATTAATGATTGAATGATTGAATCCCGCGCATTTGTAGGAAACTTTAATAAATTCCGGAGCCGGCTTTAGTACTCGATTTAGGGCTTTCCTGGGGGGGAGCTGCTCGAGGGTATTGACCGCAGAAAACAGTGATCTACGCAGAAGGGGCATCTGTACAGGTGAATAATAAACCTTTGTGTAATAATTTGCAGCGTTTTACGTTTGGTCACCATAATTTAAAAAATTCCGCTTAATTTTGAAAACGGGCTTCAAACTACCATTTTGCCAACCATTCTGAACAGTTTTTGTAAAAATTTTGTTTAACGAAATTTTTCCAAGTTTCTCCAAAATTTATGGGGGGTAACCCATTTGGACTTTACAAAAATTGATTGATTTTATATTGTCATAACATGCGAAAGTAGCATTCGGATTATAGTGCAATTCATATTGCGGGACAGTCCGAGGCCCAAAGCCCTTAACTCGTGTAAATATCAGGGGAGTCGGATGGTTAGGGGCGGAGGGACGCGATGCAAGGTGTGACGGTATATGGGAATCCCGTCCATCTTGGATGCTGGCTCTTCCCGATCTTTTTGACACGGGGCTGAAGGGGCGGTTGATTCGCGGAAACGAATCATCAACTCCTGGAGGCATCGCGTTATAATCTAACCATTGTCTCCGGGGGCAGCTGTCACACTGCCTCCCTACCTTTCTAGAGGATGGAGAGGGGGAAACTACGCTGTATGGGCGGCGTAGTTAAACCCCTCATCCATTACATGGTAGCAGAGCGTGGTTGGTGGGTATGTGCTGGATTTTATCCTCGGTACCCCCTCCACTTTTTGAGAGCTTTTCCAGAAGGAATAGCTCTGAGGTTTTCCAGAAGGAATCCTCTTATTAATAACTCTTTGTTTATCAATATACACTTCGGCCATTGGATTTTTTATTTTCATCAAATCAACCTCATGATTATTATTATTACAATCAACCTCATGATTGCTACTATTAATAATATCAAACCTCATGATATTATTCTTAAGGCTGTTATGCCTGGCGTTAAATGCCTATTTTTTGTATTTTTTCCCCGGTTGTTCCATCTTATGATGGGGGTTAGTCACCTAGAGGTTGTTCAGATGAACTTTCCTGAACCAGAACCTCTGACAACTACTTTTTTTCTTTCCTTTTTGTCCAAGTGCGCCAAGTGATATTGATAGGAGCTAAGTTCTCCACCAGTAACAATTCTCAGTAGTACCATTACGATGGAAGCTGTCAGCTTTGGAGTTTTTCAGATGAATCTTCCTGAATTAGAACTCCATACTACTTTCAGTCCTGTGTCTAACTTCACATACTTCTTCTTCAAAGAAGTATGTTTTTAAGGGGAGGAGTGTGACGGTATATGGGAATCCCGTCCATCTTGGATGCTGGCTCTTCCCGATCTTTTTGACCCGCGGCTGAAGGGGCGGTTGATTCGCGGAAACGAATCATCAACTCCTGGAGGCAACGGCGTTATAATCTAACCATTTGTCTCCGGGGGCAGCTGTCACACTGCCTCCCTACCTTTCTTGAGGATGGAGAGGGGGAAACTACGCTGTATGGGCGGCGTAGTTAAACCCCTCATCCATTACAAAGGACTTCGTATTTTTCATGGTACGAGTACTAATTGGGATTTCAATGGAACTTATGGTGGCAATGGTTTTTTGGAAAGTCAAGTGCGTTGCGAAAATCCGGGGATACACAGATTTAAACGATTTTGCACACAAAGACGAGTGCGAATTTGGTAGAGGTGTGACGATACCGATCTTTATCGGAACCGTTCCCCGCTGTTCCAGCTCCACGACTGGAACAGTTCCAAATTACCGGTCCTGTTCCGCTTACCGATCCGGCGGGGGGGGGGGGGGGGGGGCTAGAACAAGGTATTCCACCCCTCTCCCCACCGCATCAATCTCCTCTTGCTAACGCTCTTCTCCTGCTCCTGCCTAGGGTTCATTCGACTTAGGACTTTTCGGACTTCTTTCATTGGGTATTTACCCAGTTGGGTATTTCCAGGATTATTCGTAAATAAAGAAGTCCGAGAAGTCCAAAGTCGAATGAACCCTAAATCCTGAAAAGACGCTCAAATTCGGACTCGGGTCAAAGGCGGAGGGAGAAAGAGGAGGCAGCTTGTCTTTTTTTTTCAGTTTGCTTTCTGGGTTCCTCAGTTTTATTTCTAATTATTTCTGATGTCTTTTACATTTTATGGAATCTGTTTACTAGTTTTGACCAATGAAGGAACCCAATATGTAGGGATTTCAACCTGCTTAAAATACTTAAGGGGAAAAAGAGTATTAGGCATCACTTTCATAGTAAGGAGCAAAGGGAAGTCTGGTAAATTCAATCAAAATCCCTGGAGCCATTTAAGAGAAGGTTGTAAATATGTACCAAATGCCAAACAAGGCCGTTTTCGTTTTTACTTTTTAAAGGTAAGCACCTAGGTACATTATATTACTTACTTCATTAAAAATTTTGGTACCAAAATTTTAATACATAACAAAATTTTTAATTGCGTTAAAGGTTAGGTACATGTCGTATGCATTCTCAAAAAATAAAGGTTGGATATAATAAATTATGTGAGGAATAATAATGAATTTAATTTAAATAATAATGGCGAAGGAAATGTTTTCGGAATATGATCGCTAAGGATCGACAAAGCGCTCGAGTCGGAGATCGGTAAGGGATCCAGTTCCGAGGACCGATAGGGCGGTATGGTTAGTTAGAGGATCGAGAACAATTTGAACGAGTCTGGATCGGGAAGGTGGAACTGGATCGAGAAGGTGGAGCACTGGAGCTGGCACCCTTCACCAGCCAGTCTTCGGATCGGTAGGACCGGTAAGTGAAGCGGCCTGGAACAGTTCCGGAACAGTTCCATTGTGAGACTAGGTTCCACATTCCCGATCCGGCGGTATCGGCACACCTCTAGAATTTGGATTTTCAAAGATAAACCAAACTGGCTCATTCAAAAAGTGACAGCAATAACGAATTCAATGATTTGGCCCAACTTTCATAACATACAACGTGATAGGAGCTACTGAGTTTTTGTTGTATTTTTCCATGTTTTCTCACTTGTGTTTTTATATATCTGAAAACTGTGAGGGTGAAGGGACTTGCTACTAATCATCCGATCATTAATCAAGTACCTACCCATCAAATATCGAACCACTGTTGATTTTTGTTCTCGAATGCTGTATATACTATACTTCTACTACGCTTCATAATTATCTATATAACTAAATTTACAGGTGATTTTCGTGGTGTCTGTCTGTCTGTTTGTCTTTCAATCACGCCAAAACGGCTCAATGGATCGAACCCATCTCGCGTATTTGAATGTTTCTATGACCAGGGAAGGACATAGGGGGATTCACTCCCGGATCTGATGAATAGGGGTGGGGGTTTATAGGGAAGCCGAAACATAAAAAAATTAAATTCTCGAAAACGGCTCAATAGATCGAACCCATCTCGCGTATTTGAATGTTTCTATGACCAGGGAAGGACATAAGGAGGTTTACTTCCGGATCCGATGAATAGGGGTGGGGGTTCATAGGGAAGCCGAAACATAAAAAAATTAAATTCTCGAAAACAGCTCAATGGATCCAACCCATCTCGCGTATTTAAATGTTTCTATGACCGGGGAAGGACATAGGGGGGTTCACTTCCGGATCCGATGGATAGGAGTGGGGGTTCATAGGCGAGCCAAATATAAAAAAACAAATTAAAAAAACAAAAAACAAAATTAAATTATAACAGTTTCTAAAGGGACATGTAAGAGATATAATCTGTAAAGCGAGAGGTAACTAAGTCAGATGGACCCACCCCGAGTTCTACCCGTCAGCGACGGGCAACACAGCTAGTATATATTATATATTCGGAGCACTTCTTCTCATTAACGCAAACCCGAAATGAAGAGAACCTGTAGCAACCCCATAGAAATTCTCCAAAAACCCCTAAGGGTCACGATCCCTACTGATCACATCATCACACTGAATAATGTGGAAATATATATATCCTTCAAGAAATGTGTTATATACTCAGTCCAGTGTATTGTTCACAATATTTGGATCGTACATATTCCTAAATGAACTGAAATCTTGACGAATGTTGAGGGTTAGTCCACAGTTTCTCATACACATTTCTTCAATATCTTGATGTACACGTATCTTCGGCTGCGACTGCGCAACGTTTTTGTTTGTTGTGGAAAACCGATACTTTATAATCCAAAGAAGTGGGCAGTGAGTTAAAATTCTGAGTAGGTAGGTACCTAATTATAGGAAAATTACGTATTAATGCACACAAAATTTGACAAATCATCTTCAAATTCAATATCGGTACACTTATAGTCAAACATGGTGCGTTGCGACCAAAACAAACCGCTTGCACTCATCAAAATGTCATTGAAATTCTATAAGCTGGATGCAAATTTTAAAGGACGGAGAGGCGGTCAGCATATCATTTGCGTGAGTTGAAGTCAGTAGGCTGACAAATGAGGATCAAATACATAAGAACCCCAGAACTCGCCTTCTCGTATTTTCTGCCACAGGAAAATCTTGTGCCGATGCAATTTTCATAAGGGCACATGTTTGGAAAGAGTGATGCATGAAGTTCTAAAAACTCACTTCTCAAAATGTCTCTCCAAAAAATATTTCTCAAAACTTTTTTTACTATAGGTACCTATTGTGTAATTATCCATCCTCAAATTCAATTAATCACTGTTGCCATTTCATTCGCATCAACAGAATCAAAACGTAAGACTTCAAGTTGAAAACTTCCTATTTTGAAATATTAATTTTTTTGTTCGTCAATAATTCGACACTGAAAGCAAAACGCTCCACAGTCCTTTTAACATGGGTTTATTATTCTATCGGACATACCTACAGAAATGCTGGCTGTTCATTTATTGTTTCTACAATGCGCAATAATTGAAATAGCTATTTCTGATGGTTTCAACCGATTTTGGCCCCAAAACACGGATTAGGTACCTACGCTCCTTCCCACTCCCCCCACCACCCGCAAATTATCTCTGATCATTGGCAGTGCCATTTAATCGTCTTGATTCACGTGATCACACTTTTGGTTTATAATTATCAATAATGAACCATTGGAATCGAGCATGCCCCCTCAAAATTTTATGGTTTACGTTTCAAGGTGTCTAGAATCCAAAACTGCAATAAAACGCTGCAAATCCCTGCACAACGGTTTATTATTTTCTACAGAATACCCTCCTGTTACAGATCACAGGTCTCCGTAAAGATAACCCTTCTATATAACATAATGTACTTTTCTACACATATTATGTAGATCGCGGAACCTCCGTAGGTTAGTACCTAACCCCGTACTCGTTACTAGGTACCTACCTAAACCGTTGTGTAATAATTTACCTGTATAGGTTCCCCTTCTACGGAGACAGAATAATGAACCGTTGTGTAATAATTTGCCCATCAATAATACTTCAACGGTTGTTCAAGTTGCAAAAGTACCGATCAACAAAATCCAGCCCCTTCTTGGTACATCAGCCGTTGTGTAATAATTCACCGTGGTGTAATAATTTACCGTTTTGTACTAATTTCCCATTGTGTAATAATTTACCAATCAATAATACTTCAACGGTTGTTCAAGTTACAAAAGTACCTGTCTATCAACAAAATCCAGCCCCTTCTGGGTAAATGAGCCGTTGTGTAATAATTTACCGTTGTGTAATAATTTACCGTGGTGTAATAATTTACCGTTGTGTAATAAGTTACCGTCGTGTAATAATTTACCCATCAATAATACTTCAACGTTTGTTCAAGTTTCAGAAGTACCTACCAACAAAATCCAATAGTGCATCACTTGTCAAATGAAATAATATCGCAGAACAAACAACTCGACTTCATACAGCCATCCTTGATTATAATCAGGTGCTCCCTAGTGATGATATCTCGGCCGGATTTATACCGTTTGATTCACGATCGTGTTGACGAAGCTTTTTGGTGCTCACGAACGGCTGGACGTACGATGCCCCGGGAGGTCTCAAAAAATTGTTTAGCTCAAGACAAATTTAATAACGTTAAAAAACCATACCCTTCTATCGGAAGTTTTCGAGCTACGGCGTTCTGAAAATTTCAACCCCTATTTTGAACCCCTTAGAGATGAGTGACAGTAACGTCGAGCTTCGAGGACCAACTAGACCCCGAACGGAACCTATAACCCGAATTTCATCAATTTTGTTTCATGGTAACTAAGAAAAGTGGCCCGTACGGCGTACGGCGGACAGACAGAAATATTGGTTTATTATTTTCAATAATGAACCATTGGAATCGAGCAAGAAAAAAAAAATTCTTACCCCTCCCCTCAAAATTTGATGGTTTACGTTTCAAGGTATGTAGAATCCAAAACTGCAATAAAAATATTTCTGTCTGTCCGCCGTACGCCGTACGCCGTACGGGCCACTTTTCTTAGTTACTAGCTTTCTTAGTATAAATCCGGCCATGATTTCGTCACTAAGGAGCACCTGAGTATAATCAAGGATGGCTGTATGAAGTCGAGTTGGTTGTTCTGCGATATTATTTCATTTGACAAGTGATGGACTATTGGATTTTGCTGGTAGGTACTTCTGAAACCTGATCAAACGTTGAAGTATTATTGATGGATAAATTATTACACAATGGCAAATTATTACACAACGGCAAGTTATTACACAACGGTAAATCATTACACAACGGTAAATTATTACACCACGGTAAATTATTACACAACGGCTCATCTACCAAGAAGGGGCTGGATTTTGTTGATAGGTACATTCGCAACTTGAACAACCGTTGAAGTTTTATTGATGGGTAAATTATTACACAATGGCAAATTATTACACAACGGTAAATTATTACACAACGGCTCATCTACCCATAAGGGGCTGGATTTTGTTGATAGGTACTTTTGCAACTTGAACAACCGTTGAAGTATTATTGATGAGTAAATTTTTACACAATGGCAATTTATTACACAACGGCTCATCCGTCAAGAAGGGGCTGGATTTTGTTGATAGGTACTTTCGCAACTTGAACAACCGTTGAAGTATTATTGATGGGCATATTATTACACAACGGTTCATTATTCTATCTCCGTAGAAGGGGAACCTATACAGGTAAATTATTACACAACGGTTTAGGTAGGTACCAATAACGAGTACGGGGTTAGGTACTAACCTATACGGAGGGTCCGCGATCTACATAATATGTGTAGAATAGTACATAGGTATATGTTATATAGAAGGGTTCTCTATACGGAAACCTGTGATTTTCACTCCACATCAACAATTTCCCTTCAGAACTTTATTATTTGCGTTTCGGTTTGCTATTTTAGTTAGGTACTGTTTGTCATCGACAGAATTATTTTAGCAACATTTAACTCGTGATTTAGGTAGGTACCTAGTAACGAGTACGGGGTTAGGTACTAATCTACGGAGGGTCCGCGATCTACATGATATGTATAGAATAGTACATATATATTACACCCCGTACCTTTGAGCTATCATCTTCTGATTTTTGATCAAAATTTACTTAACACATCAATCTTTGGCGATCACAATAATTTATCGAACTTGAAGTTCATCAAGATTGATTAGAAATAAACAGATCGGAAATGTATTGATACATTGATTGGTTACGATGTGTTTAAAAGCGGAGGGCAGCATTCACTTCCGGGAAGCCCACCCGCCACTGTTTCCCTCATATTTCTTGATAAACTGCCCTCCACATCCACTCATTATTTTCTAAACATGTTCGTCAAATATGCCCTTTACAGCCCCAAGCGATTGCCCGATTGCGCTATCGATTGTCGAAAGATCGTGTGAGCCCTTCCGTAGCCAGCCTGGCGTCTGGAAGTGTCGACCGCTCAAATAACCGCAGACATGAGCTAAAATTGAATTTCAAGTGCACATCACTTATTATTAATTAATGCTGTTTTGATAATCATATACTAGCAATGAGTTTCCAAAATAAAAAAACGCTGCAAATCCCTGCACAACGGTTTATTATTTTGTACAGAATACCCTCATGTTACAGATCACAGCTCTCAGTAAAAATAACCCGTCTATATAATATGTACATACATATTACATACACATATGCCTATAAATATTATGTAGGCTCTGTAGGTTAGTACCTAACCACGTATCTACTCGTTACTAGGTACCTACCTAAATCACGAGTTAAATGTTGCTGAAATAATTCTTTCGATGACAATCAGTAACTAAAATGGCGAAAAGAAACACAAATAATGAATTTTTGAAGGAAAATTGTTGATGTGGAGTGAAATAGATGCCCCTTCAGCGTAGATCACTGTTTTCTGTGATCAGTACCTAGCCTCTGGTCAAGTATAATGAACCGTGTGTAATAACTTGCCCATAAATAATACTTCAACGGTTGGTCAAGTTGCAAAAGTAGGTACCGATCAACAAAATCCAGCCCCTTCTTGGTAGATGAAACGTTGTCTAATAATTTACCGTTATGTAATAATTTACCGTTGTGTAATAATTTACCGTTGTGCTATAACTTACCCATCAATAATACTTCAACGTTTGTTCAAGTTTCAGAAGTACCTACCAACAAAATCCAGCCCCTTCTTGGTAGATGAACCGTTGTGTAATAATTTGCCGTCATGTAATAATTTACCGTTGTGTAATAATTTGCCATTGTGCAATAATTTACCATTTTTACATATCACAGCTCTCCGTATAGATAACCCTTTACATAAATAATATAATTATGTACTATTCTATACATATGATATAGATCGCACACCCTCCGTAGGTTAATACCTAACCCCGTACTCGTTACTAGGTACCTAGCTAAATCACGAGTTACCTAAATGTTGCTAAAATAATTCTGCCGATGACAAACAGTACCTAACAAAAAGAAACACACATTACGAAGTTCTGAAAAGAAATTGTTGATGAGGAGTGAAAAAAGTTGCGAAAGCGAAATACCACCAAAATCCAGCCCCTTCTACGTAGATGGTATAATGAACCGTTGTGTAATAATATACCGTTGAGTAATGATTTACCATCGTGTAGTAATAATTTTCCCATCAATAATACTTCAACGTTTGTTCAAGTTTCACTACCTATCGACAAACTCCAACATTTTTCGAATGAAATAATATCACAGAACAACCAACTCGACTTCATACTCCGCCTATAAAATCAGGTGATCCCTAGAAATAATTTTATCTCCGGCCAATTTCCTATTGTCGGCGCGTCCCTGGTGACGAGATTTGGTCTGATGTATACAATTTCATTCACCCTGGTGTCGAAAATGCCTGTCGGTGCAAACTTCGGGGCCTTACTGTGAACGAACGGCTGGACGTATGGTGCTCCGAGTGGTCTTGAAAAACTCATAAGTTCGAGAACTATTTAAAACCGTAAAAAAATTCACGTAAAAAAAGGTATAGGCGTTTTGAAAATTTCAGCCCCTATTTTGAACCCCTTAGAGATGACTGACAGTAACGTCGAGCTTCGAGGACCAACTAGACCCCGAACGGAACCTATAACCCGAATTTCATGAATTATTTTTTTTCATGGTAACTAAGAAAAGTGGCCCGTACGGCGTACGGCGTACGGCGGACAGACAGAAATATTTTTATTGCAGTTTTGGATTCTACATACCTTGAAACGTAAACCATCAAATTTTGAGGGGGGGGTAAGAATTTTTTTTTTCATGCTCGATTCCAATGGTTCATTATTGAAAATAATGTACCAATATAGAAAGAACAACAGTATGGGAACATGTTTTTATTACATTTTCCGCTCAAGTGCATAATACTATTATGCACAAATTCCAGCTGCTTTTTTATTCAGAAAATGCAGACAATGTCAAATACAGATTTATTATTTACATTCCAAACGGTTTCATTAGCAGGTCCGCAAAAATGCTGACTACCCAATGCCAATGGTACTTATCTATCTGGTACAATCTATTTGAAACCATCGCAAGTAAAAGGAAGTGATGGGTGGTGGGCCCAGCACTGAAACTCTGGCTACCAAAACTTACCTTAGAGGTACGAGGTGAGTACGAGGTGAGACGAAAGAATTGAAAAATATTTTTCTTACCTTCGCTACGAAATGAAACTAACCCATTTTATAAAAATAGTTGGATGGCAAATGTATAGATGAGGTTGAAGATTGAGTTGTTGTGGGTCAAAACTCGGGTAAATGTCTCAAAATCAGAAGAAAACTGATCACCACGGGTATGACAGAGCAGTGACTCTAAACAGAAAATAACATTTCAATGGTAAAAAATATGATTATGTACTTCGTGATATCTGTAAAAGTCGTTCGATATGTCAATAATTTAATCACGGATTTGAGTAGAACCTGAATTTGCACTGACAATGGTGGTTGTGGTGGGGGGGGGGGGGGGGGGTTGGATCCCCATTTTGAAAAGGAAAGTTGGAGTATGTTGCTCACGAGTGTGACAGAGTGTAACAGTGGGGTGTGGAACCTCGAGAGTCCCTCTCCTAGACCAGTGAGATTTATCACCGGTTAAGAAGGGATATCGATTAGGCTTCCCCAAGCGACCCCGTCTCCACCGGAAGAAAAAATGTATCGAGAACAGCTCACACTGTTACACTCCTCCCCACATGACATACTTCTGGGTAGCAGAAGTATGAGAGGGAAAAGGGGGAATGAAAAGTACTATGAAGTTCTGGTTCAGGAAAAGACATCTGAATAACTTCAAGGTGACTAACCTCCATCGTAATGGTACTACCTCAGTGAGATTTTACTGGTGGAGAACAAAGCTCCTACATACGAGTATTGGCGGATAATGTTGTCAGAGGTTGTTGTCCAGTGAATTGTGCTCATCTGGGCAACCTCTAGGTGATCAACCACCATCGATGGGATGGAACAACTATTGGGACTTGTAAATTGGGACATGGCATCAATCGCATTCTAATGAGCTCAGTATATTTTAATTATACTGACACTCTAAAGGGTGAAAGGGGGTTGGGAAGCCAATAGATATAGGTATGTATTATCAAAAGGACAGGTTGTTAGTAAAGGAATCCATCTGGGAAACCTTTGGGCTTATCCTTCTGGTAAGCCCACAAAAAGTGGATGAAGTATGGTGAAGTGCTCAGCGCATACTACCGAACCACGCTCTGCTACCATGTGACAGAGTGTAACAGTGGGGGGGTGGACCCTCGAGAGTCCCCCTCCTAGACCAGTGAGATTATCACCGGTTAAGAAGGGATATCGATTAGGCTTCCCCAAGTGACACCCGTCTCCACCGGAAGAAAAAATGTATCGAGAACAGCCCACACTGTGTTACACGCGCGAAAATGTCAATCGGATCCCATGCGAAAAATTATGGTGTTACCAGTCATAACCGTTTTTTCCAAGCAGTTAACAGAGACAATCTCAGTAATAATCTACATGTACGCAACTTCACGAAAAGTTTGCCTTTGGGAACTGAATCCTTGCGATAATGCGGCTCCAAGAAGAAATTACCCCTTCATATTGGAAGGTAACACATTACAATGGACGCGCGCCCGGCTGCTTTGATAATGGGTTGTAATTCGATTGTCATCTATACAACTATATCCAGTTGTTGAGCCGAAACGCGATACGCCTAGTGAGTACCTACGCTGTCAGTATTTAAATACCCATTGTACACGATCCCTCGGGTACCAGTACGGAAAATAGTGAGAGGGTTGAAACATCTTGAGGGTCAAAACCGAAACCCGACTGCCGTGAGAAAGTGGCGATCTCACCGTTCTGCTATCAATGTGCAGCGCGCTCCAATCACCGCAAAGTGGATATTTCTACCTGTCAAGCTGCTCAGCGCAGGGGATGATTAGGTGCAACGACTATTATTGGACAGGTGGTCTTATGCCCCCTTTTTTCTTCAACCCTCGGCAGCAATCACTGATTATTAATGATACCATCTTTCCTATCTTTTGTGTCCTTAGGAGAAGGGCCACCTGCTGGCTTTTACCTGATACAGTTGCTCTTTTCATTCCTCGGCGAGGTCTTTATCAAAACCGTACTTAATTCCACCAATCAATTGAGGACGTCAACTTGATTCTACTCATCAATCAAGGCGTTTCATATCAATCAAGAGTGGGTCGGCTGACCGATAGCCCTGTATGAGAGTTGGGTGTAGTTTAACTTGTAGGCAACCGAATCACGAACAAATCGTGGAAAAACATTTCAAATGGGAACTGATTGACTGAAGCATTGCCTATTCCTCTAAGAGCGAAATACACTGTTATACCATTTTCGGTGATCAAACCATCGTCAGTAACAAATAATAATAACCTTTAGTGTTGCGTTTTGCGGTGCCGCTCCTTGGCGCCGCTCCTTAACACCAAACTACAGGGACTTCTGATGGTTGGCCCATGTTGTTATTTGTTGTGGAAAAGACAGGCAAACAAAAATGCCGCTTGAGCCTAAGCAAGAGGTTTTCGAACGTTTAACAATAAGCACCTACCTAATTAATTTCTCAATAGACAAGCATACAATTTGATATAAAACCCTGCAAATTATTACTCAACGGTTTATTATGTTCCTGTATTAATATATAACTAGTCTGCATAGATCACTGTTCTCTGTGGCCAACACCTACCCTCGTGCTCCCACCAAGAAAGCCCTAAGTCGAGTACTGGACCCGGCCGGGCAATTACATTTTCATAAATATGCGGCAGATTCAAGAATTATATAATTAATTATATTACTGCTGTTATTCAAGAAGTATAAAATGAAATAGTTTGTTTATGTTACAAAAGTACCTATCAGCAAAATCCAAAAATAACCATCATTATTTAAATGAAATAATATCACGGAACAACCAGCTCGATTTCATACAGTCATGCATGATGATTATAATGAGCTAAGGTGCTCCCTAGCAAAGATATATCTGAGTTGGATGAATACTATTCCATTCACGATCATGTTGACGAAGCTTTTTTCGATGCAAACTTCGGGGCCTTACTGTGAACGAACGGCTGGACGTCCTACCTATAATGGTTAAAAAAAAAAAAAAAAAATCCCAAGTTCAAGATCAATTCAAAAACGGGGAAAAAATCGAGATAATGGCGCCTTGGAAAGTTCAATCCCTATTTTTCACCCCTTAGAGATGACTGACATTAACACCGAGCTTCACGGACCAACTAAGTAGACCACAAATGGCACCTACAAACAAAATTTCATTAATTTTGGTTCATTGTATATAAGGAAAGTGCAAAGTACGGCGGACGGACTGCAATTTTTTATTCCAGTTTCGGATTCTACGTACCTTGAAATGGAAACGATCAAATTTTATGGGAGGGGGAGGGATTAAATTTTTTTCATGCTCAATTCCGAAGGTTCATTATTGAAAATAACGAATCAAAATATATATGCAGGATACAGGGTTTTGCATACAAAAAGAATCATGTATGGTGGTGTGAGGAGGGGGTGTTAGTTGTGAAACGTAAAGCAGCATCTTCATCTTCAATAAAAAATACAATATCCTGGGCTATGATGCCAACTTTTGCGCATTACCGGAGTGGAATACACAATTTTCTCTTCATTGAAAGCTCGGTGCAGAGATGGATCCAGGAGCCTTGTTGAACTCCAGAACTAATACGCGATAATAAAGCATTTCTGGATTTACATAAATTACAGGAATTGTGGACCAGCCTACCAAGTTGTATGTTCCTCGGTGACAGTCGAGGTTGGGATAGTCTGGATATTGCAGAGCTTTTCGCTAAGCACTTTTCCTCGGGTTTCGAGTCTCTTGCGTCCTATGATCCATGTACCTATGTACCTATGGTCCAATTTGTGTAATCTAGGTTTTGGAGATAATTGGGTACAGTTCCTGGGATGGTCTAAATCCGATTACTCTGAAATTCCGCGATGGGCTTACCTCGAATTCTGTGGCTATCCTATTTGTCATCACCTCTCCATTATGTACAACATTAGGTAGTTAGGGATAGAACCACATATATTATATTATCCCAGGAGAAACCATTGCATTCGTAGCAACACATTTACATCAGCGCTCGAAGTCATCAACTTCATCAGTTCGCCTTGTGAATCGGCACTTGCCCTGAACCTACTGAGGAGAAAGCACAATTAAAACCGGATGGCAAAAAATATGCGAGAGAAATTCGGCGATATGATTAAGACGGTATCTAAGTTGCGAGGTCAGGAGAAAATTACCCTTTTTATACGGCATCTTCGGAGGCAATCAGTCAGTGAATAGCGACAAGATCCCCCGAGGCGATGGAGATGCCTCAAACGCGGTCAAAGATATAACAGCGGGAACAATCGTTTACTATAATAGTAGAAGCAGTGGGCTCACTGAAAGAGCGATTTCAACTATTTGATTGAGCCGTTTGGGGGCGCTGACGGATTGTTCTATTGAAACTCGTTGATTGTCTAATTACTCAGATTATAAATAGGGACTTACATATTACTGACCAATACCTGAAGTATAGGTTGCCATCTGTCACGACACACCCTTTCATTTATTTAGTAACTGTAACGGCAAAACTTTGAATACGTATGTATCATGTATAGAAAACGGTTCCAGTCATGCAGAATGACCATATGAACTACTTAAGTTCGTAACTGACCCATTTTGGACGATGTTGGTGATTTTGGCCGCTCGAAAAACTTGCATTTTCTGTGATGAAATATTTCTGCTTATTGATCCAGTATTTTTCCATCTCGAGTCATTCTATACCTTCTTTTGATGAACTTATATCACGTTTTCTGTGGTGTCAGGGATTTTCACCAAATGGATTGACGTACACCCCCCCCCCCCCCCCCCCCTCCAAAAAAACCTTGTTTTGAAGTAGTATCAAAATGATTTTCGGCTGTGGAAATAGACTTTTTATATCTCAGTAAACAATTAGATAACACTTGTAACACTTTTCTTCTTCTTGATGACTGCGGCCCTGTAAGAGAAATCCGTCTCCAGACTAATCGATCTTTCTCTTTTCATCTCCACTGACGCAATCCCAAGCTCTTCGATGTCATTCTCAACATCCACCAACCATTTCCTCCGTGGTCTTCCCCGCACTCAACGTCCCCCAGGGTTTCCATCCAATACGTTTCTTAAGGGTCGCCCCAACCATCGCAGCCTAGCACTCAACAACTCCGACGATCCCATGCCCTCGATAAAGCTCCATCACCTCCAAATTTTTCCGATCATAGAGACCCTTCATCAGCTCCGGTCGCATACACACCCGAAATTCCTCCTGAAAATTTACGCCCGGTTCCCTGCTGCCAGGCTACCACGGATCCCTTTGGAGCAGTCATTTATTGCTATAGTTATTATGACACCGAGGTACTTGAACTCCTTGGTGGATTCGAAAGCCATCCAACTTCATAGAAGCTAGATGTCCTCATGTACCTACGGTTTTGTCCTTACTTATGTCAGTCCAACTTCTTCAGCTCGCGCCCGTAACTGTAGGAAGGCTTGTTTGAGATGCCTCTCTGACCCTACAGTCACAGCAATGTCGTCTGCAAAGGCGAGCAGCTGTGGGGTCCGAAGGTATGTTCCCCGAGACGTTGACCTCCAGCTTACGTACGACTTACTCCAGTACCAGATGAGCAGTTCGGTAGATATTGGGTCTCCCTGACCTAGGAACACCAGGGGTGACTTCAAGGAATTAGCTCTCATCCCGTCAACCTTAACCGCACACATTCCATCTTCCAGAGTCAATAATGCCAATCTAAACAAATTTCTGGGAATTTTTGCGACACTTTCAGTGCTCTTATATCAATTTTTGGTGGTTTTTTTTTATGCCGATTGTTATCGAAACCGGAGCCAAAGTTTGAATTTTTTATTCCGTAAACGGAGGTCAGACATCGACTGAAATGACCCGTATACATAATATAAATTGTTAAGATCCACGGATGGATTCAGAATGGTCGGAAACGGATTCATATCTACCGAAAACCTTTTAAAAACGCTGCAAATCCCTGCACAACGATTTATTATTTTGTACATAATACCCTTCTGTTACAGGTCACAGCTCTCTGTATATAGGAAACCCGTCTATATAATATAATATGTACTATTCTGCACATTATGTAGATCGCAGACCCTCCGTAGGTTAGTACCTAACCCCGTACTCGTTACTAGGTACCTATCTAAATCACGAGTTAAATTTTGCTAAAATAATTCTGTCGATGACAAGCAGTACCTAACTAAAACGGCAAAAAGAAACGCAAATAATGAAGTTCTGAAGGAAAATTGTTGATGTGGAGTGAAACAGATGCCCCTTCTGCGTAGATCACTGTTTTCTGTGGTCAATACCTACCTTCGTGGTCAAGTATAATGAACCGTTGTGTACTAACTTGCCCATAAATAATACTTCAACGGTTGTTCAAGTTGCGAAAGTACCGATCAAAAAAATCCAGCCCCTTCTTGGTTGATGAACTGTTGTGTAATAATTTACTGTTGTGAAATAATTGATCGTTACTATGTAATAATTTACCGCCGTGTAATAATTTGCCGTTGTGTTATAATTTGCCGTTGTGTAATAATTTACCATTGTGTTATAATTTACCCATCAACAATACTTCAACGTTTGTTCAAGTTGCAAAAGTACTGATCAACAAAACCCAGCCCCTTCTTGGTAGATGAACCGCTTTGTAATAATTTACCGTTATGAAATAATTTACCGTTGTTTAATAATTTACCGCTGTGTAATAATTTGCCGTTGTGTAATAATTTACCGTCGTGTAATAATTTACCCATCAATTAGACTCTCTATTAATACTTCAACGTTTGTTCAAGTTTCAGAAGTACCTACCAACAAAATCCAATAGTCCATCACTTATCAAATGAAATAATATCGCAGAACTACCAACTCGACTTCATACAGCCATCCTTGATTATAATCAGGTGCTCCCTAGTGATGATTATCTGAGCCGGATTTATACCGTTTGATTCACGATCGTGTTGACGAAGCTTTTTGCTGCACACGAGCGGCTGGACGTACAATGCTCCGGGTGGTCTCAAAAAATTGTTTAGTTCAAGATCAATTTAAAAACGTAAAAAAAGCCATACCCTTCGAAAGTTTTCGAGCTATGGCGTTCTGAAAATTTCAACCCCTATTTCGAACCCCTTAGAGATGACTGACAGTAACGTCGAGCTTCGAGGACCAACTAGACCCCGAACGGAACCTATAACCCGAATTTCATCAATTTTGTTTCATGGTAACTAAGAAAAGTGGCCCGTACGGCGAACGGCGTACGGCGGACAGACATAAATATTTTTATTGCATTTTCGGATTCTACATACCTTGAAACGTAAACCATCAAATTTTGAGGGGGGGGGGGGGGGGGTTAGCTTTTTTTTTTCATGCTCGATTCCAATGGTTCATTATTGAAAATAATAAACCAAAAGTCGGGGAGGTTTGCATGGAACGGATGACTCATCTGCTTTTTGAATAGTTTTTTTGTTTTTGGAGACCGGTTTCGGTAAACACCCCATCGTCAATCCAGAGGGCGTAGCTGTGTGTTAGTACTTGCAGTAGCAGCAGCAGCAGTAGTAGTAGTGGTAGTAGTAGTAGTAGTAGTAGTAGTTTTAGTAGTAGTAGTAGTAGTAGTAGTAGTAGTAGTAGTAGTAGTAGCAGTAGTAGTAGCAGTAGTAGTAGTTGTAGTAGTAGTAGTAGTAGCGGCAGTAGCAGTAGTAGTAGCAGTAGTACCAGCAGTAGTAGTAGTAGTCGTAGTAGTAGTAGTAGTAGTAGTAGTAGTAGCGGTAGTAGCAGTAGTAGTAGCAGTAGTAGCAGTAGTAGCAGTAGTAGTAGTAGTAGTAGCAGTAGTAGTAGTAGTAGTACGTAATTTGTTGCAGCTTGGACCGACGGTGGGGTTATTTCCGAAACCGGTCTTCTTATAAAAAACTATTCAAAAACCAGAGGAGTGTTTTATTTTACAAAGAAAGCCTGATTCGTTGCACCTCTACACAACCGGTGAACCATTCTACATCGTTTTGAAATGCAAATCTGGGAGTCACTACAATAGCGTATTTTCCTCAAAAGTTCGCTAAAAGCCAACTTTAGGTGAGTATTCCACGTTTGCTTTTGACCATAATATTTTGTTGTTTTAGGAGTAGGTATGCATGAACAAAAATGTAGATGTACAAAGGTAGTTTTCAAAAATTGAAGTCAGATTGGTACGTGATTGTTATGAATTAGGACCCATTGGCGTTTATCATCACTGAATGACGACAATATCCCTCGAGGAGATGAAGATGACTCGAAAGCGGCCGAAGATAAAACAGCGGGAACAATCAACCATAGCTCACTGAAGGTGTGAGGGGGCTCGACTCGGTTTAACTATTTGATTGGGCATTTTAGGGGTCCCGTGCCACATCTGCCTATTCAGAACGGTTGGCAGATATTGAACGTGCCTATCATTGTCAATGACCTGCAGAGGGGGGGGATGATTGGGTTAGATTTTTTCAAATTGTCCGGAACCGGTTTCACGCGGATTTTTTCACGTTACTTGCCTTTGCCCGTTCGACGTCTCTTGACGTCAACTGCAGGTTTACGTAGGGCAAATTACCAGGCACACTGAGGTACGTCAGAATTTCTACCATCCGGTGAAAAAACTTCAGCCGAATGACCGTCTGCTGAAACTACGAGCTTATCACTTGTGAATTTATTATTCCACTAGTTGAAAATTAGTTCACATTTAGAAGAAGTCCAAGAATCAAAATCAACTATCTCAGTTTTCCAACTTCACAGGAACAAAAGAGAAGATGATAAATAATAATGCTATCTCCATGTTTGGCAAGTAATGGAATAGCTGGTGGAGTTAATAGTGGTAATACGTACATACCAACTTTAATTTACGCAAATTCTGTTGGATATTCTCAAAAACGAGATCCGCTATTCGGTTCCTCGGAATAAACAGAAAATGAGACAGCTGAGGTAGATTCTTAAGCGACAAATTATAATTTCAAAATTCCAAAATCATCAATTTTCTTTTCAATTTGATGTATATAATTCGCGGGCGGTTAAAATATTTTCAGTGCGGTCGGATCTATGGCAGGTACCTAGATGACGTCCTATGCACTCTCCAACGAGGTGCCTATGAAATTCGGACGAGATGCCCTCGAAAAGTTATAGGATCGGGGGAGTTGTATTACAGAATGTCAGTATTATAGGACACCGCGCATATTTCCGATCACCGTAGAATTCACGATTGGAGACCATATCGGTACGACGAGTGAGAATTTCAGGGTTATAGTGGCCAACATTCACACAGACAGACGGACACGAAACCTCTATTCCTTGACGTTTATTAGCAAAATACGAGTAAAACGTTTGATTTTGGAGGGCACACTTTAATTGATACATTAGGTAAGAAGTTTCATTTCGTTAAGTAGAAAACTTAACAATTGTTGATGGTACGTACCCATCGTAAAACTTCAATTCTAACATTACATAGCGGCGTGTAGTGTAGATATGGTTTCCGTAACTATGGCTGTGAGGAAGAGAAAATGAAAGCCGTCAATAATAGGTAGTTGCAAGAAGAGTCAAACGCATGAGTCAGAAATCTGAATAATGAAGTTTCAAAGTGCTAGAAAAAAAATATGAGTGTACGCCAATTGTTAGCTCGAAATTCCGAATAATTTGGTCCCATTGAACTACCGAATGCTATAACCGTCGGATGGATAGTCGAAGAGATGACAAGAGGAAGGAAAAGTTTCCAACAAAAACTCTTCGGAAGAAACTCAGAATTAAGTGGTTTTCCTTAATCCAACAGATTTTACCGCCTTCAGTAAATTATTTAATCAAGATAGCGGTCGGAAGGTAGCGGAAAAAGCGCTGTCATCCATCTACGGGACTAACAGTATTAATGTACAACGGATGAGGTTGGGATGAGGAAAAGTGGAATACGTCACAATCCATAAAATTGGTAATGCGCATCGAAAAAAATTTGTAAGGTCGATTTTCACAATCCAAAGGACATCTTGCTACAAGCACGTCCGTACAAGTACGTCTGCTCGTATACTTATAGCGCATTGAACATTATCATTGACTTCATGTGACCGCCTGCAGAAGGAGTACATATTTCATGAAGATGTCATAAAAAATTTGAATGTTTGAGGAAACATAGGTCAAAAGTGTGCTATAACGACAATATTTGTAGCCCATTATGGCTTATACATGTTCGTTGTTTTTGATAGTTATTCCCCTAATAATGGACCTTGAAAGCTGCGTTAGTATCCGCGGAGGCCAGAATGTTGTACAGGGGTTACAATTTTTACGTCTGTATCGTAAAGATATGGTAGCGGATTGGATAAACACCCATTAAATGGGTGAGTTCCAAAAATTATTGTTCAGAGTGAATGCTGTATTTCCCTATAATCTTTGGGTATGGAAAGTAAACATGATTCGGTGATGCAGCATGACATATGAGAGAATGTTCAAGGTACCATCCATGGTATATTTGCATGATATGGAAATGTTGACCCACAAAAATTCAAATCTGATCAACTCCTTATCAATTACTTTTTGGCAATATTTTTTTAAGGGACTGAAAAAATGGTAATTTTTTGTTTCAAGACACTATTTTATACCCTGTTTGGTAAATTTACAGATAAATTTTTAGAGATTTGAGCCATTTTTAGGGAATTTTCAATTGACTTCAAAAAAAGGAGGAGGTTCTCAGTTTGACCGGTTACTATGATTTTTTTTAAAAGTTTGTCCAGAGATTATTCCGAAACTACTGGACCGATTTCGATTAATATTCTTTCAAATGAACGGGAACCATTTCCCGGTCGTCCCATTCCAGTTTTGGTTTATTATTTTCAATAATGAACCTTAGGAATCGAGCATGAAACTATTTTTCTTACCCCCCCCCCCCCCCACCCAAAATATTTTATTGTTTACGTTTCGAGGTACGTAGATTCCGAAAATGCAATACAAAAATTTCTGTCCGTCCGCCGTACGCCGTACGCAGCACTTTTCATAGTTACCATGAACAAAAATTTACAAAATTTCATATGGGTATAGGTCCCGTTCGGGGCCTAGTTAGTCCTCGAAGCTCGGCGTTACTGTAAGTCATCCCTAAGGGATTCAAAATAGGGGCTGACATGTCCAGCAGGCCTATACCTTTTTTTACGTGAATCTTTTTACGCTTTTAAATAGTTCTTGATTTAACGAGTTTTTTGATACCACCCGGAGCAATCTACGTCCCGCCATTCCTTCACAGTAAGGCACCCAATTTTGCACCGACAGGCTTGGTCAAGAGGAGGGTGAATAAAATTGTATACATTCAGCCCAAATATCATCGCTAGGGAGCACTTCATTATAATCACGGATAGCTGTATGAAGTCGAGTTGGTTGTTCCTTGATATTATTCCATTTGAAAAACGCTGCAAATCCCTGCACAACGGTTTATTATTTTGTACAGAATACCCTTCGGTTACATATCACAGCTCTCTGTATAAATAACCCGTCTATATAATATAATATGTACTACTCTACACATATTATGTGAATCGCAGACCGGTTAGTACCTAACCCCGTACTCGTACCTAGGTTCCTACCTAAATCACGAGTTAAATGTTGCTAAAATAATACAGCCGATGACAAACAGTAACTAAAACGGTAAAAAGAAACGCAAATAATGAAGTTCTAAAGGAAAATTGTTGATGTGGAGTGAAATAGATACCCCTTCTGCGTAGATCACTGTTTTCTGTGGTCAATACCGATAATGAACCGTTGTGTAATAACTTGCCCATCAATAATACTTCAACGGTTGTTCAAGTTGCAAAAGTACCGATCAACAAATTCCAGCCCCTTCTTGGTAGAAGAACCGTTGTGTAATAATTTACCGTTGTTTAATAATTTACCGCTGTGTAGTAATTTGCCGTTTTGTAATAATTTACCGTTGTGTATGAATTTACCCATCAATAATACTTCAACGTTTGTTCAAGTTTCAGAAGTACCTACCAACAAAATCCAATAGTCCATCACTTATCAAATGAAATAATATCGCAGAACAACCAACTCGACTTCATACAGCCATCCTTGATTATAATCAGGTGCTCCCTAGTGATGATTATCTGAGCCGGATTTATACCGTTTGATTCACGATCGTGTTGACGAAGCTTTTTGGTGCACACGAGCGGCTGGACGTACAATGCTCCGGGTGGTCTCATAAAATTGTTTAGTTCAAGATCAATTTAAAAACGTAAAAAAAACCATACCCTTCTACCGAAAGTTTTCGAGCTATAGCGTTCTGAAAATTTCAACCCCTATTTCGAACCCCTTAGAGATGACTGACAGTAACTCCGAGCTTCGAGGACCAACTAGACCCCGAAAGGAACCTATAACCCAAATTTCATCAATTTTGTTTCGTGTTAACTAAGAAAAGTGGCCAGCACAGCGTACGGCGTACGGCGGACAGCCAGAAAATTTTTATTGCTTTTTCGGATTCTACATACCTTGAAACGTAAACCATAAAATTTTGAGGGGGGTTAGAATTTTTTTTCATGCTCGTTTCCTATGGTTCATTAGGTATTGAAAATAATAAACCAAAATGAAGGCTGTTTTGGATTCTATTGATGTACTTTTGCAACTTGAACAATCGTTGAAGATGGCAATTGATGGACAAATTATTACACAACGGTTCACTGTAGTATCTATGTAGAAGGGGCCTCTATCCAGGTAAATTATTACTCAACGGTTTATCATTTGCCTTATGCTTCATAAATAACTACAGATAATTAATTATTGAATTATTGAATCCCGCGAATTTGTAGGAAACGTTAATCCCGGCGCCGGCTCCAGTGCTCGATTTAGGGCTTTCCTGGGGGGAGCTCGAGGTTATTGACGCAGAAATCAGTGATCTACGCAGAAGGGGCATCTATACAAGTAAAAAATAAACCTTTGTGTAATAATGTGCAGTGTTTTTAATTAAAAAATAGTGCTGGTCTTTACTAAGCCAGTTATACTTTCGATTTCTAATGCTTTGACATAAATATATTGCACGATTTGACGACAGAGTTCAGCCTGCCAAACTGCGGATGCCACGGAAGTAATGATGGTAAGGATAGCATGAGGAATACTACTAAGCTAGTAGTAGGTCACTACTGGCGCTGACGTAGAAAAGTGAAGGAACATAACTAATAGAATAAAAGTATTTGAAAAAAAAAAAAATCTGCATCGAAAAACGCACTAGAAAATATAAACCAATTCATAAAATTTTTTTCGAAACTACATTGAAAATAATAAAATCTATTGATCGCACTAAAGGCGAAACAATAAAAAAAATGTTTAACGGAAAAACAGACTTATTGCAACGGTTTATTACACGGAGATTTATTATTTAACTTATGCTTCATGGATACAACAAATAATTAATGATTGAATGATTGAATTCCGCGCATTTTTATGAAATATAATCCTCGGGCCTGTTCCAGTACACGATTTGGGGCATTCCTAGGGGGAGCTCGAGGGTTTGTATTGACCACTGAAACCAGTAATCTGCGCAGAATGGACATCTATAAAGTTGAATAATAAACCTTTGTGTAATTATTTACCTGTATAGATGCCTCTTCTGCGTAGATAACTGTTTTCTGTGGTCGGTACCTACCCTCGAGCTTCCCCCATACCTTCCCATACCAGGAAAGCCTAAATCGAGTGCTGGAGCCGGCCCGGGAATTACAATTTCATAAAAATGCGCTAGATTCAATAATTCAATCATTGATTATTTTGTTTTTATTCATGAAGCATAACGATTGTTCAAGTTATAAAACTACCTATCCACAAAATCCAAATGAACCATCATTATTCATCGAATGATCTCAAAACAACTCGACCTCATTCAGCCATCCGTGATTATAATCATGTATTCCCTAGCAATGATATGTGGGCCGGATTTATACCTTTTCATTCACGATCATACTGACGAAGCTTTTCAGTGCAAACGAACGGATGGTCGTACAATGCTCTGGGTGGTCTCAAAAAATTCTTTACTTTGAGATCAAATAAAAAACGTAAGAAAACCATACCCTTCTATTGAAAGTTTTTGAGTTGCGGAGTTCCGAAAATGTTCACCCCTTACAGATGACTGACAGTAACGCCGAGCTTGGCGGACCAACTAGACCCCAGACGGAACCTACAAACCAAATTTCATTAATTATTTTGGTTCATGATAACTAAAAAGTACGGCGTACGGCGGACGGGGAGACATTTTTAAATTCCATTTTCGGATTCTACGTACCTTGAAACGGAAAACATCAAATGTTGAGGGGGTTAATATAATATATTTTTTGTTTTCATGCTCGAATCCAGAAGTCCATTATTGGAAATAATAAACCAAAAAAAACGAAATTTTTCCACTTCATGGAAAAACATTGAATCATGGATATGTTTTTGGGCGCTGTATTTTCACATCCACTTTTCAATGTTTTTCCATGAAGTGGAAAAATGATATAAATTTTTGAATTGATTAAATTCCTCGCGCTCCTGTTCTTCTCGTCGACGCTGACGCAGACGTCTTGAGCGTTCAGTGGACGACATTCTAACTGACATTCACTAGGTACTTACTTTATGTAGCTGCACAAGTAGTGTGCACCTGACGAACCTTCTCGTAAGAAAGTTCACGTAGACGACCACTATTCGGATCTAACAAATTCCAACATCATCATCATCATTTCATTATTAGAAGGCACATTTTTAGGTGCTACCTTCCAATCGCTACCTTCCAATTCGTTCAATAAAATGGTTTGTGCTCATTTCATTATTGTTTCGCTGGGTATTGTCGGTAACTACACACGCACATCTCCAAATTGTTTATCGGTTGAAGCGTTGCATTTTTTTCGGTCGCAAATTTTAGAATGACCCCCCAGGGCAAAAACATATCCATGTTAAAACGACTTCAATAAGAGCTGTACCTATAGAACTAAAAAGCAAAGAACAAATTTTATGCAGAACACATACATTTAACTTATTCAAAGCCGACAGAACAATGTTGAAGTCGGCGAAAAATTTTAACTAAAAACCCCTCACACAGCCTTCATATTTTTATAAATTTAAGTTGAACATTTGCGCTGAATTCAGCAACCGTGTTGCGTTGGCTTTGAATAAATTATGTAAGTTGGTTCAGCATAAAATTTCTCTTTACTTTTTAGTGTTAGACGGATTTTTATGCCTTGTTTTTGTTAAAAATTTGTTTAAAAAATATTTTTGTGCGGCTAGTATTAGATATCTTCTGGAATGACTCATGCGCATATGTATCAAAATTAATTAAGGGATGGATTCAGAATGCTCTGAAACGGAAAAAACGCTGCAAAGTCCTTGTCACATGGGTTTATTATTCTACTGGACATACCTACAGAAATGTTGGCTTTTCATTTATTGTTTCTTTCATGCGTAATAATCGAAATAGCTATTTCTGATGGTTTCCATTAATTTTGGCCCCTAAAACACAAATTAGGTACCTACGCTCCTTCTATTTTATTTTTTTTATTTTTTTAAAACTATCTTTGATCATTGGTATTGCCATTATTTAATCCTCTTGATCCACGTATTGACACTTTTTCCAGTGCTATTATCCTAAACTGATGGTGATTTCAGACGATTTTCCAGGTTTTTGACTCATAAAAAATCAATTTTGGGAGCTGAACATTTGGTAGAACTGAATTTTCCACTCTTTGGTCAAAATCTACTTCATATTCGGTCTTCTCGTCCCCAAAAACATGGAAAAAGATATCTCAGAAGCTCATCTTACCAACATGTTGCTAAAACGCAAAAAGTACCTATTTTTACACACATTTTCACTCATAACACCCGTGGGTATATTCCGATCGGGCTGAAAAGTTTCGGGACACAACTAGGGCTCAAATGGAGCATGTGTGCCAATGAACGACTTTTTTAGACCGAAAATGAAGCCTGTACACGTGATACGGCGGTCGGCGGACGGACATTGCATTTTTGGAATCTACGCACCTTGAAACGGAAAAGAAAACATTTTGAGGGAGTGTTATAAAAATTTTTTGCTGAGCGAATACATAGGTGTATTATTCACAGAATAATAAACCAAAACATACGTACAATTTTGGATCCAGTGCATAGCGTATTCTCATAGAACATTCGGCCCTGCTCCCAACATCACGCTTTGGTAAAAACGCTGCAAAGTCCTTGTCACATGGGTTTATTATTCTATTGGACATAGCTACAGAAAGGTTGGCTGTTCATTAATTGTTTCTTTCATGCGTGATAATCGAAATAGCTACTTCTGATGGTTTCCATTAATTTTGGCCCCCAAAACACAAATTAGGTAGGCTCTTTTTTTTCTTTTTTTTAAAACTATCTTTGATCATTGGTAGTGCCATTTAATCGTCCTGAACCACGTCTTGACACTTTTTCCAGTGTTATTATACAAACTGATGGTGATTTCAGACGATTTCCCAGGTTTTTCACTCATAAAAAATCAATTCTGGGAGCTGAACATTTGGTAGAACTCAATTTTCCACTCTTTGGTCAAAATCGACTTCATATTCGGTCTTCTCGTCCCCAAAAACATAGAAAACGATATCTCAGAAGCTCATGTTACCAATATGTTGCTAAAACGTAAAAATTACCTATTTTTACACACATTTTCACTCATAACACCCCTGGGTATATTCCGATCGGGCTGAAAAGTTTCGGGACACAACTAGGGCCCAAATGGAGCTTGTGTGCGAAAGAACGATTTTTTTAGACCGAAAATGAAGCCTGTACACGTGATACGGCGGACGGCGTACGGCGGACGGCGGACGGCGGACGGCGTACGGCGGACGGACATTGCATTTTTGGAATCTATGCACCTTGAAACGTAAAAGAAAAAAGTTTGAGGGGGTGTTATAAAAATTTTTTGCTGAGCGAATACATAGGTGTATTATTCACAGAATAATAAACCAAAACCTTGTTCGATCATGACTGGGGCAATGGCAATGACCTAACCCAATTATGATTGGAAAGAACCCCTCACCCCCCTCCTCCTTCTTCCTCCCCTTCTTCGCGTTCTCCGACCTCCTCAACGCCGAAAAAACTTGACGGTTTGTTAATTGCTGATAAAAACAACAATCAATATGCACCTGGCACACGCATGCGATGGTTTAATTTCTCTCTCTCATTTCTACCTTCCTCTCTTTTTTTCTCCCAGTGGTTCTTTCAGTGACGCAACCTAAGTCAATATTGACCCCCGGCAAACCTCCGTGGGTCAAAAGATAGGCCTAACCCAATACCTAACCCTCTACCGTACAGGGGGCCATTGGTGCAGGTCCACGGCTTCTGTCGCCCCCCTATCAGACCGTCCCCCCCCCCCCGCTCTTGTTGCGTAATTACGGAGGTTAACAGGGGGTACGATCCCGCCCCCTTAAGGGCGAAACTGTCATTTCCGGAATATAAAGGCCTCCAAACTCCAATTAGCGAATTTCCAATCCAGTGAAATATGTACGTGACGATGTATGATAATCCCTTCCATGATGGGCCAGGGCTCTTCCCGAGTTTTTGCACACGCGGCATAAAGGATACAGGCGAGAATAATACAATATTATCATGTTGCAGAATGATGCGGTGAAAAATATGTTTTTGAATTAAAAAATATTTTTTCTCAAAAAGTAGTGAAATGCATTAAATCACAAAATTCAATATCACAATATACTCGATAAAATAATCACTCAAATGCTGACGAGTCGAAACAGAAATCGAATAATTCAACTTCCATGGTACATCCTGAGTCCTGCGAATGAGTTTGATAGATAACTGGGATGTAGTTTTCTAATTTGTAGGATAGTGCCTTACGTAGGTACGTCTAGAGAAAATCGGGCCTCGAATCAAAGTAATGATGTGTGGAAGCCATACGACATAATGTAAGCTCTTCAAGGTCTGTAACCATATTCAACACAATTCCTCCTATACCTAATAATAAACTGCACTTTGCAAATTACCACTTTGTAGTAGACCAGTCAGAATTATACAATGATTTTACATAGTTCAATCCATAAATTGAAGCAATGCCCACATTATTTTATCAGTCTTCAACAAAATACAAATATTTCAACGTAAATTTATGTTGACAAGGTTTGAACGAACCTTCGATATGATACGAACATACCAACCTTTTACATTTCTTCCCCATAATAACACATTATTTCTGGATTTATAGTTTCAAGGACATAAGAGCATAGTAGAGAATCACTTCTGGCCGTGGGTAATTCATCATCCAAGTAAACCAACACTAGGTTATTTAAATACCTTCTGCTAGACAATAAATTATATTAGCGATAAATAAAGTCACCAAGATGATGCGAGGGAAACATGTATCTAATGAACGGTTTGAAATGGAATGGGTATTCAAATCTTTGAAGGTCCATTTCAGTCTCAAACCCTATCAACTCATTCGTTTTGGTATCACTGAATTCCTTCCGTCAAGTTCTTTCGAGCAGAACTTCACAGGTATTAGACTTGGAAAGTTGAACATTTTCTTAGAAGTTTGTGACGGTATGGCTGTTCTCGAGTCGTTTTTTGGTCTGGTGGAGACGAGGTCGTTTGGAGAAGCCTAACTCCCCCTCTCCTCTCTCTGTCACATGGTAGCAGAGCGTGGCTTGGTAATATGCGCTGAGCAATTCACCGTACTTTATCCATTTTTTGTGTGCTTACCAGAAGGATATGTGTGGTGGTTTAGGTTAGAGGCGAGGTGAGGTGAGTGAATGAGATGAAGAGAAGGCATCGGACCTAGCACCCTGGTTAACACCTTAAACCAAAGCCAGGTTTCCACCACTAAAGCGCTAGGGGATGTGCCCAGTGGTTGTCACCAGTCTGGGATCTGTAAGGGTTGTTTGGACATATGCCCAGTGCTTACCACTCTGGGTAGTTTCCTACCCGGTTAACACCAGTCTGGGATCTCTTAGAGTAAGGAGAGAGAGAGGAGGCGTGAGCTAGGAGGAGAGATAAGTCATCGACTTGAGGAGAGCGTAGAATGAAGTAGAAGGCGATGGAGGCGAGTTTTTATAGACCTGGGACTATTCTCCCTCCATCCTCCATACTAGTTGGAGGACGGTGGGGATCCCTTCCAGCTCTTACGAGCTACCTGCACCTGGTCACGTCCTCCACTTCATTCCCTGGTTTATTTGAGAGATCTTAATAATAATTTACATGGAGTGATTCTGGGAGGATATCACGACAATAAGCCCAAAGGTTTCCAGAAGGATTACTTTACAAAACACCCTGTCCCTTTTACAATGCATACATTGACCTCCCCCCCACCACCTTTCACCCCTTTAGAATGTCAGTATAATTAAAATATACTGAGCTCATTTAAAGGCGATTAATGCCACATCCCAATTTACAATTACCAATAGGTCTTCCATCCTAGCGATGGAGGTTCATCACCTAGAGGTTTTCCAGATGAGGAAAAATCACTGGACAGCAACCTCTGACAACATTTCTTCTCTGCTAATACTGGTATGTAGGAGCTTTGTTCACCACCATTAAATGTTATTGAGGTAGTACCATTACGATGGAGGTTAGTCACCTTGAAGTTGTTCAGAGATGTCCTTTCCTGAACCCGAACTTCATACTACTTTTCAACCTCCCTTTTCTCTCTCATACTTCTGCTACCCAGAAGTATGTCATGTGGGGAGGAGTGTGACGGCGTGCCTGTTCTCGAGTCGTTTTTTGGTCCGGTGGAGACGGGGTCATTTTGGTGATATCCCTTCTTAACGGGTGATAATCTCGCTGGTCTAGGAGGGGGACTCTCGAGGGTCCACCGGCACTCTCCTCACTCTGTCAAAAGTTACAGACGTGTTCATCCAGATTTCCTCTCAAAGGGTCGTCGGTTTCTGACAGAATAAAAGTAGTAAACGATTCCTATAAAGTAATATAGCCTACTAACTGGCCCAAAACTTTATCCTCTTGCTGCAAAAAATAAGACAAGCTTCGTATTTAGTAAATGGATACAGAAGAACATGAAACATGCTCTTGTACGCTGAAGGCTGTTCTGATTCCTGAAAACCAGAGAGCACAATTTAGTGTCATTTTTTTTATTTATTACCCAGCAGTTCCAGAGGCTTCATTCAAAATTCAAATTTCAGAAAGCTGGGGGCAGGGGCAGATGGTGATTAGAAAAGGCATAAAGAGTGAAACAAAAGGCAAATCAGCTAGAAAAATAGCACATCAATCTGACTGAGCGACAATACTGTTTCTGGAACCGGCGAATCAACGCAACCCTGACGCTCGTCTTACACAACCCTGAGCACTTAGCTATATTAACTTCAGGGCGGAGTCGGGAATGCTACCAGATAAACTTACTATGCATCCCCAATACTGAAGACTTAGTGTATTCCACACCCAGTCTTATTAATTGTAAGACTGGTAACTATAATTTATTATCCTGGAGAAATTCACTAAGTCGATGTGGAACCAAACTAGAACTCAAAACCGACTTAGAGAGACACAGTTTTATCACTGCCAAGAACATTGTTGCTCGGATCTAACGTTGATCTCGGCAATCGATCGAGCGTCAAAAAATACAAACGAGTAGGTAGTCTCTTAATTCAGAACGTGAAAGTTTTCGATTCATTTTGGTCGTCCTTGATATTGCGACAAAGTTCGACAGATTATACCGCTCTGGCTCAGGGTGTTGGATTGCCACTTCCTCGATTACGTCCCTCATTACGGTAGGATTCCGGCTGTTTGTAATGAGACTCATCAGGAGTGTTCTCAGGACTATTAAACTGATACAAGCTGGTAATGCTTGTACCAATATCTCTACTGGACACACATCAGCAAACCCAGGTTGAACGATACATGGGTACCCTGGCCCAATGTATGAGAGCTGCTTTGTTCAACAACGACCACTATCGATGGTGTGAGCAACTAACTGCCATAGAAGTAACCATGAATGAAACACCCCATTCTACTACAGGTGTCTCTCCGGCAACCTTATTTCTTGGCAGGGAGGTTGGCAGGGATTGGTTTTCTTTCCTATCCATTCCAAATCATGACAGCATGCGACCCACTGCAACTGAATATGCCCTACGAAAGGTGTTTGATGACTGTAGTGGATTTTACTCGTAAGCCGACGATACAAAATTGTTCGGTTTGGAAAATGTCAAATTGTGTTTGGAAAATGTCCAAATTGGTTTGGAAAATGTCCAGACTCGTTTGAAAATTGTCCAAATTGGTTAAGAAAATCCAAAGTTGGTTTGGAAAATGTCCAATTTGGTTAGGAGAATGTGTGAAAAAATGCTATAATATAATGCAATCTTAGACATACGAGACGCTGGCAGCTCTTGTGTGCCACTTTCGTGACATGAAATAGCGACAGATTTCGTCAAACATTTCCAACAAGTTAGTGACCAAAAGAGCTCCATGTCTAAATCAGTGTTGCAGTTCGCACACAGGCAGACACACATTAGGCTCTCATATACTAGTAACATGATGATGATTTGTTCGCTGTTATGAAGATTTGTATGCTACCTACCGAAAGATATTCAAATGGGTATTGGTGCACAATGATTGTCGATTGGGTTGAAACTAGGAAGCTCTGGAACCCCTCACCCACCCATGACCTTCCACATCTTTCCGACGGTAGTAGAACCCATAAGCGGGAGTAGAACCCATAACGTATGTTTCGCATTTAAAATGGCCTTGTTTTACACGAAACAAGACCGGCTATCTCCGGTCGTAACTCCAGTGAATCACCTTGTCCGCGCGTATGACACGTAGAGGAGGGCGCACGGTTCACGTGCAAGCATCGCGTTCGCGGAGAGGGTCTCTGCGGAAACGAGCCGAAGGGGCGAGTTTAGTGGATAACCGGATGGGCACGCGATCTTTCGGAGGAGATCGGGGTCTTCTGATTGAAGGTACCAAAACTGCAGAGTTGTGCACGGTCACAATCGATATCAGGGGTTCATGAGCTCTAGTCATCAGTATGACCATATGAGCGAATTTTCAATGTTTGTGATCTTTAGCTAAATATAACAGGTTTTTCGCGATTTTGGACCCACAAAAATACAAATTTCATCCCCCTTTCCTGAAAAATATTATTATAGTTATTGATACCTATAGTATTTTCGGTCTCCATTCTCAAAAGTAATCTTTACGGAATTACATCAATGTTTTACAATTTTAAACTTTTTTGACCGAATTTTAGCGATTTTTGACCGTAGGCCAAACAGCCCATATTTTCCGGCCAAACGACTCAAACTAGACCCATATTTTCGTGAAAAATATTTTAGATTATCGAAATATTGGAATAATTATCTTCTGTCTAGATTCAACGTTGTATGCCACTTTACTGAATTTATATTCGGTGGTGATTTGGTGATATTAGTAATTTGTCCTGAATTTAGCCAAAAACGCTGAATTTATATTCGGTGGTGATTTGGTGATTTTAGTAATTTATTCTGAATTTAGCCCAAAATTCGTGTTGACCCACTTTGTTTGAGAAAACTATTTTTGACTGTCAAAATTGTATTTTTCTTTCGAGAAGTGCCTGGAAATTTTCTAAGACTGCTGAAGTGAAGGCCAGTGTGCTCTGGGAGCTCTGGGATTCTTAGCTAGAGTCCTGAAAATGGAAGAATATAGGTGGCCGTAGCTGTGTCTCCAAGAACTCATTACGATCCACAAGAATCCGAAAAGCTCAGAGGCCTATATAACTGAGTGACCAGATTGGGCAATGTATGTCGCTCAGTTGGTGTCATCGTCTATTGGGATGGGCTCTTCTACCAGTCCCTACGGGCTGACCAGGCAGGCATTGTCTCAAAGTTCAGGAACCACTGTAGAAGTGTTTGCTCATTGTGTGACTGCAAGCAGCCGGAGACGCTTCTTCACTTCCTGCTCGTGCGCCCACTGTATAGCGCTTATCGAGAGCTTTACCTCGCACACTATATTGGCGCCTTGGACACTGAATCTGCTTACTATTCACTGCTCGATATAGGCAGTGAGAGGCAAAAGGGCACTGCCCTCTACTAGTTCGCCTTCAGATCGCTCATGCTATGTCTTTTGCGCGCGACGGTTAGTGAATCATGGCTGGCCCCAGTAGCCGCGGTCTGTCTCACATTTGGAAGACAACTTATTCTTGAAGTACATACCTACTGAAGTACCAATTTTAAACCGAAAATCAATTGTAACGATCATGTGAATGATTTCTACATATGAAATATTTTGTATTTTTCTTTCAACATTCATCTTTCAATTTCCCCGAATCACCATTGTATACCAAGATTATGATTACAGATTGACATGCCTGATGATTATAGATTGAGATATGACTGATAGATTTGTTTGGTGAAGTGCGTGCAGCTCTCTCCTCTCAAGTAATCAGATATCAATATGCTCAAGCATGTAAATTCTTTGTGGTGCAAAAAAGAAACAGGGTTTTTGAAAGTAATACAAAAAGCATTTCAAAAAATCGTTACTTCATCCAGTCATTGTGCATACTAGTATCACGCTAATAGATTCGTTCGCACTGGCTTTTCCTGTTAGCTGACTCCTAGAAAACCGTAGGAAACCATCCATGAATCAGTACCATCTTGATAAGCGTTTGAGTTCGATAATGGTTGGAATCAAGAAGGCAGTCAGCGCATGGTCAGTTTCTCGTCCACCCTATTTTCTGTGTACTAGAATGGCGACCAGAAAACTGGTTTTGGATAGTCAGGAAAACACTGCGAACAGCCGGTCATGGATACTATACAGTCAGAAAGGAGTCCGAGAACCACTGCGAACGGCCCAACGCCTTTCTGACGGTCAGACAACCGTCAAATGGTCACTGCGAACAAACCTAATGCCAGAGAGTTAGTGTTATGGAGATAGTGGGCTGGAGTGAGCAAGTGTACCCAATCGACAACGACGTAATTAAAGTTCTCATTGTACCTCTAGATACTTAAGTAATCATGAAGATCTACGACACAACCCGTCCATGCTTGTTGCTTTCGTGCTTCTCCATTAGAATCTTGGCAATTGCATTATGTCCAAACTAACCAGGAGTTAATTTCGAGTTCAGTTTGATAGGGAATGTCAAAGGGACCACTGCTTAGGACATGTGAACATGACGCACATATCCCAAATCCATCAGGATCGCGGAAAATGCTATGCACGCAATATCAAACTGTTTCGCTTTCGACGCTACCTAGCCCCACGTTGGCCGTTCACATAATTCATGTGAATGCATCGTTGTGCGAGAACACTCATTGGCATTCCCGCAGTTCGGTTGGATTTGAATATCTTCTTGCTGAAATTGCAAAAGGGTCATGTTTTAAGCAAAGACCCTAATTTGAATACAAGCTTATCCTCGATGATTGTCATCCAGATTGTCAGTTTTGAAGCCCAAGTCGCTAATAATTCGGAGAGCGGAGACCATTACAAGAAAGAAAATCACGAGTTTTATTCCAAATGAGTAGGTCAGAAAGTAGAGATTTTGAAGGGGAAAAAAAGTATATCAACGTGTAAGCGCACAAATGTTTGCGTCAGTTCACAGGAGGTTAGCAACCCGTGCTGAAACATACTTAAGCGGAATGCGTTGTAATCTGTTAGTTACACGCTGTTACCTATAATAATATATTACGATGCAATAGACAGGCTTCTATTGTTTTATGTGTCATCATTCCATTCATAATACATTAACCCAACACATCATTAACAGTACCTATCTAGGACATTCCACTAAAAGCTCGAAATTGATTGTAGACGGGTTCGAAATCTGTTTATAAGCTTCTCGCCCTTGGAGTTTAATAGGGGCCGCCCCTGCATCGTAAGAACCTGTGAATGAAGTCGCAAAGGCCTCGAAGAGCGCCGACCTAGGTCCTTTGTTATTGCACTTATTATCGTAAAATGTATTTTTTTCCCTCCAACTCCCCGCGCTAATTTTAAGCGCAATTCTGCGCTGTTGCCCATATTCGGAAATCCCACGTTCATCAACAACAACGCCAAAGGCAAAGGCATCAGTTATGCAATTGTTACAACTTCATAAATTTTCGCCTTGAAAATTTCTCTGGAAGGACTCAACTTTTTTGCGTCGCAATTGTAACAGTTATCGCTTGTTATTGTTGCTTGTTTCGCTTTAGCGATTCTTCATTCGGTACCTATCGTAAACGCCGTGTTTTAATTTGATTTTTCGCTACGTCACGTTCATAGGAATCACTACGTTCGCGTATTGAGGCCACGTGGTCACGTAACTCCGCGTTCGTTCTAGAATGTGAAGCTTGTTTAGTTAGAACTCCGAGTGCACACCTCACTATTGTGATGATGAGTGTGAAGATCTTGCAAATTCGATATTTATCCCAATACATTCCATTCCCGTGGTGTTTCCTCTGCTTTGAGGTTATCACAATTCATCGTTTTACTTCCATGTTCCTATTAAGTATATAGAAATGGAAGTATGGTAATACCGTCAAAAACAGGTGTTCTAGAAAACCATGGAATCTTGTTCAGAAGTGCTCAAAACGAGTTTCAAGACGGTTTCCCGCTTTATGTCGCTCCGTACGTATGTATGTTGGATTATCAAATGGTCATAACTTCCTCAAAATGAGATATTTTTCAGACTTTCTTTCTGGGTTTTTTCAGCTTGGTTAAACTTTCCAATTTAAGATGAAAACGAGCTTTCTAGACAGAAAACTGAGGGATTTCAACGATATCTGCCGTAAAAAGTTGGACCAAAATTGGTGCGGCTGGTACCAAAATTTCCTTTAGGATTTGTAAATCATACTTATTGACTCTGAACCTGATCGCATTCGATTTAGCTAACTGACAACAAAAAATATATCAATGGTCCTATGGGTCAATGGGACATTTTTTCTAGATTTACTAGCTAAATGGTTGTTTGGTGTCCAAAAGTAGGTACTTGAAAGTGAGATTTCTGTGGAAGTTTACGGATTTTGACCGAAATCGGCGGCTGAGTCAGGCCGTGATGGTCGGCCCCTGAAAATTTAATTTATACTTTTATGAAGATCATGGAAGTATTGTGTGGCAATCTCCACAGCGGAACTTACCTATATCTTCTAAAAAAGAATTTTTTTCATAAAGAAGATTTTTCATCATAGCTGCGGCTTACGCCGTTCGCATCGGACTCTCGTTTCCAAATTGGATGTTCTTAAATACAAGTTGACTCGAATAATGATTACTAGGTAATCCAAGTGAATTTCCGTAAATTCGGCGTTTCTGACAATGCCATTAATCAAACGAGTTAGAGCAGGTTGAACTACATACAAGTGGTCGGTAAACAGTCCGAAGCTGCCCCCGTGAAATTCCTAATACTTCCTTCTGGGCAATGAAGTTTTTTGTCATGGTACCTACCTTCTACTTGCTCATTAATTTAATTTTATAAACTGATATTTCTAACAGCCCGTTGTCAAAATCAAACATAATTTTGGATCAATGTGTAGCGTGTTGGAAATTTTTCCACGCTGATTGATTAATGTTCATTATGAGGGGTGAAATCGCAGAAATCCACCGTTTCTTCAGAGAGTGCGAGGAAATGCGTTGTTAACCCTTAACTTCAGCTAATTAGAGCTGTCCGTCTATTGGAGGTGTTCGCCTATTGGAGGTTATCAGCCCAAAGTTTTTTATCTGTACCATCAACCAGACCAACTGTTCCGTCAGCATCATCCGTCATAAAGATACTTATATTTCGTATATGAACCTTGCCTAAAAGTAAGACAGTTACACTAGAGATGCTACCACCTCGCACCACCTAAAGTGCTCTTTACGAGCCTTAGTAGAGGTAACTCGGCGAGCGTTACCCACTCTGTCTTACCTTGCGGTAGGTCTTCACATCTCGAGCGTCGACCCAATTCTCCGCGGTTTTTCTTCCAACTGCATAGTGAGGATTTCATGCAAGATATGACCCCCAGACGAGAAGTCTGAGGGAAACGCGTGATTGCTCTCTGTTAACAGGATTTCAGGGAGGTTTGTCGAATCGATCACGACGCAGCTCCGGGTACCGTCAGTGCAGGGAGGGGAGTTAGTTAAGTCAAATGATCTGTCGGATCCACACGATCAAGAAAACCGAGGAAAAAAGACGAAAGATCGCGTTCTTCACGCTCGAGACATTGTAAGGTCTCATGCGCTGATTAAGATCGCCCCGGTAACGGCCGTGAACACTGTGGGAGGCTGCAAGTCCTTTCAGCGCACTGTGTATTGGGAAAAAAGTTGCAAAACGTCTGGTTTCTTTCTTTTCTTCTTTTCACTTTTTCTTCAACTCGTCTACTATGTCTGCGCTAAGAACCACGAATGACGAGTGATGTTTATATTATGCCATGCTGTTTCTCTCCCTTTTTAGCACTGTTCTTGCTTTAGAAATTATTTTTGAGGGTCTTCCAATTTTAATGAATAGCAGGTGCCATGTAGGTTTCTGATCTTCTATAAATTCAACAGCGATCATGCAACGATGCGTTTTAGATACTTGAATGTTCGCGAATACTTCCAGTTCAACTCGAATTGGATAGTTGGGCGTCGTGACGTGCGATACCTATCGATATGAGTAAAGTAGTGAATACAGTAGAAGTCGCTTACAGTGATCGAATTGGGACCGACTGGAAACAATCACTATAAGCGACCAATCTCTATAAGCGACTTCTATTTTGTGGTGATTTTAGCCATTTTTACCGAGATTTGCGAATGTGACACCCCAGAACTGACCTAATTTTGATTAATTTTTTTTTAGGAATCTTCATTAAAACCTATAGGCAGTTAGTTATCTTCTGTTTCGGATCATCGTTCAATAGGTACCACTTTTGGTGAATATATACCATTTTCAGGAGATATCAGCCCTTTTTACCTATTTCGCCGACTTTTAACATCCAAAAACTAGAAAACTAATCACTATAACCGACCTTTTGATCACTATAACAGGCCAATTCACTGTGTGTTTACATACAGCCGATCGGGACCTGACTGTTTCTGTCCTTATATCCGACTTATTCCTTTAACCACCTTTCTAAGCGACTTCTACTGTATTATTTTTCTTTCGATCCCGATATTTTTTCTAGTGAATCTTTTCTATCGATGCAAGCGCTAGTATCAAGTACTTTCTGTGGTATCGGGAAAAGTACTCAAATGGAAATTGAACTAAAATGTAAACACAGGTAGGTACTTGACTAATATCGAATATTCCTTTCGATGCCTATACTATTATCGAGGGAGTAGGTTTTTTAAATTTATATTCGCTGAGAAGTTGTCAGGTTGAGTAGTTGCAGCAGGAGTGTATCCTAGCCACCAGCCAACGTCGTTCGTTGTCTACAAAATCCCATAGAACTTTCATGTTTCTTATTCTACATACCTATATCAGAATATTTTTATATTTCATGAAGTAAGTAAATACATACTGTTCTTGCGTGTAAATGTTTCTTCAATTCAGAATGATGATAAATTAGACTGACAGCTTTTTGTCTGGTGAATTTTACTTGCCCATTTGAAAAACGAAGAAAATACTGAATTGATTAATATTATTCATCAGTATCGAATATTTTCTTTCGTTACTTGAAATGTACCGAATATTTCTTCCGATACCAGTATCTAGTACTAGTATCGCACGTCACTAGCTGGCGAGGTTTATGTATTGCTACAGGAACGTAATAGATATATTACCGGCAACGCGTGAAATTAGGCATTGTATACAATGCCTAGGCAATGTATGAAATAAAACGGCCAGGCAATGTATGAAATAAATCTCATTTCATACTTTGCCTGGCATTGTATACAATGTCTTATTTCACACTTTGCCGGTAACAGATACACTACCTAGCATACTATTTGAATCGTACTAACGATGTGCGGAAGCTATTCTGCCCACCACTTGGCATACTTTTTTCATGTTAGAGAGCGAGAACTCTGATTAAATGGGCAATTAATCGCCCGAAGAAATGGTGCCAATTCCCAGCAGTTGACAGAATACTGTAGTAAGGAACAGGGGAAGTACAGCTGGCACCTTTTGAAGTTTTCAACTTGGACGGGATTAGAGTTGATTGAGTTGGCAGAGGCTGCCCCCGACTCTTCCGTTTTTATGGGCCAAATCCGGTAAACGTCATATGAAATTTTTTGGCGTTTCTTCTTTCAGATTTTGTGGATGTTAAATGAGGTACCACTGGCCAGCGACTTCGTAGGGACAGTTTGAGTAATTATTAACAGATTTTAAAAGTTTCTTGTACTGACAACTTTTAGTAACCTATGATCCACAAAAAAGAGCCTATACAGACGCCATAAAGCTAATGTTTTACTCCTGGTGCTCAAAATGTACTTTTGTTAGAAGTGCTGCGGATTGCAATTCGACTCCTTGAATTGCTCGTGCGTAGCTGCCGGAAAAATACGGGGTACCTACTTATGAACACCATTTTGCAGGCCGTAGAAAAAATATCCTGAAATTAGATTAATTATTATAGCTGAAAACACTATTCATTTAAAACAACGACTAACTTCGATATTGTTTAATGAATGAAAGAATTAGTCTCGGTCGTTCGAAAACGACAACTTTTAGGTGAGTAGAACTTGAAAGCTCAAAAACGGCGGGTTAAGTTGTGCAGCTAAATTGGAGACGCTATCAGTTGATGTGGCAGCCTTTTTTCCGTTTCCCTTTAGTTTCTGCAACTGTTACACGAGCACTAATGGCACTTGTCCTGAATTACGCCGAGTTCGTAATCACTAATCACCCACAACTGACCGTACCTGGTTTATTTCCTGCTGATTCTTGCTGTATTCAACATCTATTATAATACTTTTGGTTCACACAAATTAGTTTCGCCCTGTTCCATTCAAGATCACCAACCGCCGCTGACGTTGACTTTGATACCCAACTCAATTATAATGTATATGAATGTGTATATGTGTTCGATCGATACTAAATATTGAACACGGAGGGACATCCATCATGGACTCATTATAATTTCAGGAAAATTCCTCCCTGAATCAAATTCTTCTTCTTTCGTGGATGATATACGATAATTTTCTCGGTGGTGGGGTTTTAAACACCATTAATTCCGTGATCCGTACTTCAGGTTATTCCCATCCTACATGAATAGTGAAGGAGAGAGTGAAGAACTAAAAATAAGAGTGGTTGCGTGGAAATATTCGCAACGCCCCGAAACTTAAGAGCCGGGTATTGCACATAAATCCCCGCTGGGGGATCAAATTCCTGCGGTAACGTCAAATATCTCGGAGCCAAATAAATCTTCACTTGAGAGCATCTCACGTTAGATTTCCCTTAAACCAATTAACCGAACAGTGGAGGCACGTGGAGTCTAACTCTGTCTGCTGATTGATGCACAGAAGGAAAGTGGGTTCGCTCACCAAGTCAGATGAGCTTAGCGTATTCAAGTTCGAGGTGGAAATGTGAATGTGTCGGGAAAAGAAAATGTGATGATTTACCGTTAGCACTCATCCGAATAAACTCTTTGTTCTGGCGCGGGTTCAAGATTTACAGTGTGATAATTTTGTTTCTTCTATCTACCAAAATGGTGCTACGAAAACGACATCAGTATTAAAATCTGCGAAACAAACAGAATGAACGACGCAATAATTAACTGAAAAAGTTCAATGGTGTTTCCAAAAGTTAGTAGGTATCAGCATAAATATATTTCCGTATCAGCAGACATACAGCAGGTAGATGGGTTAACTCTGATCATACGTACTTCGAGCTTTTAAAGCCGTAGTCCAATGAAGAATTTTGCCACTAGCTCTCACTTAGGTACTTATTAATAGGTAACCAATTCGTTCTGTATTGACTTACTTCCGTAAGAATCTGACATCTACTTCAATAAACTGGGTTATAAACAGTGACTGTAACTTATTCCGCTTTTGTCATTTTCGTTATATTACTATATTATAGAACAATCATTGCCTATAATAATAATGGTGCAGTATTGCAAAACCCCTCATTACATCTCGAAAATTGGACGTAATTTACGAAGATCGACAAAAATGTTAGAGACCCGATTTGACCGGTGTATATATACTGCTAGTTCAGATATATATATTTAAAAAAAAAAAAGGCTGACCAACTAGAAATTAATTATAATGGAGTCGTCATCACGAATGGCTTTATGAAATCGAGTTGGATGTTCTGTGACATTATTTCATTTGAAGAAGAGATGATTATTTTGGATTTTGTTGATGGATATTTTTGTAACTTCAACGAACGTTATGCTTCATGAGTAACAGCCGATAATTTATTAACGATAGAATTATTGAATCCACCACATTTTTATGAAGCTGTACTTGCCCGGCTGGCTCTAGCACTAGATTTAGGAATTTCATGGGGGAAGCACGAGGGTAGGTATTGGCCACAGAAAACAGTGATCTACGCAAAAGGGGTATCTATAGAGCTAAATAATAAACCGTTGTGTAATAATTTGCAGCGTTTTTCGACTCTGAGCTTCAGTGCTGGGATACTATGGATAGAGACAACCTGGCTGGCAGTCTCACTTTTATTTCCACGGTAGTTATAGGCGGACGGGCGGGCCTGCCAATTCTGAAGATAACGACCCCAGTTTGAATGGGGGCCCACGGCCTAAAGTGAACCATCTTAGCCGTGTCGTCTAGTCCCCGCTACGAAGGGCGATACGTCAGCTGTTTTACAAATGGGGAAAATGAAGCCAGATGTCGCTTCCCCCTTTTTACCGCGGATCAAATTGAGGTCCCCCAGCTGTGCTCGCAATAGATTTTTTTGGTCAATTTATCCACATTTCAGCGTGTGAGAATTAACTAGGAGAGAAATTTTTGAATATTCATCTCGTCTACTGCAATGAGGAATTTGCTCGTTTTAAGTTATCGTTTTAACAAAGTTACAGCAATAAAATTAATTTTTAAAAATGCTGAAAATTATTTACATTATTACACAGTTATTTACCTGTATATTGACGTCCCTTCTGCATAGATCACTGTTTTCTGTGGTCAGTACCTAACCATGAGATCCCCCAGGAAAGCGCTAAATAGAGTACTAGAGCCGGCCCGGAAATTACAGTTTCATAAGGATGTGCGGGATTCAATAATTCAGTAAATTAATTATTTGTTGTTTTTCTTGAAGCAAAACGTTTGTTCAAGTTACAAAAGTACCTTTCAACAAAATCCAGAAGAGATCATTCTTCAAATGAAATAGTATCATAGAACAACCAACTCGATTTCATAAAGCCGTCCGTGTTTATAATAAGGTGTTCCCTAGCAATGATATCTGGGCCGGATTTATATTCACTATCATGTTGACGAAGCTTTTCGGTCCAAACGAATGGCTGGACGTACAATGGTCCCAAAAATTTTTCAAAAAGTTCTTTAGTGCGAGACTTGAAAACGTGAAAAAACCATACCCTTCTATTGAAATTGAGTTTCGCTACGGTGTTCTGAAAATTTCAACCCCTATTTTCACTCCTTAGAGATGGATGGCAGTAACAACGCGCTTCGCAGACCAACTAGACCCCCATCAATTCAATCAATTTTGGTTCATGGTAACTAAGGTTGTTGTTAAGTACAGCGTACGGCGGGCGGACCGAACTTTTTTTATTCCTTTCTCTGATTTTACGTACCTTGAATCGGAAGCTATCAAATTTTGAGGGAGGGGGTAATTTTTCCCCCTTGCTCTATTCCAAAGGTTCATTACTGAAAATAATAAACCAAAAAATAAAGTCAGCCATGTTGGTGGTACGTAGTAGATACAGCTACAGTACAGCTACAGTAGATACAGCTTTCTTACAACGGTGAATCCAAGACGAGTTAACTAATTCTCAGAGGCATGATCAAAACTTTTCACCCACTAGTCCTGATAATCCAGTGATATTGAATTCCGTATAGCAAACCCTAAACTATCTGCTTCTATAATTTTGCTGCGCCCTCGTCGGCGTCGAAAAGGTAAAAAAAAAAAACCACAGTCATGCAGCATGGCTATAAGAGCAAATTTTCGAAGAAATAACTGATTTTATGTAAAACTGTTTTATCTCAAGAAATAACCACGTTCCTTCATCTTCAAAGTGCTCCAGTTTGAGAACGGAATGAGATATCGCAATTCTGATTTCACCATCGTGTTCAGCGTAGAAAAACCTTTAAAATGAGGTGTCACTTGTCAGACTGTTTCATTTTGGGAATTTATGGGTAATTTTTCCCCCCTAAAACTCCCCAAAACTCCCCCTTAGAGTGACCCGATTCTGCCCATCTACGAACTTAGCCTGTCGATTGCCAAGACAGATTTTTCGTGCAAATTTGAACTTTTTATCTAAATTCTGTCGAGAGTTATCGTCTGGAATGACACATACATATATAAATATATAAATATATATATAAATATATATAAATATATATATAAATATATATATAAATATATATATATATACATATAATTTTTTGTGTCTTTCGGCAGTGAATTCAGGATGGTCTGAAACGGATTTTGGTATAAAAATCTTTCGGAAATTCGAGTTTTAAAAATTTTGGACCGAGAACAATAGCTTCCTTTTCTTCGAAAATTCGCTAAAAACAGAGCGAATTCCAAGGGCCTAATGAGTATAAGTACCCTCAAGAAATTATGTCAAAATAGAGTAATTATTTTTCGTGAAACAAACAGACAGACAGACAGTGTCAATTGAAGCCTCATCCCACCGTTAATACCTCTGACTTTTGGAAATTGTAAGTGGATTATTACCGAACTATCTAATTTGAGGAAATTGGGACAATGTTTAGATGGAATTATATCAACGAATTCACAATTTGTGAATAGTAGTTGCTGCACTTCCGGTCATTCCAAATAGATAGCCTGTTTCAGGAAATATAATGTTTCCTTGATTTCGTATATTTGTACATTACCAAGATGCTACCTACTGATCAATTACAATGACAGTCATGTGGGACCATCCTGGAGCCATGTGAATCCTGTATGATTAATAGTAGAAAAAAAAAATTATTAATTCCCCAATACATAGAACAACAATGAATCATGGATATGTTTTTGAGTACGGTACCACATCTCACACATCGGTCATAATGTTTGTAAACATCGTAATTTTATGCGAAATTATACGCATACCACCAGCAAGAACACCTTCACAGATTTATATTAATCGGTTTCGATCACATTTTCTTTCATCCATGTAACAATAAAAGAAAAATTGTTTCGGCTGTTTGAGTATGACCTTGTGTGCGCAGGCTCAGGCGAAAGCACCGGTCCTAATTCATGGAACGGTCAATAGATTAAAATTGTCGTACTCGGATACATCACTCAAATCTCAGCCAAATCTTCCAGATATCGCAACTATTTAGTAGCTTTTATACCAACGATTAGTATCTGCTATAATAATTTTTAATTGCCTATATTTAAAAAAAATACTATTTACTTCCAGCACCCCCCATGGAGATGTTGTCCCGATTTCGCCACACGCTTGGCTGCAAGTCTTGATTTCATTATTCCATATCGAGAATTAATTTTTATTTTTATTATATCCCTTGGCAAATATTTACTACCTACCTATTGTTTTAAACGTAGGTAAGTGATCAAAAAATTCATTTTTCAATTTTATGGTCGTTATAATGTATAGGTATGATAGGTACCTCGTGTGAAGACATTACTTGTCTAAATGACACAGCGAAAGCAATATGCTCTTACGTTGATTTTTAATGCGGATTCATAGCTGACACATGTCCTCCCTGCGTTTCGGTCAGAGCTGGGAAAATCAAAAGAGGTGCGTACTTGTCATAAGCTCAACTTTCCAAATCAAAAATACCAAATCGTGTTGATGTCTAGACGAAAATTATGTAAATATTCTTAATGCTTTTGGATTGAGGAAAACCCCTACAACAATATTATGATTAGTTGGTAGAAAACTTGCTTACCTTTAAGACTCAAAGGGATGCATGTGATTCATGGCATTCGACTTAAGCCCCAGACACATAAATATTTCAACTAGCAACTAAATTTCTAAATAAAAGAAATTTCCGTTCAATTCCCAAATATTTCTACTTCTTGCCTTTTCTTAGACCGAAAAATTCATTATTTTTGTTATTTGCAGGGCCCGTAGCGTTGATGGTCGTTAAGGCATCGTTCCCTTTTTATGTAAGTCCTACAGTTTTGTCGCATTTTCTTTTCCAATTTTCTCTCTAATTTTTTCTTTTTTTGGCGAAATTAATTATTGTATGCCCTGTAGGAGCATTTTAAAAATTCTAACGGATATTAGTGGTATGCGTTGGAGAGTTTTAGAAATTGGATTATCATGCATCCCTTAGAGTAAGATATATAGTAATAGTTTACCATTGCAAGAGTTATTTCAAGTTAACATAGTGAGTAGTGCTGTTGCTTGTTACCTGCATTGCATCATTTAACTTTTGGTAGAAGCGCTTCATACTTACAACGCCTGGTATGCCCTACGAAATTGGTATGCTTTTTTAAATTAATATCTAAGCATAAGTTGTCAGCGTGGGTGTTCACCCAAAAAGTAAGAACAATGTAGAGTTGAAAAGAGAAAACGGGGGGGAAAAAACATTACCTACGAACTTTTAGAAACACCCCCCACCATTCCACCATTCTCTTAAATGGTCTCGTGGTTCTTGGACCTTTTTCAAAAATAATCGCGTTTTTTGGGAAAACTCGTCGCCCTTGACGCCGAGAGGAGAACGAGTTTTTCTCTTCTAATGCTTGAACCGAACTTTGACTCCCATCCTGTGGGCATATCGACAGAGGAGGTTATTGTTTCAAATAGGAATATTCATATTTTCATTGCGAACTCATGTTCTCGTAACTTTCATTCATAGTTTCACTATCGGAAATAACAAGTGCCTACCTACAAAAAACAATCATAGATCATTCGGTTTTCTGTCAGTAGGTGCACAATAGGCGCATTATTATTAGGTATCTTTGACAAACTGGGGAAAAAATCCATATAGAAACGTAGGTATTATGCAATGTCGAACGCAGATGCTAATCAACATCCGTAATAATTTATTTTCAATATTTTTCCATCAAGAGAGGAGCTAGTTTCCAATCTCTAACTTGATGGTACGGTTTAGTGAAACTGCGGGAATATAGGTAGTTACCAAGAATTTTTGAAGTTATTTAATTTTAGATCACGATTTAGATTCCGTTTGTACTGACTGGGTAGCACAGTTTAGTGCAGAGTACGGAACAAAATCCAAAACTCTACCTACTATGTTAGATCAGTATGCATGAGTTGCTATTAAAAAAGTCAGCGAATTCGAGCAGGCAGCATGATTTCCTCACTTGAATCACATGAACGTATAGAATACTTGGGTAGGTTCATTCAGTGAACAGACGGTGAACAGTGGATAGATAGACAGGTGGTGAACTAGTTGTTCAGCTCTCTACAACCATTTTTCGCGTAGTTAGACCAACATTTCATATTCGCGCGTGCGCAGACGAAAGTTACACTACGATTCCAATGAATAAAGCATTACTCCTGATCGACACTCAAGTCTGAACTCATTTCAACGATATTGAAGGTAGATAGGCGTTCCAAGTATTTCACGTTTGCGCATGCGCAGACGACAGTTGCAGCACTTTTTCAATGATTTTGGTATGAGACCACGATTTACATTCCGTTTATACTGACTGGGTAGCACAATTTAGTGTAGGGTAAGGTTAGATCAGAATGTACGAGTAGCTGTAAAAAAGCAGTTAATGTGCATTCCCGCCCCATCAGGAGGATTTTGAATTATTGAAGTTATTTAATTTTAGACCACGATTTAGATTCTGTTTATACTGATTGGGTAGCACAATTTAGTGTAGGGTAAGGTTCGATCAGTATATATGAATCAAATGAGAGTCACTGTTATTCATAGCTGAGTTACTCTAAGAAAAGTGGCCAGTACGGCGTACGGCGGAGATAGAAATTTTTTTACTGCAGTTTTGGATTCTACACACCTTGAAACGTAAACCATCAAATTTTGAGGGGGGGTAAGAATTTTCTTTTTTTTTTCATGAACGATTCCAATGGTTCATGAGTGAATCATTTGTTCCTTTGTCATTTCTGACGTATCAGCCCAACGGCCTTATCAGGTGGAACAAACCGGTTCCCGTGAGATCACCAAAGTTAAGATACCTCGAGCGTGGTTAGTACTTGGATGGGTGACCGCCGTGACACGTGGTGACACGTCCAAGTATGACCCATGTAGCTGTTGGGCGAACTCCTCTCCATTCAAGGGGGCGAGGCAATGAGTAGCCAAGTGAAGAGCGAAATGATCAGACCGAATTCTGATCCTCTCATTGGAGGACAGCTGATCTGTATGTAGGACAATTTAGTGTAGGGTAATCTTAGATCAGTACGTACGAGTTTCTATCAAAAACCAGGAGGAGGATGATCTCTGTTCACTAGTTCAACCGCGTTTTGATCTCATATCAGCGCCTTCGTTTACGTTGGTGAAAGCGGCCCTTAATGTGCGCCCCATCAGGAGGATTTTGAATTATTGAAGTTGTTTCATTTTAGACCACGATTTAGATTCCGTTTATACTGACTGGGTAGCACAAGGAACAAAATACAAAACTCTACCTACTGTGTTAGATCAGTATGTATGAGGTGCTGTTAAAAAACTGTTAATGTGCACTCCCGCCCCATCAGGAGTATTTTGAATGTTAGTTGTCAATATAACCAAATTCTTACTACCTATCCTGTTCAACACACAGGCACTCAAGGTAGTCCAAAATATCTCATAATTCTACCCTCCCCAAAGAGGATCTGATCGTTGATAATGCAGGCGCCTCAGCGGATGAAGCCGTCACACGGTAGCCGCCTCCGTACGAAGCCCTTCATCTGAAGGACGATGATTTTTATTTTCTCCCTTTTCTCCTTTCCGTCAGATGAAGGGAGAAAACGTCAGGTCGTCAAGTTCAGGTAGTGCGGTTGATTGGACCGTATTACAATCGTCCTCGAACGAACCCGCCTTGCACCTGCACTCCCCTCCCGGATCATTCATCACCACCTCCCCTTATCACTTTTTCCAATATCGTGTTAACTTTTATGACGCTCATTATAGATCCTTCGGGTTGGGTATAAAAAATATACCTAGAAAACGATGAAAAAGTTGGTAATTTATGATTTTGCTTTTGGTGTGTGAGGCGAACTCCCGAATTAACTTGTTAAGATGTGGGAACGGGAGCCGATCGGAGCCCTATTCAAATTTTATTGGCTTTCGGGTTAATGAGTTTGTCCCTTCCAGATATTAGTGCAGGTAATAAACTATTTCGAGACCTGCTGGGAAAGTTTGAAAACATAGCCTAGGTAGGTAATATTAATGATTCGTTCTGAATACGGAAATGGTGAATTTACGTTCACCTAGTTGATTGAGGGCGGATTTCATAGTGTCTACTCGCAGCTGAGTGTCTACTTGAATGATTAGCTGAGTATCCTTAAGCACCTTTTCCTGTTCGTGGGTTTTAGCGTTCACTTAATAATTTACTCACAATGCAATTCATAAATACGAAAAAAGTGGAAGTTTGCAAGCATAAACAAATGGGCCGGTTCAGCGAGTTCTTATATGATATCGGTTCGTTAAATTCAGTAGCACTTCTGTCGATTGGTTTTGGTAGTCGATACATTATAACACTCCCTCAAACGTCGCTTCCGCCTGATGTCCATACCACCCCTTAAAAAACGCCGACTCCCTCAGCAGTTGGCAACCGAATCGAACGCTAATGACGGGAAACTAAGGGCAGCACCCCCGAAAAGGACGAGGTGACTGCCACCTTTCTCAATGGACCCATTTATATAATATCCTTCTACGTTAGTTCGTTGCCACTTGGATGATCCGTGAGATCCACCTACCATAAAGTGATGATGAATCGTGGATAACTGGCCTCCCCGAAATGTTTTTACACCTGTCAAAAGTTTTCTCCTTTTCCGTTCAGCTATTGACACGTTGCTATTAACAGTAACGAGCGTTTGCCCTCAATTTCGATACAAACCTTTTTTTATTTACAAGCGATCGCTGTTTCCTTTGAAAAGCCGTAGTCTGTAAAAGTAATGTTCTTATTTTTTCCAACCCTCCCTGCGCTTGGAAAGCCTTTTTTTCTTGTCATTACCGTTCACAACACATCCGCCGCTTCTCGCTTGTCATTCTTTTTTGTGTTTTCGATGCACCTGCGTTCAAGTGAACAGCAGTTTTACTTTTTTCTTCCTGGTTATTTTCGCTTCATCCAGTCGAAGATGGAGATGTCTTGCTGTCGTGTGAGATCGAAGGCACGTTCGCGTCACCTCAGTTCAACAACTTATAACTGCTCTACACAAGTTCATGTTACCCAATCATTTAAAAAAACCATGGACAGCACTTTGACGGTTCGAAGACTCGTAGATATTCTCCCGATAGACTTTTGGTTAATTATTTTCAAAAATAATGAACCTTTGGAATCGAGCATGAAAAAAAGAAAAAGAAAACAAATCCCTCCCCCCCCCCCCCCCCTCAAAACTTGATGGTTTGCGTTTCGAGATATGCAGAATCCAAAAATGCGATAAAAAAATTTCTGTCTGTCCGCCGTACGCCGTACTTCGCATTTTCCTTAGGCACCAAGAACCAAAATTAAGAGTACCTTTTTTGGACTTTTGAGCAACTGTTTGGTTTATTCCCGGCCCGGGAAATGTTGTTTCATAAAAATGCGCGGGATTCAATAATTCAATAATTAATTATTTGTTGTTATTCATGAATCATAACGTTTGTTCAAGTTGCATAAGTAAATATCAACAAAATCCAAAGGAGCCATCATCCTTCAAATTAAATAATATCACAGAACAACCAACTCGACTTGATACAGTCATTCGTGATTGTAATCAGGTATTTATTCCCTATACCTATAGCAATGATATTTATGTGGGTCGAATTTATACCGCTTCATCCACGATCATGTTGACGAAGCTTTTCGCTGCTACTAACGGCTGGACGTCCAATGCTCTGGGTGGTCTCAAAACATTCTTTAGTTCGGGATCAATTTGAAAACGTAGAAAAAACCATTGAAAGTTTCGAGCTACGGCGTTTTGAAAATTTCTTCCCCTGACAGCCAGCAACGCCGAGCTTGGCGTACCAACTAGACCCCAAATGGGACAAACATAATTATTTTGTTTAATTTTGTTCACGGTAGCTAAAAAAAGTGTGAAGTACGGTGTACGGCGGAAAGACAGAAATATTTCATTTGCATTTTCGGATTCTACACACCTTGAAACGGAAACCACCAAAATTTTTTTTGGGGAGGGGAGTTAATATATAGGTACCTATATTTTTTCCATGCTCGATTTAAATGAATCATTATTGAAAATAATAAACCAAAAAATTCTGTCCGTCCGCCAGTCAGTTCTGTCAGTCATCGCTTAGAGGTGAAAAATAGGGGTAGCAACTTTCTGAGCGATGCCGTAGCTCGAAAACTTGCAACAGAAGGGTATGATCTTTTTCGTTTTTAAATTGAACTCAAACTAAAGAATTTTTGAGACCACCCGGAGCATTGTAAGGCCAGCCGTACGTTTGCACCGAAAGGCTTCGTCAACACGATCGTGAATCAAATGGTATAAATCCGGCCCAGATATCATTGCTAGGGAACACATGAGTGTAATCGCGGATGGCTGGTATGAAATCGAGTAGGTTGTTCTGTGATATTATGTACTTCATCTGAAGAATGATACTTCTTTTGGATTTTGTTGATTGGCACTTTTGTAACTTGAACAACGTTCCTTCATGAATAACAATAAATAATAATGATTGACTCTTTGAATCCTGCGCCTTTTTATGAAATTGTAGTTCCCGGGCCGCTCTAGTACTCGATATAGGGCTTTCCTGAGGGGAGCTCAAGGGTATTGACCAAAGAAACCAGTGATCTACACAACAGGATCACGTATACAGGTAAGTAATAAACCGTTGCGTAATCATTTACAGCGTTTTGGTTTATTATTTTCAATAATAAACCATTGGAATCGAGCATGAAAAAAAAATTCTTACCCCCCTCAAAATTTGATGGTTTACGTTTCAAGGTATGTAGAATCCGAAAATGCAATAAAAATATTTCTGTCTGTCCGCCGTACGCCGTACTGGCCACTTTTCTTAGTTACCATGAAACAAAATTGATGAAATTCGGGTTTTAGGTTCCGTTCGGGGTCTAGTTGGTCCTCGAAGCTCGACGTTACTGTCAGTCATCTCTAAGGGGTTATTTTCAGAACGCCGTAGCTCGAAAACGTTCGATAGAAGGGTATAGTTTTTTTAACGTTATTAAATTTGTCTTCAGCTAAACAATTTTTTGAGACCACCCGGAGCATTGTACGTCCAGCCGTTCGTGTGCACCAAAAAGCTTCGTCAACACGATCGTGAATCAAACGGTATAAATCCGGCTCAGATAATCATCACAGGGGCACCTGATTATACTCAAGGATGACTGTATGAAGTCGAGTTGGTTGTTCTGTGATTTATTATTTTTTTGATAAGTGGTGGACTATTGGATTTTGTTGGTAGGTACTTGTGAATCTTGAACAAACGTTGAAGTATTATCGATGGGTAAATAATTATTACACAATGGTAAATTATTACACAACGGCAAATTATTACACAACGGTAAATTATTACACAACGGTAAATTATTTCATAACGGTAAATTATTACACAACAGTTCATCTACCAAGAAGGGGCTGGATTTTGTTGATCGGTACTTTTGTAACATGAACAAAAGTTTAAGTATTGTTGATGGGTAAATTATTACACAATGGTAAATTATTACACAACGGCAAATTATTACTCAACGGCAAATTATTACACAACGGTAAATTACGTCACAACGGTAAATTATTACACAACGGTTCATCAACAAAGAAGGGGCTGGATTTTGTTGATCGGACTTGAATAACCGTTGAAGTATTATTGATGGGCAAGTTATTACACAACGGTTCATTATACTTGACCACGAAGGTAGGTATTGACCACAGAAAACAGTGATCTACGCAGAAGGGGGAATCCATTGCACTGCATATCAACAATTTTCCTTCAGAACTTCATTATTTGCGTTTCTTTTTGCCGTTCTAGTTACTGCTTGTCATCGAGAGAATTATTTTAGCTACATTTAACTCGTGATTTAGTTAGGTACCTAGTAACGAGTACGGGGTTAGGTACTAACCTACGGAGGGTCTGCGATCTATATAATATGTATAGACCAGTAGGTACATATTATTTAGACGGGTTATCTGGTTATCTATACAGAGAGCTGTGATCTGTAACTGAAGGGTATTCTGGACAAAATAATAAACCGTTGTGCAGGGATTTGCAGCGTTTTTTGACTTTTGAGCAACTTTTGAGCAAAGCTTCTGACTTTAGAAAAATAGAATAACAAAAGAGTAGGTAGACAGTAATAATAATAAATAATTAAAAACGCTGCAAAGTTCTCGTCGCATGGATTTATTATTCTATGGGACATACCTACAGTAATTGTGGCTGTTCATTTATAGTTCCTTTCATGTGAAATGATTGGAATAGCTATTTCTGATGGTTTCCACCCATTTTGGCCCCCAAAAATTGAATTAGGTACGCTCCTTTTTTTTTCAAATTATCTTTCATCATAGATAGCGCCATTTAATCGTCTTGATCCACGTGTTGAAACTTTTCCTAGTTCTATTCTACAAATTGATGGTGATTTCAGACGATTTCCCAGGTTTTTGACTCATAAAACATCAATTTTGGGAGCTGAACATTTGGTAGAACCTCTATTTTCCACTCTGGTCAAAGTCGACTTCACATTAATTTGGTCTTCTCGTCCTAAAAACATGGAAAACGATACCTCAAAAGCTCATGTGACTAACATGTTATTAAAACCCAAAAAATACCGATTTTTATACACATTTTTGCTCATAAAACCCCTGGGTATATTCCGAAAGGGCTGAAAAGTTTCGGGACACAACTAGGGCTCAAATGGAGCATGTGTGCAAAAAAATGAATATTTTAGACCGAAAATGAGGCTGGTATATGCGTGACACGGCGGACGGACATTGCATTTTTGGAATCTGCGCACCTTGAAACGGAAAAGAAAAAATGTTGAGGGTGTTTCCGCCTAAGACCTACTGGGTTGGTTTCAGTACTTGTCCTAGAACTTAATAATTATGTTGAAACGATAATAGTTGACTAGAAGAAACTCGAAGGACCACCTCAACTGAGGAAGATTAGATATTGACACTCAAGTAGGTACAAACAACTAATAGGAACTAAGGGTGCTCAGAGAGATTAAAGACACAGATATTGATGAAACACCAACATTCACTAGTATTTATTGAATATAGGAACCTTGTGCTTTAGGATGAATAATTGTGCAAAATTGCATAACCTACAGTGGCCACTGGCAAATTGTTATCTGGACATCAATTGAACTAATAAATATTGATCAGGTACGTGTGCTTGTAGAGAATATTATTCTTATCTGATTGATGACTAGAGTGGTGACTGGATGATGTAGATGGTAAAGCTGTAGGTATTCCAAGGTGTTTGACTGGACGTCCAACAGGTGGTTTTCCAAGTCCGATAAAAATGCTGGTAACTTCTTCACTTGATCGGAGATATGTTAGAACGCTGATGGATATGATGGAGATGATGATGGTAACATAAATTAGTGAGAGAAGATGACGGTAACTTGGATGAATTTCGATACGTATCACAGGTGAATATTAGCACATTAGCACACAATGTCGTTGTAAAAGATGGCGACGCAAATCTCTCATTTTGATATGAAGACTCCCACCTGTTGCCCCTTCCTCCTGGAAACAGTGATGCTGAGGATTGATGGTTGGGAGATGTTGTCTGATGTCCTTATAAATAGCACAAGATTTAGGTCAAAATAAATATAGCACAATTAAACAATAAGTAACTTAACCTAATATTGCATAGAAAATAAATTAATAACAATAATAATATCACAGTCCTGTCTTATAGCATCCATGGAGTACTTCCCAGTGTAATTCCTACATGATGATAGTGGTGACAATATTGATAACTGATAAATAGATAGCATTGATTAGGGACTTGGGAAGTTTTATACAGGAACTTGAATGTGATAATATGAACAAATATTGGTGAGGTGCAAAAAAGTGATGTGCTCATGAAAGGGAAAAGGGATTTTGAAGGAAATAGAAGTAACTTGTAGGTGATGGCTGGTAATGTTGCGAATTCAAGTAAGTCTGAACATTCTCCCCGGCAATTCGCAACAATAGACATTATGCATGGATGGAATCAAGGTGCAAAGGAACAAGTTTGGTTGCAGGTCTCTTGTAAGTGCTGCTTGCTGTCTTGAGGGTGACAACACGCACAATACCATCACTCCCAGGGTGGACTTCGAGGACTCTTGCCAGAGGCCAATGTGTTGGTGGAGTGTTATCTTCTTGGAGAAGAACAAGCTCTCCTATCTTAAAGTTGGGGTTTCGTCTGTCCCACTTCTGGCGCACCTGCAGAGCGCTAACATACTCTGCCATCCATCGTGACCAGAAATGCTGGACACGTTGACGAATAAGCTGCCATCTATTCAAGCGGTTTTCCGGAACATCAGTGAGATCCATCTCAGGTGTTGCTGTAATTGGTTGGCCAATCAGAAAATGACCAGGTGTAAGGGCCTCCATATCCAGTGGGCTGTTGGTGAGAGGTTGTAATGGCCGGGAGTTTAGAATACCTTCTATTTTGATAAAAACAGTGATGAGCTCAGTCAGGCTGTATGGCTGATTACCAAAGGTCTTGTACAGTAGGTCCTTGGCAACTCTGACAGAGACCTCCCATCCACCACCAAAATGGGGAGATGATGGTGGGTTAAAATCCCACTGCACCCTCAAATGAGCAGTGCCAGATGCAATTGAGGCCTGGTGGTCTTGATTTGCAACCCAGTCAGTGACTTCTTGCAGATAACGTGCAGTACCTCGAAAGTTAGTTCCACCATCTGATAACATTTGATTGGGGAGACCCCGTCGGTTCACAAAACGATCAAAGGCATCAAGAAAGCCTTCCACTGACAATGATGTGGCCACTTCAAGGTGGAGAGCCCTAGATGACATGCACAAGAACAAACAGAGATAAGCCTTTCGGAAGTTGGACCTCCTACCTGATGTCTCTCGATACAAAAATGGACCCGCAAAATCCACACCAGTTACTAAAAATGGTCGGACACCAGCAAAACGTGAGGTTGGTAGATTTCCCATGAATGGTATGAGGCTGGATCTGGAAAACCTGGTGCAAATAGGACACTTTTCTCTCAGATGCTTCACAAGGTTCTTAGCTCTAGGTATCCAATATTCTTGTCTTAAGCTAGCAAGTAGAGCTGTTGGGCCTGCATGGTGGTTTAAGATGTGATAATGGTGAACTATTAGGTTGGTATAGTACGATTTTGATGGTAGGAGTATAGGGTGACGCTGATCAGGCGCAAGAGGTGCATTGGTCAAACGCCCTCCAACACGGATGAGTCCCTTGGGATCAATGAATACATCAAGTCTCCGGAGCTCTTGGGGTAGAAGATTGAACGAATTTTCTGTATGAACTGCAGGAAATACTGAATGCTGCAACAGACGAATGTAATGGTGGTTTGCATTATGAAACTCCAATGCTGAGATTGAGCCAGAAATACGGTGATGCTTGAGGAGCTTGGGTATCTTGGTGTTATGGATAAAGCGTTTGATATATGCGATAATTCGAACAAATTTGGTGAAAGATGAGTGCCGACTAGCATATTCAATCAATTCAGGGTTGACAACCACTGTTACAAGTGAAAGGCGGACCTTTTTCAGTTCAGGAACCTCCACACCTGATGCCTCTGCCGAAATTGGCCAATTGCTAATAGGCAACTGACCCCATGAGGGTCCAGACCACCATAATGGGTGCTCCTTTAGGTTGGATGGGAGAACACCTCGAGATCCGACGTCAGCTGGATTGTCACTGCCTCGCACATGGTGCCACCAATCTGGTTGTGTTACACTATGCACTTGCTGTACCCGGTTTGATACAAAGGTTTGAAGAAGATGTGGCTGGGTCTTCAACCATGACAGGGCAATCATAGAGTCGGTAAAACAGAAGACCTGCTCCACCTGAAGGTCTCTTCTCAAATGATCCAATGACTTGAGTAGCTGGGCAAGAAGGAGAGCCCCACACAACTCCAGACGAGGGATTGTAATGGCTTTCAAAGGTGCCAGGCGGGTCTTTGACTTCAGCAGGGTGAGTTGGACTTCAACGCCAAGTGTAGATCTGAGATAAATCACAGCACTATAGCCACGTTCTGAGGCATCACAAAAGCAGAGAAACTGGCAGGTAGCATCAGTTTTAGGTAGTGCACGAGGTATTTGGATATTGGATAATTGAGGCAAAGCATCTATAAATTGTGACCATAAGGAGCAAATATGAGGAGGCACTTCATCGTCCCAGTCAGATTGACACTGCCAGGTACTTTGAAATATGCATTTAGCATAGAACACAGCTGGAGCAAGGAATCCCAATGGATCAAACAACCTTGCAATGGTGGACAGAATGATACGTTTGGTAAATCCTGACGGGGGGGCTGATACCTCATAAGAGAAACAATCTGAAACAGGGTCCCATCTCATACCAAGAATCTTGGTGACACCTGCTTCCTCCTTACAAAAATTGATACTGTCAACAGCTGAATCATCAGAATTGAACAATGCTGGACAATTACTGCTCCACTTACTGAGCTCAAAGCCACCCTTTGATAAAAGTACAGTCAACTCCTCACGAAGCTGCAGTAGGTGATCCACAGAATCAGAGCCAGCCACAATGTCATCCACATATGTATTATTGGTTAAAATATCAGCTGCTTCAGGATATTGGGCATGATAGTTGATTGCATGTTGTTGTAACACCCGCTGAGCGAGGTACGGTGAACATCGAAGCCCATAAGTTACAGTGTTCAAGGTATAGAAGTGGAGAGGCTCACCAGGGTCAAAACGCCAGGCAATCTGCTGGTAGGGTCGATCAGCTGGGTCTACAACAATTTGTCGGAACATTTTGACAATATCACAACTAAAGACATAGGTGTGTAGACGGAAATTGGACAGAATGACACAGATGTCAATCTGTAACTTTGGACCAGGAAGTAGATGATCGTTTAAGCTGCCAGTAGAGGTAGGGCAACTAGCATCAAAGACAACTCGCAGCTTGCGCTTGTCACCATTGATCTTATAAACAGGATGATGTGGGATAATATAAGAAGGTGATACAGTTGACAAACTCATATGGCCAAGCTGCTCATACTCAGCAAGAAAAGCTGAATAATCCTTCCGCAACAGAGGGTCATTAGATAAGCGAGACTCCAATGAGAACAATCGGTTTGATGCCTGACGATGATTTGGCTTGATGTTTGGTGGAAAGGACTTAAAGGGTAATCGGACAACATAACGGCCATCCTCTTGACGATAGTGTGTGGTCTGGAAGTGCTGCTCACACTGGTCATCTGCTTGAGGTGCTGAAGATGGCTCCTCCAACTCCCAAAAACGCTCAATGAGGGGGGCCATATCCCCGTGAGCAAGAAGAGAGAGATTGCGGTCAGCAGATGATGATGATTTCCTTCCAAACCTGCCAATGACTACAAAACCAAAGACAGTCTGGATGAGCCGAGGGCCGGCATGGTGAATGGTAACTGGTACGCCTGTGATGGTTTCTGGATACAGATCAGCTCCAATAAGAAAATCAATTGGCCCTGGTTCAGTGAAAAGCGGATCACTCAAGTCATAGGTAAGGTAGTCATCCCACATAGCTGAAGTGAGAGGTGACTGAGGTAGGTATGGCGTGATGGAAGGTACCACCACTGCATCTGTCTCAAGGAGATCTGAGGAGTAGCGGTGAAAGAGTGAAAGTGTGATCTTGCCCTTGACATTCTGCAAGGGAGAATGATTAACACCAGAGATAGAACCACAAAACTGACGTGTGGATTTGTTCAGCTTCCGAGCACAGCTGGATGTGACAAAGGAATATTGTGAGCCAGGGTCCAGAATTCCTCTAAAACGATGAGGTTTGCCTTGGGCATCCCTTAGCTCAGCAACCACTGTCCCCAACAACACACCCGTTACACTGGAGGTGTTAGCCCCTGCAAAAGAGGTAGAAGATGTCGATGGTGTGGACGCTTCAATCCTGCTAGTAGATGGTGCAGAAGATGGAACAGCAGACTTTGATACCTCTCGAGATTTGGATGGAAGGTGCAAGTCTGAGTGGTGTTTGCCACCACACTCCCTGCACTTATAGAGAGAGGTGCATTCCCTGGTGCGATGTTTTGGATGCAAACAATTCCTACAACCCGGAAATTTGCGGAGCAGCTCCAATCGTTCAACTGGTGTACTAGCGCGGAACTTGGGACATCCAACAATGCTGTGATCCTTACCACAAACACAACAAGACCTAGGAGTAGCAGCCTTGACTGAATCAGAATCACCAGTAGAATCAGAAGGGGAGTTATGAGTCAACAAAGCCTGACGAGATTGAACTTGCTTGTTTGGGTTCTTAGGAATTGATGGATTAGCCTCACGCCGGTTATCCCCAGATTCTGCAGGCTCTGCGGTGATACGTAAAACCTGACACCTATTTTGGACAAACTCCTGTAGCTCGGAATACCTTGGGAACTCAGTACCTATGTTATGGACCTCAAAGGCCTCCCTTGTTATTGGATCCAACCCCCTCAAAGCCAATTCACATAGAAGATAGTGAGAAAACTCAGGTATTTTCAAGTTTTCCAAAGAGGTGATGCTCTCCATTACATTTGACAGATATGATTGCAAGGATGCATTGGTTGGCCTACCTGTAGGAGCCTTATGTTTTAGTAGACGTTCAATATAAGTAGAAGCCATCTTACGTCGATCATCATACACCCTTAACAAGGCAGCCCAAGCTTGCTCAAAGTTCTCCTCAGTGACTGCAATATGCTTGATGGTGTTGTAAGCGGGACCATCCAAATAACTCACCAAGTAATGGAAGCGCTCGGTGTTAGATAAGGAAGCCTCATCCCTGATGAGAGAAGAAAACAATTGTTTGAAAGCAGCCCAATGTGTCATATCTCCACTAAAACGCCTGATAGGGATTTTAGGTAGTATGGTTCTAGCTTGACCTTGTGTCACATCAAGGTTCGGTATAAAAGGACGAGGTGCGGGATTATTTAGAGCAGAAAACCTAATATGCAAACCTTTTGCTTCAAAATAACAATCTTGGATACTATCATAATAATCCTCATCCTCACTAGAGGGAAAAGATGGAGTGACACCATGGTCAACACTGTAGGTAACAGCCTCCTGCCACGCATCTTCAAAAGAGGTCATAAGTTCCTCAATTGAAGCCATCATGCCGTTAAAGAGAGTAAGATCAGGTGCCTGAGTACTGATCAATGAATTTCCCACAACAACAATTCTCCTAATTGCTGCCCCTTTGCGTTTGTACTTGGATGCAATGAGATTAATTCCCCTAAGAGAAACACCATCATCAACTGACATGGTTAAATTGATTTACGTGCACGAATATATAAATAGGTATAGAAAAATAGGTATTTGATAAAAACAACAACAAAATTAGATGCCTACCTAAAGGAACAATGATAAT